>OZ026528.1:77271513-77799013 GCA_964019695.1 Loripinus fragilis
CAGCCCTTTGCAGATGGCACGAATGCGTACCAATTCTTCACAGTTAAAGATGAGAAAAATGTGAAATTTGAGCACAGATGTTAGACCCCCGAAAATTATCGAAATTGACCATACGCAAATTTCACATTTTCCAAAAGTGACGAATTGGTACCAGTTCTTCACACTCGAAATGTGAAATTTGCGGTGCAACAGAGCTTCCTACAATATTACTTAGACTAACCGGGGTGCTCCCGACATTTTAGTCAAATGAGACTATTATGCACCAGTCATTTGTATTCCCACTCGGGGCCTGGGAATATCGGGACCTCTAGCTTTTCAATTTTCAAAGCCCACCAAGTTGCACCCCCTTCGGTTGATATTGGCATATAGATGTTTAGGTGCGCTGTTAAAGGTTCTTTCAGTAGTGGCCTACATGTATTTAAGCGGGATATAAAAACCCCGGCACTCACGGTACTGCGGTGACATATCGTAGGTCAAATCCCGGTACTTAAGCCTCGCTATGTACCCGGTATCCCAGGCCCGAAGGGGGCGGGACATACAAATGACTGGTGCATCAAAACGGGGTTTACTGCCCGTGTGTTGGAATGTCTGTCTATCAGAACGTCCACCAGTGTGTGCTTTGTGAGCTCAACTCCTCTTACAGTTTATTCCATTTCATTTTAAAAAAATTGCATATGTTTCGTGCATGAGCTGACTTGCATGTGATTTTGACATTCTTCATTTTTCCCCTCGAACTGCAGACAGACAGACACGCATGCACGCCCATAATCACACAGGTAAATCGACAGGGAGATAAACATATTCACAAACAATTAGTCGTGTGAGTACATGCAAACGATCCCGAGTTACGCACTCTACCACTGAGCCATGCTCCTCTTTGTTTGCTGAAATAAACAGTAGCTTTTTTACAAGCAGTGTGGACCCAGATCAGACTGTTAATGTACAATGTAGGAGCATTCTGATTTTGGTCCCAACTGTTTGTCCAAATACTTACGTAAGTCAACTGGGCCTTGACGCGAGAAAACCTGTCTTCGGTGGTTTGCGAACAACAAAGGCGCACACTAGCTGCGCATGCTCCGCGCAGACTATCAGCACCTTTGTCATTCGCGTTCTCTGAACTTGCTATGCGTAATTTTGATATTCTAGGCAGTCTTTGTAGAGGAGGAGACTGGTTTGAGTCTCGCTTTGTCGGAAACCCCAAAGACAGGTTTTGTCGCGTCGAGGCCCAACTAATGTTAGCAAAAATCATGGCGTGTCCAGCTGCCAAATGTAGCCAGTTATACAGCTTTTGACCTTCTTTATTTTCTTCCATATTTTATGTTTGTGAGAAGATAGGCCTCTGGGAGAGCTGTGCGTACACGTACACGTAGATCTGTCTGAGCCTTTTTGTTATTCATAAAACGATCCTGTGATTGCTTGGATTGTCTTTGCGATATTCATAAAACTATCATGTGATGGTTTCATGTTCCCCTCCTTTCGGAATAATGACTTGTTATCATATTCTGCACATGAATTTGCATTCAAAATGAACCTCATAAATTGCATACATGATGATTATGGCGTCCGATCAGTTCAGTACCAACAATGAGATGGTATCGTGTTTTGTCCTCTAAATTTCGTCTTTTCGCCTGGCGTCTTTTCGTTATTTCGTCTTTTCGCCTGGCGTCTTTTCGTTATTTCGTCTTTTCGCCTGGCGTCCTTTCGTTATTTTGTCTTTTCACATGGCGTCCTTTCGTCTTTTCGCTTGGCGTTTTTTCGTTATTTCGTCTTTTCCGTGGCGTCTTTTCGTTAGAACTTTGGGGTCAATTGTTTATATATATTTTGTTAATTAGTAAAGTACATTTGAAATTATTAAGATAAAGTTCACACTTAAGAAGAAACTAGTGTATAATAGCCAGGTACTCGAATGTTATGAAATGCAGCGAAAATACAAGTATTTTCCCTATTCGCCAAATTTAATAAAAATTTTAGTTTCAAAGTCAAGATTTTAAAAGTTCATTATTAGAAGTATTGACAATATGCATATCAACTTTTAGCCCAAATAGAGAAAATGATTAATAAGTAAATAATATTTTTGTAAAATTTTGCATTTTGACTTTATTTGTGATTTTTGGTATAAAAGTTTACAAATGTCAATTTCGATACAAACGGTCAAAATTTGTCAAATTTAGTATCAAAATGAAGCTGAAATTGAGAAATAGCTTAAGCAGGTGACTATTTTCAGATATAAGTTTTGTGTAAAATTTTATTTTGAAAAGTCAAATTCCTAAATTCAGAAAAAGTCAAAATTGGTTTTCGTTAATAATATTACTAGGGACGCTATCAAGTAATGTTGGTGGCAAACATTAATTTCCGCTTCTTTTGTCTACCTATATTGCATTGCATCTTCGAGTTGTTAAAATCTCCTTAGGCTACATGTTGAGAACATTTTGACCAATTTTGGAACAAAGGCCTGGTCACGTATCAATTACTTGTCAAAACATATCCCCTAGCCGACTTGTAGTCCATTGCGCATGCGTGACTCGCAGAGCGACCAAAAGTAAGGTGCGAAAACTTTGGTCACCTGAGGTAAATGCTTTTACCTGATTTGTTTAACTGGTCAGGTGATCAGGCAGAGGGCCGCAGTGTTGGTTTCTGTCCGCGGTCGGTTCCTCATTCAGGATCTGGACTGCATAGAATAAAGTAATAGAAACCAACTTTATAGCACTTTGTACTCATTTCAGGTAAGACTTTTATTTCAATTATTTTAAGATTATTTAAGTTTGTGTCTGCTGCTTACTAAAAGTGTGCTGGGAAAATAATGCTAGACATCATTTCATAGTATCAGTCATTTGAGAACCAATTTTCATATGTTTTGGGATCATGCTATTAACTCCCAACATGAAGAAAATATGCATGCCACGGAAAGAGAGTAATAGGCATATTTAGTTGGCGGCAGATCATTCTCTATCTTTTTTATCAGGAACCCAAAGGAACAATCTATTGTATATAGCAGTTTTCGCTTGTAATTTAGTTTCTCGAAGCTGCACTAGTTTTAGGGACAGAACACCATAGTACATTTTCCATTTTCATATTTGTCCGCTTTGTCGGTGAGCTATCTTGATCATTTGCGTGTCCGTTGTGGCTAATTTCAAGTCAATAGGCGCCTTCAGCATTTTACGCATGCGCCCTACTTTCCAAATAGAAAGTAGAAGGTGAGGGCTCTTGTCAGAGATGTTGGAAATTAGCCTCCACAGCCTTTTAGAGTAGGCTAAAAGGTGTAATGAAGTACCCAGGTGCCCTGTTAACCAACGGAGAATATTCTATTCTATTCCCAAAACTGAAAGTAGTCAGCTGTCGAACGTGTTATTGATAAATTGTATAAGCCGTTATCGGTTAGTAAATTGAACATTCTCTCGTTGTTTAAATGGTGTATATTATTTCCTATCATTTGACAAAACGCCCCATCTATTACGAGCATCAGGAACCAAATTAAAATGCCTGAAAGTAGCTTTTTATACGATGATCATATAGACGCTTGCTTGCACTTCTCTATGATAAATTATTATGATGTATTAATGGGACCAGCTTGCATTGCGGCGTAGCACTTTTAACTGTAAGCGACTGGGAACCAGAATAGTTTTCAGCGAGATCTCTATCTTTATTTAGTCTGTGTTGACTCCGAGCAGTGCACATCGATAAGAGAGGTCACGTGCTGTACTTTTATTAAGAAATATTGTTGGTCTACAACTTTTTGCCGAATTTGTCTCGAGCTAGGTATCCGGGTTCTCGTACAAGCCCAGCTGGTACAAGAGGATTCCAAGCAGTAGACAATAGTGAACGGGTTGTGGCCAGTAGGATTTCTTTGGGCATTAAGCTGAACAGTATCGGTTGAACATACTGCTGAACAATAAGAGTTGAACCATATGGCAGCTGGTAGCATAATAGCTGGATGTGGTTTAGCGTTATAAGAGCTGAACTGTTGGTTGATCATACAGTTGAAACATTTAAGTTGAACTATAGCGCAGCTGGTAGCGTCTCACCGCTACAGTTTAGCATTAAGGCATAGTGCTGAAACATAGTAACTTACTAAGCGTCTGATGTTTTAAGTGTTGTACTTTGTTATTATACCAATCAGCGATTTCTAACTTGATTATTTGCTTGTGACCAATCATTTGTAACCAATCAGTTGGCAAGGTAGCCAAGAGGAAAATTATTATATCTGTATATACTTTCATTGAATTGATAAGGCTAGAACCCTAGTTAACCCCTTCATAGCTAACCCGCTCGGCTGGTGGCAGCTTAAAGGGATTTGAGCTCAGTACATGTTTTCAAAACCTTATTTTTATTCATAGTGAGTAGTATATGCGGGGCAGTTGAGACAGTTGATGCGCATGCGAAATTTTGTGAATGACACTTAAATATTTGAATTCAGCGCATATTTAGTTATAGTGAGTAGTATAGGAGGTACGTTGGCGACAGTGGTAACGCAGGCGCAATTTCATGGTTGATGCTGAAACAGTTCATAACAAGTAGTTATAACTTAATCCTTGATATAAGTGAAAATGGATGATACGTCAGAATTTGAAAGTCAGATGAGTGTGTTGGAGAAAAGACTTGAAACCATTCGTAGACAAAATGAGATGAGCAGACTGAAAGTAAATAAGGTTGCAAAGATCAGGAATCAATACAATCAAGTACCACACCTGACCCAGGATACCAATAGGAAAGTAACAAACTCACAGAAGACACCACAAACGAGAGCCAAGAGGTCAGCCCTTTCCCAGCAGGTGACCACGAAGCACATATAAACAGATGCGCACAAAACATAGCAAACACAAGACAGAACAAAAACATAAAAGACCCACAAAAGAAGTACTGAACTCTGAAATAACTCTGCTTGAAAGGCAACTTGGCATGTATGAAATGCAAGATGGAAGTATTAGTGGTTTGCCAAAGCCTACACAGAAAGTGCAATTTGATACGAAACCAAAGGTTATGTTTCAAAGTACTCCAAAGAAAGAACAAACTAAAGTGAACACTGGAGCTAGTGCACCACCTTTCCTAACTCCACAAGTTGGCAATATTCCAATGATATCCAAAGTTAAGGGTGAAGTGATTCCCAAACTTGAGTTTCAACCCCTGACATCAACTCCAAAGCCTAAAGATGCTGAAACTAAGGTTGGACCACCATTTATGAAGTCTAACAGTGGAGCAAAGATCAAACCTGCAACATATGATGGCACGGTACACTGGACAGACTTTAAGGCACATTTTGACGCTTGTGCTGATATAAATGGAGACATGAGACATTGGCAAAAGAACACTTTATAGATGCTTTGGTCAGTTCAGATATGAGATTAAACAAGCTAGACCAACTAGTTTAAATATGGCTGTGCGACATGCGGTGGAGCTTGAAGCTTTCAATAAAGCTGAGAGGAAACATTTGGAAGGAGAAGGTTATATGCGTCAAACTAATCAAGCAATTCCCAGACAGAAGCCAGAAGAGTCAGATGAACTGAAAAGTTTGAAAGAAACCATGAAGAGTATGCAGAAAACACTTGAATCTCTGAGTAGTAAAGGTGATCTGAAAAACAAGACAGAAAACAGGCAACCAAAGTTCCACAGGCAGAACTATAATGCACAGCACATGCAGTTTCAGCAGAATAGAAGTGGGAAATGTTGGAACTGTGGATCAGAGTCACATCTTAAGCACAACTGTCCAAAACCAGATACAAAAGAGACAGCATCTGATAGGACTAGCCAACAGACAAACCAAGTATCAAGTGTAGGTGCAGGTCTTTTTGTAGAATCCAAGATTAATAATATTGCTGCAGAATGCCTCATTGACACAGGAGCAACTTTGAGCATTGTTTCGTCACAGGTCTGGGATATCATCAGCCAGTCCAGTTCATCTGTGTTAGAAAGTTTTAACAGTAATGTGTTTACAGCATCTGGAGAAACTGTGAATGTAAAAGGCAAAACAACAGTTTCAGTCGAAATCAATGGCGTTATTTGCATTTGTCAGGTTATTGTTGCTAACATTGATGTAGGTGTTATTCTGGGATTGGATTTCCTTAGGAATCATAAAGGAATTATTGATGTTACAAATAGCATGTTAACAATACCAGGAAAGACTTGTGAATTAAAATGTTCTGGATTAATAGGTTGTTACCGTATAGTGGTGTCAGATACAACTGAGATACCTGCTATGTCAGAAATGATCATAGAGGGAAAAGTGATAGACAGTAACAAGAGCTTCAAAGGGCTGAGCATTGTTGAGCCATGTGATAAAATAGTTGCAGATGGAAATGCCATAGTTGGAAGATGTTTGGTAAATTGTCATGAAACGCCAGCAGTTAGTGTGATGAATCTTTCAAATGAGACACAAATATTACACCCAGGAACAAACATTGCAACGCTAAGTCCTGTGCGTGAGGTTAATAACTTCAAAGAACATAGTTCTGATGAGAATGTAAATGTGCCATCTCACCTAAGCGATCTCTATGAAAGAACTATAGTAGGCATGAATTACGTGCAGAAAAGACAGGTTGAAAAATTACTTTGTAAATATTCTGAAGTGTTTTCAAAGTCAGATTCTGACTTAGGGAGAACTGGCATCATAAAACATTGAATACCTACTGGAGATTCACAGCCTATAAAGCAGCGTCCAAGGCCAGTTCCAGTACACTTAGCAGAGGAAGTTGACAAACAAATTGACAACATGCTAGAAGAAAAAGTTATACAACCCTCAAAGAGTCCATGGGCCAGTAGTATTGTCATGGTCAAAAAGAAAGATGGTACTCACAGGTTCTGTGTGGATTACAGGAAACTTAATGACATAACCATAAAGGATGCATAGCCTTTACCGCGTATAGATGAGTCTTTGGATCAGCTTGCTGGCTCACAGTGGTTTTCTTGTTTAGATCTCAACTCTGGCTATTTGCAAGTTGAGACAGATCTTGTAGATAGAGAGAAAACTGCATTCACAAGCCGAAAGGGATTGTTTGAATGTTCAGTGATGCCTTTTGGATTGTGTAATGCACAAGCTACATTTGAGAGGCTGATGGAGTCGGTTTTGTCAGGCTTACAATGGCATATATGTTTGATATATCTGGACGATATTATTGTAGCAGGCAAAACATTTGAAGATATGGTGAATAATTTGAGTTTGATATTTGACCGTTTTATAAGTTCTGGCCTCAAGTTGAAAGCCCGGAAATGCACCCTCTTTGCAAAAGAAGTTTCATTTTTTGGCTTTCATATATCAAAAGAAGGTTTAAAAACTGACCCAAATAAGACCAGGTGTATTGAAGTTTGGCCAATTCCAGTTGATGTTCGAGAAGTTAGATCTTTACTCGGACTGTGCAGTTATTATAGGCGGTTTGTGTACAAGTTTTCAGAGATTGCCAAACCCCTTTTTAAACTGACTGAAAAGAATCAATCCTTTGTTTGGACAGAAGAATGTACAGGTGCATTCAAAGAATTTAAGAAAAGGTTGACACAGGCACCAATATTTATTCATCCTGATTTCACAAAAAGTTTCATACTAGATGTAGATGCTAGCAATAATAGCATTGGAGCAGTATTGTCACAAAAGACAGAAAAAGGTGAACAAGTTGTGGCCTACGCAAGTCAAACTCTCAGTAAGGCAGAGCGCAGATACAGTGTTACAAAGAAAGAGTTACAGGCATTAGTTAATTTTGTGAAATACTTCAGACATTTTCTGTATGGAAAGAAGTTTTTTTGCAAGAACTGATCATGGATCACTGAAGTGGCTGATGAATTTTAAGAATCCTGAGGGACAAATTGCCCGTTGGATTGAGTTTTTATCTTCCTTTGACATGGTGATTGAGCATGGACCAGGGAAAGCTAATGGGAATGCAGACGGTGTCAGTCGCATTCCATGTTGTCAGTGTGGAAACTGTGATGAGGAAGAAGAAAGTAATCAGTGTTACGATATCAACCAGGTGACCATAGATTGTACAGAGGATTCTGTTATTTGTGATCTAGCGACAGCTCAAGATTAAAATAATGACATTGATCTAGTTAAAAGTTGGGTGAAAAGTGGAGGAAGACCAACAACTCAGGCTGTGTCAAGTGAAAGCTGGTTTGTGAAAAGCCTTATGAATCAGTGGAATAGGCTTGAGATACTGAATAATATTCTTGTTCGTAGATGGGATGTGCTTGGGACAAACTTTATTCATTGGCAGGCCATAGTTCCTCTATCCCATAGAAGAACAGTATTGAAATATATGCATGACATTAAAGCATCAGGCCACTTAGGTATTAAGAAAACTTTAAGCAGGTTGCGTACCAGGTATTACTGGCCGGGATGTCAAAATGATGTGAAGGTATATCTTGGGGGATGTGAAAAATGTGCAAAAAGGAAAGGTCCTATTCCAACAAAATATGCCCCTATGCAAGTAGTTAGGTCAGGTTTCCCAATGGAAAGGCTTACTATTGACATTCTTGGTGAATTGCCCACAACTGAACGTGGTAACAAATACATATTGGTAATAGCTGACTATTTTACCAAATGGACTGAATGTTTTCCTTTGCCAAACATGGAGTCAAAAACATGTGCCAAAATTCTAGTCGATGAAGTTGTGTCACGCTTTGGTGTGCCAAACTGTATTCACTCAGACCAAGGGAGACAGTTTGAGAGTAGATTATTTAAAGACATTTGTCAGCTATTACAAATTGATAAGACCAGGCCCACACAATATCATCCACAATCAGATGGTATGGTGGAAAGGTTCAATCGTACTCTTTGTGCAATGTTGAGCTCATTTGTCAATGATAACCATACCAATTGGGACACAATGCTCCCTTACGTGTTGATGGCATACCGCTCAAGTGACCATGAAACAACTGGTATGTCGCCTAATATGCTTATGTTAGGTAGAGAAACGACCATTCCCCTTGATATCCTCTATGAAATGCCTGTGTCTCTAAAGTCTTATGATATAAATCAGTGGGTTTGGGAATGAAGAGAAACATTGGAGACAGCGCATACATTTGTCAGACAGAACACAGGTACTTCTATCCAGAGACAGAAGCGATATCATGATGAAAAAGCAAACTATGAGCAATTCAAAATTGATGACACAGTATATGTATACTTTCCAGTCAAGAAAACAGGACAGCCCTCAAAATTTAGTTCATTTTGAAGGGGTCCATTCAAAATTGTTAGAAAATGTTCTGAGGTACTGTACAAAGTTGATTTGGGAGAAATGGTCTTGTGCAACTAGTGCATATTGATAGAATAAAGAAGGTAAAGAAACAAGAATTTACTGATGAGTCAGATATACTTGCATCACCAGGAGTATGCCACAAACTAAGACCACCCCGCGGAAAAGGGAAGTAGAAAAAACCATTTGTCCACTCTGTAAGGATGATGTCAGAGGACAGAATTGGAAGGAGCATCTCCTCAAATGTGCAGACTCCAGGCATACATGTGACCACTGTGATACGTCTTTTAAAAAAGCAGAGTATCTGAAACAGCATGTGAAACGAAAGCACGGAAATGAGTCAACTGATTTGGTGGATGACATAAACGTAGCTTGTGGTTCCAGCAACTTGAGCCTGATAAGTTCCCCTGAGAACACTGATGATGAGTCCAACAGTGACTGGAAGGTTGACCCAGAAGTTGAATTGGCAGAAGAGTTGAGGAGTGATGCTTTTCAACAGGAGGACCAAAGGAGCGTTACAGACATTAGATCTGGTAGAATGTTTAGGAAGAAAACATGTCCTACACCAGTTGTGGCACCCATCAAGTCCACAAAAACAAGTGCTACAATAACCAGTGCTGGCTCAGAATATAAAGAGGATATCGGTTCTGGCGAGAAGCTACATATCAATAAGGTAGAAACTGCCAGTTCTTCAAAGATGACAGATGAACTTCCTCCTAAAGAAGAACCACATAGAAAGTTAATGACTGTACAGAACACGACTATTGAATTTGCAGTAAATGGTGGAGAGGATAGTGGTAAACAAGAGTTGAGGATTCAACAGAATGGGGAAGACGTCATGTTTATGAGCTAGAAGAGAACAAAGACCAGATCAATTGACTTGAACATGAGTGATTTTATGGAGGTAGACAGTGTTAGGCCTGAGAATACTTCAATTAAAGTAACTGGCGGTAAGCTGGTGATGGATATCAAAACTGAGTAAGGAAAGCAAAAGGTCAGTAATTATATCCATGAATATGAAAGATGTGACTAGACTTTGGAAAGAAGTTTTTATAAATGTACTTACCTGAAAAGTATCAGGAGAAAAAAAAAGTTTAGTAAGTTAAAGTGTTTATGTTTCTTTTCAAATAAATGCGGGACTCATGTACCCGGAGGCGTGGGTAATGTAATGAAGTACCCAGGCGCCCTGTTAACCAACGGAGAATATTCTGTTCTATTCCCAAAACTGAAAGTAGTCAGCTGTCGAACGTGTTATTGATAAATTGTATAAGCCGTTATTGGTTAGTAAATCGAACATTCTCTCGTTGTTTAAATGGTGTATATTATTTCCTATCATTTGACCAAACGCCCCATCTATAACGAGCATCAGGAACCAAATTAAAATGCCTGAAAGTAGCTTTTGATACAATGATCATATAGACGCTTGTTTGCACTTCTCTATGATAAAATATTATGATGTATTAATGGGACCAGCTTGCATTGGGGCGTAGCACTTTTAACTGTAAGCGACTGGGAACCAGACAAGTTTTCAGTGACTATAAAAGCGCGAGATCTCTATCTTTGATTAGTCTGTGTTTTGACTCCGAGCAGTGCACATCGATAAGAGAGGTCACGTGCTGTACTTTTATTAAGAAATATTGTTGGTCTACAACTTTGTGCCGAATTTGTCTCGAGCTCGGTATCCGGGTTCTCGTACAAGCCCAGCTAGTACAAGAGGATTCCAAGCAGTAGACAATAGTGAACGGGTTGTGGCCAGTAGGATTTCTTTGGGCATTAAGCTGAACAGTATCGGTTGAACATACTGTTGAACAAAAAGAGTTGAACCATAGGGCAGCTGGTAGCATAATAGCTGGATGTGGTTTAGCGTTATAAGAGCTGAACTGTTGGTTGATCATACAGTTGAAACATTTAAGTTGAACTATAGCACAGCTGATAGCGTCTCAGCGCTATAGTTGAGCATTAAGGCATAGTGCTGAAACATAGTAACTTACTAAGCGTCTGATGTTTTAAGTGTTGTACTTTGTTATTATACCAATCAGCGATTTCTAACTTGATTATTTGCTTGTACCAATCATTTGTAACCAATCAGTTGGCAATGCAGCCAAGAGGAAAATTATTATATCTGTATATACTTTCATTGAATTGATAAGGCTAGAACCCAAGTTAACCCCTTCATAGCTAACCCGCTCGGCCACGTGCTAAAAAGGTATATTAGTTCTGTCCATGTTTGTGTCTGCTTCCAGGCTTAGCATGTCAACATATTTATATAGCCTTTATGCAGTTGTATAGTGCAGTTTCAAAGAGCTATTTTGAATATGGATTTATTGTGCGTTAGGCAGCACATGCCGTGTGTAGTGGGTTTGCATTAACAAGGCTTAGTTATATTATATTATTGGTTGTTATAGCAAGTCTATAATATAGCAAACTCTATGCAGAGCACTTTAACCAGGTAACTTGTAATCATTCGCTTTCCAGCTTCCATATAGCTTACTCTATTGATAGATATTAAATTGGTATACTGTAGGAAACAACCTTTGTTCTATTGTTGTCTTTCCTTAAGAACACACAATTAAACATGGTGTCAGAAGTCTTTGTTTGGATTTAAATACAAAGGACAATTATACAGAGAACTTTCTTACTGGATGAAAGTCTTGTGGTGAATTTACTTTGTCATCTAAATCAGATTAAAATGGAGTTAGCAGGAGTTCCAACACCAAGCATGGACTGGAGTAGTCTGAATCTTCTTGGAGCTTTCAAGAAATTCCGTCAACATGCTGAGCTAATTTTTGCTGGAGCATTAAGGGACAAAGATCCTGAAGTACATTGTACGTACCTTCTGTTATGGGTTGGTGAGAAAGGGCGTGAAATATCTAACACCCTGACATTAACAAACGACCAGAAGAAGGACATTTCAGAGATTAGCAGCGCGTTTCAGACGCATGTGCAACCCAAGTCCAATCCAGTTTTTGCCAGATACAAGTTTAACAACGATGTTCAGGGAGATAATTCAGTTGAGCAATTTATAACACGATTGAAGGTTTTGTCCAAGGACTGTTCATTTGATGCTACATATGTAAATGACATGATCAGAGACCAGATGGTTTTTGGTATCAAATCACAGGATATGCGCAAGAAGCTTCTTACAGTCGGTGCCGATTTGACATTAGACAAAGCCATTTAGGTTTGTCAGACATATAAATATGCACAGGAACAACTCAAAACGATGACAACCATTGGTTCTAGCATGGGCGCAGCAACCGCTGCAGTCAATCACGTACATCAACGACGACAGGGCTCTTCTCAGAGCATGAAGTCAAAGGGTTTGAGACCTAGGGGACCAGCCAGTGGCTCTCACATGAAGTCAAACAGTGCGAAGACCATGGGTACAGGCGAGACAGGACTGAAGCTGTGCAGCAGTTGTGGCAAGAAACACGTTAAAGACAGGTGCCCTGCAAAGGGTAAACAGGTCCACAATTGCAAAAAGTGGAACCATTTTAGTGCGTGTTGTAGGTCTAAAAATGTGAATAATGTTGAGGTTTCAGAGGATTATTCAGATAATGAGTTATTCATTGATAGTGTTGAATCAAGGATTAACAATGGCCAAGTTTTTGCAGAAATGGAAGTAGGTCCATCAAAGCAAGGGATCACCTTTAAGGTTGACACTGGAAGTCAGGTAAACATCTTATAATGCTTTTCAACAGCTTGGTGTGAAAACTGCACTCAATCCTTCACACACTAAGCTTTCAGCCTATGATGGCAATCCTCTGCACTCTAAGGGCACAATTACGCTACAATGCACGCATCAAGGGTTAAACCCCACTGGACTGGTTGAGTTTCATGTAGTAGACACACATTCGACGCCACATTTTGGGTTACATTCATGCATTGAGTTTGATCTGGTAAAGATCACATATTATGCTGTGGAAACTAAACAGCCACAGGATCATATGACAAAAAAAAATCAGTCTTAAAAGATTACACACATGCTTTTAAGTGACTAGGTTCGATCCCAGGTGAGTGTAAGATTTACCTTAAGCCTGACGCCACACCCGTTGTGCACCCGCCGAGTACAATACCCGTTGCGTTGAAAGATCGATGCAAGGCTGAGCTTGACCGTATGGAGAAAATGGGGTTCATTCAAAAAGTACATGAGCCGACCGACTGGGTCAATTCAATGGTACTTGTAGAGAAAAAATAAGGGAAATTGAGGATCTGTCTGGATCCACATGACCTTAACAAATGTGTTCAGCGTCCACATTACCCTGTCAAGACTTTAGATGATGTCCTACCCCTACTGAATGGTGCCAAGTTTTTCACAAAACTGGATACCACTTCCGCATATTGGAATGTTAAGCTGTCTGATCAAAGCTCTTATCTGACTACCTTTAACACCTGTTTTGGAAGGTACAGGTATTTGAGGCTCCCTTTTGGTTTGATCTGTAGCATGGATATTTTTCAACAAAAAATGGATGAGTCATTTGAAAACCTCCCTGGTGTTGTTGTTATTGTAGATGATATCTTGGTTTTTGGTAGAACTAGAGAAGAACATGATTTTAATCTCAGAGCTGCTTTGCAAAGAGCTCTTGATAAGGGTATCAGACTCAATGAGGAAAAACTGGAGGTGGGGCTTGTTGAGATCAGCTACTTTGGACATGTTCTGTCAGCTGATGGTCTCCGCCCAGATCCCATGAAAATTTTGGCGATCAAGGACATGCTGCCTCCAGAAAATCGGTCAGAACTTGAAACTTGGTTTGGAATGGTAAATTATCTGTGGAGATTCTGCCATAGATTGAGTGAGGTCACGAATCCTTTACGTGAACTTCTTAGAAAATCGGTGGAACTTTACTGGGGCAAACGGTTTTTCTGAGGGATATGTCAAGATATGCAAAAGCATATTCACTAAAGGAAAATCTGCGAAGACAGACCCACTTATTGGTTTGTTGGAATATAGGAACACACCATTAAGTAATACAACCTTTTCACCTGCAACGCTTCTCATGTCAAGACAACTGAGGTCAATATTACCAACCTCCAAAGAGAAATTGATGCCTAAAATCATTTCTCCTGACCTAGTTCGCTCTAAGTTACACACAAGCAAAGAGGTGGGAAAATCCTATTTTGACAAGAGACCAAAACCACTTTCACCACTAGAAATAGGAACTTCAGCACGCATTCAAAGCATGCAAAACAAAACATGGCAACAAGCTGTTGTCACAGACAAACACGATGACAGATCATACACTGTACGTACTAATGACGGTACATCATACAGACGCAATCGCAAGCACTTACTAAAAACAAATGAGTGCATACCCACACCAGATGTTGAATTGCATGTTCCGGAAGAAATGATGTCATTGCCACAACAGCAGCAACCTGAAACACCGGAATCTTCCATCTCTGCAAAGACGACGCATGAAGGTGTAAAACAAGACAAGCCTGTGTACATTACTCGTTACGGAAGACACGTGAAACCTAGGATTATAGAATCAATGTAGATTTAGTCAAACTGCTCTCCATACTCTATATATAGAGTATGGAGAGCAGTTTGACTAAATCTACATTGTATACAAGATAAATAATCAACTTCTCTGGAACTGGTTAACTGTTTAGATCTTATCAGATATTGTACTCTTACAAACGTAAATATTTCTGAGTGTTTTGGATTATTATCTCTTTTGCAGATGGTTTCTCAAATTATGTCTACGATAATTACTTTGAGAAGTATTTGCTCCAATGCCGTATCTCACCTAGTGAGCGAGAACATTAATTTTGGTTACATAAAGACTAGACAAAGTAAACTGGTTAAATATTTTTAAAACAATTATTTCATGCATTTTCAAACGAGGGAGATGTTATATTATTGGTTGTTATAGCAAGTCTATAATATAGCAAATTCTACGCAGAGCACTTTAACCAGGTAACTTGTAATCATTCGCTTTCCAGCTTCCATATAGCTTACTCTATTGATAGATATTAAATTGTTATACTGTAGGAAACAACCTTTGTTCTATTGTTGTCTTTCCTTAAGAACACACAATTAAACAGTTTGGTCTCTGCCTATGTTTTGTGTGAGATCTGTATTTGTCCCTGAATTGAGAATTCAGCAAAGGATTGCCATATACAATGGACAAGAGGCACAGTGTTTCTCCCCAGGAAGATTGTGCCACTTGTCTGGAGCACATCAGTAGGTTAAAGCAAAGTAGTTAAACAAAACCCAGAGTTTGGGTCCAGTTTCTCTGTTTTTGTAAGCTCTCGGCCCACGATTATGTATATACGTTGAATAAACTAGTCCACTATCTCGGTCAAACCTGTCATAAGCAATCTATTTGGCCAATATTTAGTTTTGATAATGCTACAGTCCCTCTTTTAAACCAGGCATTGGTTTAGAATTTTACTGGCTGATGAGATGGCTCATGATGTCTCAGAGAGATGATCGTGAGAAGGCTTATCAGTATATTCATGATTTGCCATACAGACCCTATTACCGTATAAATATTTTATGTCACAAGATGCTACTATATTTAGAAAATGCTGCATTTGAGGTATTTGCATTTGTGAGTCTTTTACTAAATTGTTCGTTTGAGAAATAAGTAGCTTGGGTTGACAGGTTTCACCAAGATGTATGACAATTCTAAACATCATTTTATATTATTTTCTGTACATATGTTATTAAGCGAGAATGGTTATTTCCTAAGCCCTCATGTCATAGTCCGGTAGCAGGCACGTTCAGAGTGCCCCTGTATTTAGCATCATAGCATTTCAGATATGGCTCACTTTGATCTGACTATTGTTTTGTAGTCAGCCAAAGTATAGCTGTATGCTCCATATAAGTTTTGTAGTTGATGTTTGTTCATAGATCATGTTTTCCTAAAAAAAAACGGGATTGAGTAGAATGAACATGCAGTAACCAGGCAAGGACATAACCACGCTCAATAAAATAATAAAAATATAAGTAAATCGAATAAGCACATATAAGGATATTGATTGAAATAGTAATTGTGAAGTAATGACTATGTTTTGCACCATATGCAGTTTCTAGTACACTGAATTAGGCGCTGACTGTACGCCTGTCTGTATGTACATCACAGCAGTGTTTTATCATGCTTGCTAGAAATCCAATTTTGTCTCCAAGTCCCAATTGATTGATTGATTGATTGATAAATTGGGTAAAATCAAAATATGACTCATATGACTGAAACCATGTTACCAATATTTTGACCCGCCTAAAAAGTGACCCGCGGGTCATAATATTATGACCCGCGGGTCAAAATATTACTGTAATATTTTGACCCCCCCCTATAATATTTTGACCCCCCCCCCTACTAAATTTAAAAAGGAAAGATGAAATATATGTAATTATGGTTGATTTATCATAACGACACAGAGCCAATATTCTAAAACTGTTTCGTAAAATTTTACTAAATGTGGGGGGGGGGGGGGTCAAAATATTATACCATATTATATATATATTACACCCCCATCTCATAAAAAAGAAATGTAAACCACGGAATAGTATTGTCTGTGATATGTAAATGTTTTGTGTGTTGAAGCTAAGTTGTCACTGGATTCCATTTACAAAATACTGTTCTTGAATACTTTTTGGAGGGGAGGGGTGGGGCTCAATATATTATACCATAATATTTTGTCCCCCCACCCACCCAAACTTAATTTGAACTATCTACATTGATTATGTGTCACCAAAGATCTATAAATGGTCGAAATGATAACGCAAAGCTGTAATTGGATTCTGCTTTGAAGTTGTCTTTCCTTTATATCATTGAGGGGGAGGGGGGGTCAATATATTATATTATAATATATTGACCCCCCATCCCATAAAAAAGAAATGTCAACCAGGGAATAGTATTGTCTGTGATATGTAAATGTTTTGTGTGTTGAAGCTAAGTTGTCACTGGATTTAATGTACAAATACTATTCTTGAATATTTTTGGAATGGGGAGGGGGGGGGGGGGGTCAATATATTATATCATAATATATAGACCCCCTCCCCCCACATCCCATTAAAAAGAAATGTCAACCTCCTAATAGTATTGTCTGTGATATGTAAATGTTTTGTGTCTTAAAGCTAAGTTGTCACTGGATTCCATTTGCAAAATACTGTTCTTGAATATTTTTCGGAGGGGGGGGGGTCAATATATTATACCATAATATTTTGACCCCCCACCCACCCAAACTTTATTTGAACTATCAACATTGATATTGTGTCAACAAAGACCTGTAAATGGGGTCGAAATGATAAAGCAAAGCTGTCATTGGCTTCTGCTTTGAAGTTATCATTCATTTATATCATTGAGGGGGGGGGGGGTTAATATATTATACCATAATATATTGACCCCCCATCCCATATAAAAGAAATGTCAACCATGGAATAGTATTGTCTGTGATATGTAAATGTTTTGTGTGTTGAAGCTAAGTTGTCAATGGATTCCATGTACAAATACTGTTCTTGAATATTTTTTGGAATGGGGGGGGGGGGTCAATATATTATACCATAATATATAGACCCCCCCACATCCCATTATAAAGAAATGTCAACCTCCTAATAGTATTGTCTGTGATATGTAAATGATTTGTGTCTTAAAGCTTAGTTGTCACTGGATCCCATGTCCAAATACTGTTCTTGAATATTTTTTGGAGGGGGGGGGGGGTCAATATATTTTACCATAATATATTGACCCCCCCACACATCCAATTAAAAAGAAATGTCAACCTCCGAATAGTATTGTCTGTGATATGTAAATGGTTTGTGTCTTGAGGCTAAGTTGTCACTGGATTCTATTTACAAAATACTGTTCTTGAATATTTTTTGAAAGGGGGGGGGGGTCAATTTATTATACCATAATATATTGACCCCCCCATCCCATAAAAAAGAAATGTCAACCATGGAATAGTATTGTCTGTGATATGTAAATGTTTTGTGTGTTGAAGCTAAGTTTGTCACTGGATTCCATTTACAAAAAAAGTTCTTGAATATTTATTGGAGGGGGGGGGGTCAATATATTATACAAAAATATATTGACTCCTCCCTACATCCCATTAAAAAGAAATGTTAACCATGGAAAGTTTTGTAAATGTTTTGTGTAATGAGGCTAAGTTGTTACTGGATTCCTTTTACATAATACCGTTCTTGATTATTTTGTGGAGGGGGGTCAATATTTTATACCATAATATATTGACCCCCCACATCCCATAAATAAGAAAGGTCAACCACGTAATAGTATTGTCTGTGAAATGTAAATGTTTTTTGTGTTGAAGCTAAGTTGTCACTGGATTACATGTACAAATACTGTTCTAAAATATTTTTTGGAGGGGGGGGGGTCAATATATTATACCATTATATATTGACCCCCCCCAACCTCGGAAAAGTATTGTCTGTGATATGTAAATGTTTTGTGTCTTGAAGCAAAGTTGTCACTGGATTCTATTTACAAAATACTGTTCTTGAATATTTTTTGAAAGGGGGGGGGGGTCAATTTATTATACCATAATATATTGACCCCCCATCCCATAAAAAAGAAATGTCAACCATGGAATAGTATTGTCTGTGATATGTAAATGTTTTGTGTGTTGAAGCTAAGTTTGTCACTGGATTCCATTTACAAAAAAAGTTCTTGAATATTTATTGGAGGGGGGGGGGGTCAATATATTATACAAAAATATATTGACTCCTCCCTACATCCCATTAAAAAGAAATGTTAACCATGGAAAGTTTTGTAAATGTTTTGTGTAATGAGGCTAAGTTGTTACTGGATTCCTTTTACATAATACCGTTCTTGATTATTTTGTGGAGGGGGGTCAATATTTTATACCATAATATATTGACCCCCCACATCCCATAAATAAGAAAGGTCAACCACGTAATAGTATTGTCTGTGAAATGTAAATGTTTTTTGTGTTGAAGCTAAGTTGTCACTGGATTACATGTACAAATACTGTTCTAAAATATTTTTTGGAGGGGGGGGGGGGGTCAATATATTATACCATTATATATTGACCCCCCCCCCCCCAACCTCGGAATAGTATTGTCTGTGATATGTAAATGTTTTGTGTCTTGAAGCAAAGTTGTCACTGGATTCCATTAACAAAATACTGTTCTTGAATATTTTTTGGAGGGGGGGGGGTCAATATATTATACCATAATATATTGACCCCCCTTCCATAAAAAAGAAATGTCAACCATGGAATAGTATTTTCAGTGATATGTAAATGTATTGTGTCTTGAAGCTAAGTTGTCACTGGATTCCATTCACAAAATACTGTTCTTAAATATTTTTTGGAGGGGGGGGGGGGGTCAATATATTATACCATTTTGACCCCCCACCCACTCAAACTTAATTTTAACTATCTACATTGATATTGTGTCACCAAAGATCTATAAATGGTCGAAATGATAAAGCAAAGCTGTCATTGGATTCTGCTTTGAAGTCGTCTTTCTTTTATATCATTGAGGGGGGGGGGTCAATATATTATACCATCATATATTGACCCCCCCCCCCCATCGCATAAAAAAGAAATGTCAACTATGGATTTGTATTGTCTGTGATAAGTAAATATTTTGTGTGTTGTAGCTTAGTTGTCAGTGGATTCCATGTACAAATACTGTTCTTGAATATTTTTTGTAAGGGGCGGGGGTCAGTATATTATACCATAATATATTGACCCCCCACATCCCATTAAAAAGAAATGTCAACCTCCTAATAGTATTGTCCGTGATATGTAAATGTTTTGTGTCTTAAAGCTAAGTTGTCACTGGATTCCATGTACAAATACTGTTCTTGAATATTTTTTGGAGGGGGGGGGGAGGGTCAATATTTTATACCATAATATATTGACCCCCCCCCCCACCAACACACATCCCATTAAAAAGAAATGTCAACCATGGATTAGTTTTGTCTGTGATATGTAAATGTATTGTGTGTTGAGGCTTAGTTGTCACTGGATTCCATGTACAAATACTGTTCTTGAATATTTTTGGAGGGGGGGGGGGTCAATATATTATACCATAATATTTTGACCCCCCCATCTCATAAAAAAGAAATGTAAACCACGGAATAGTCATGTCTGTAATATGTAAATGTTTTGTGTCTTGAAGCTAAGTTGTCACTGGATTCCATTTGCAAAATACTGTTCTTGAATATTTTTTGGAGGGGGGGGGGGGTCAATATATTATACCATAATATATTGACACCCCCCCCCCCCATACCATAAAAAAATGTCAACCACAGAATAGTATTGTCTGTGATATGTAAATGTTTTGTGTGATGAGGCTAAGTTGTCATTAGATTCCATTTACAAAAAAACGTTCTTGAATATTTTTTGGAGGGGGGGGGGGTCAATATATTATACCATAATATTTTGACGCCCACCCATCCAAACTTTATTTGAACTATCTACATTGATATTGTGTCAACAAAGTCCTGTAAATGGTCGAAATGATAAAGTAAAGCTGTCATTGGATTCTGCTTTGAAGTTGTCATTCCTTTATATCATTGAGGGGGGGGGTCAATATATTATACCATAATATATTGACCCCCCCCCCCCATCCCATAAAGAAGAAATGTCAACCATGGATTAGTATTGTCTGTGATATGAAAATGTTTTGTGTGTTGTAGAGCATGTAAATATCACAGACAATTCTAGTCCATGGTTGATATTTCTTATTGATTGTGGGGGGGGGGGGGGGGGTCAATATATTATGGTATAAAATATTGACCCCCCCCCCCCTCCACAAAATAATCAAGAACGGTATTATGTAAAAGGAATCCAGTAACAACTTAGCCTCACTACACAAAACATTTACATATTACAGACAAAACTTTCCCTGGTTGACATTTCTTTTTAATGGGTGGAGGGGGGGGGGGGGTCAAAATATTAATATTCAAGAACGTTTTTTTGTAAATGGAATCCAGTGACAACTTAGCTTCATTACTCAGAACATGTAAATATCACAGACAATTCTAGTCCATGGTTGACATATCTTATTGATTGGGGGGGGGTGTCAAAATATTATGGTATAATATTTGACCCCCCCCCCCCCCCAAATATTAAAGAAAGGTATTTTGACAAAGGAATACAGTGTCAACTTAGCTTCATTACTCAGAACATGTAACTATCTCTGACAATTCTTGTCCATGGTTGACATTTCTTATTGATTGGGGGGGGGGGGGGGTCAAAATATTATGGTACAATATATTGACCCCCCCCCCCCCCTCAAATTAATTTTTAAGAATGGTATTTTGACAATGGAATACAGTGTCAACTTAGCTTCATTACTTAGAACATGTAAATATCACAGGCAATTGTAGTCCATTGTTGACATTTCTTATGATTGTGGGGGGGGGGGGGGTTGGGGGTCAATATATTATGGTATAAAATATTGAAAATAATCAATCAAGAACGGTATTATGTAAAAGGAATCCAGTAACATCTTAGCCTCATTACACAAAACATTTACATATTACAGACAAAATTTTCCCTAGTTGACATTCTTTTCAATGGGTGGAGGGGGGGGGGTCAAGATATTAAGGTATAATATATTGACCCCCCCCTCCAACAAATATTCAAGAACGTTTTTTTGTAAATGGAATCCAGTGACAACTAAGCTTCATCACACAAAACATTTACATATTACAGACAAAACTTTCCCTGGTTGACATTTCTTTTTAATGGGTGGAGGGGGGGGGGGGGTCAAAATATTAATATTCAAGAACGTTTTTTTGTAAATGGAATCCAGTGACAACTTAGCTTCATCACACAAAACATTTACATATCACAGACAATACTATTCCTTGTTGACATTTCTTTTTTTATGGGATTGGGGTGGGGGGGGGGGGGCAAATATTATGGTATGATATTTTGACCCCCCCCCCACCCACCAAATATTAAGAAAGGTATTTTGACATTGGAATACAGTGTCAACTTAGCTTCATTACTCAGAACATGTAAATTTCTCAGACAATGCTAGTCCATGGTTGACATTCTTTATTGATTTTGGGGGGCGGGGGTCAATATATTATGGTATAATATATTGACCCCCCCCCCCCCTCAAACTAATATTTAAGAATGGTATTTTGACAATGGAATACAAGGGCCAACTTAGCTTCATTACTTAGAACATGTAAATATCACAGACAATTCTAGTCCATGGTTGACATTTCTTATTGATTGTGGGTGGGGGGGTCAATATATTATGGTATAAAATATTGACCCCCCTCCACAAAATAATCAAGAACGGTATTATGTAAAAGGAATCCAGTAACAACTTAGCCTCATTACACAAAACATTTACATATAACAGACAAAACTTTCCCTGGTTGACATTTCTTTTTTATGGGATGGGGGGGGGTCAATATATTATGGTATAATATATTGACCCCCTCAATGATTTAAAGGAACGACAACTTCAAAGCAGAATCCAATTACAGTTTTGCTTTATCATTTCAACCATTTATAGATCTTTGGTGACACAATATCAATGTTGATAGTACAAATAAAGTTTGGGTGGGTGGAGGGGTCAATATATTATGGAATAATATTTTGACCCCCCCTCCAGATTTAGTATAATTTGACGAAACTGTTTCTATGCAGTTATGATAAATAAATCATAAATAGTTATATTACATCATTTTATTTTACTGTTAGTATGGGGGGGTCAAAATATTATAGGGGGGGGGGGGGTCAAAATATTACAGTAATATTATGACCCGCGGGTCAATATATTATGGGGGTCAAAATATTATCTCACACCGGGTCATAAATTTCCAAACTACCTAAAGCATTTAGCTTATTTTGTTGTCTATTAAACCACAGGCCTAAGCTGTCATATAACCATAACTTATACTTAAGGAAATCAAAGAAATTCATATCCATCCTATAAGAGGTTTTTCAATGTTAAGTTAATAATTTTACTTTTAAGCATAGATTCACAGGAAAACATTCATTGAGGAGGTTTTAGTCCCTTTGTGTGAGATTTTGTGACCTGTGTGCATCACACACTGTCACATTGTCTCATAGAAAGCTAAGTTGTAAGGATGGCACAACCTATTTTTCCAAAAAGTTACCTCAATGAATGTTTGCCCTGCTCCATATATATTATCATGGATCTGTATTTCAAATGCAGGATTCAGGATCTGGACTGCATAGAATAAAGTTATAGAAACCAACTTTGTAGCACTTTGTACTCATTTCAGGAGTCTCAAGACTCAGCCGCTGGGCCTGGGCATTGTGCCCAGGCCAAACCAACAAGCCAAGCCCGGTCCATGTAAATAATGATTGTGCCTAGGACAAACCACCAAATCCAAATGTAAAGAGTGTTCGTATACTGCAAAAGTGTTACAAGATTGGACACCAACAGCAAAGCCCCCAATATGCGTCTGTTACATGGAGGACATTAAATTTCTTCATTTTCCCCACATAATATTTCGTCTTTTCGCGTGGCGTTTTTTCGTCTTTTCGTCTTTTCGCTTGGCGTTCTTGCGGGGTGAAAAGACGAAATAACGCCAGGCGAAAAGACGAAATAACGAAAAAACGCCACGCGAAATAACGAAAATACGAAATAACGCCAGGCGAAAAGACGCCATGCGAAAAGACGAAAAATAAGATTTTAAAATGGCGTTATTTCGCATGGCGTTTTTCGTCTTTTCGCGCTCGTTTTTCGTCATTTCGCTTGGCGCATTTCGTTTTTTTGTCTTTTCGCCTGGCGTTATTTCGTCTTTTCGTTATTTCGCTTGGCGTTTTTTCTTTATTTCGTCTTTTCGCTTGGCGTTATTTCGTCTTGGCGCCGCGCCATAACGCCAGGCGAAAAGACGAAAGAACGAAATAACGAAATGGCACAAACAAGCCACCATACGAAACAGAATAATAATTAAATTATGGGCCTCGTCGTGGAAAACGTACTTATTCACAGCCTAACAACAAACACGTAAACCAGAGTGTACAAATGCGCAGGCTACCTGTAATCAGACAATATGATACCTATAAACTCCGTAGCCGTATTTTAATGACCCATCTAGTCGCTGTGGTTGAGCCGATCGTTTTATGCTGGTAGAGGTCGGTAACCAATGGAATCGGTATTACCGAGAGACATTTTGTTTCCACAAAAAGGCTCATATGAGCCGGTGTCGAGCAAAAATATACAGGTTTGCATGTGCGCGCATCAATAACTCAGATCAGTCTGCGCATCCGCGCAGTCTGATCAGAGTCTTTGATGGGCGCTCTATGGGTAGCCAAAGGTCCAACGTTTATTCAGGCGGGAAACTAAGACTCTGATCCGACTGTGCGGATGCGCAGGCTAATTTGAATCTACGCTGTATGCACATGTCAGTTTGCCCTGATACAGGACACCGACTCAATTATAATTTGCAGCTGAACAAGTGTGCTTATATCTGAGCCACGGCATGCATTTCCAACAATGTGACATTTTGACATGTGTAGACTCAGGGGAGCCTGTGCAGCCGCCTCTTAAGCTTAGAAACTCCATCTGATATTCGTCCAGTAGCTGGATACTCATAGAATATTTAAGCGACTAGCGAAGGCTCTGATCAGACTGCGCGTATGCGCAGGCTGGTCTGAGCCTTTGCTGGTCGCACATGCCACATGGTTGGAAATCTCATGTCGTGGCTCATTTGTCGACTATAAGAACACTGAAAAGATTGACTATCAAACCACTGTATATTGCCTGAGTATCAGAACAGTTCATAGTATAGAGATCTAAATGGCGACAAACAGTCCTATATTGTTGATCACTTTCTTACTGGCGATATGTTTCTGTCAGGATATTAAGGCAGACAAACGCAGGGAGATAAAACTCCACAAATTAACAAGAATGCATGATGCTTTGCAGAAAGAAGTAGATGATATCTGGAAAACAATAATAACGAAAGGCAAAGACTCGCAGGACAACGAAAACACGCCAAGGACTGACGTCATTGGCACTGATACTCCGTTAACAGCTGTCCAGGAACTGAAAACTGAAGTAGAGCATCTGATTTTGAGTTTGCGACTTGGATTTAAAAATGAGAAGAGTTGGCAACGAGAAGCGATAAGGAACATTACAATACTTCAGGATGTTTTTCAAACTGACTTGACAGAGAGATTGGATACAAAGGTTGCAAGAATAGATCAATCATGCAATGATTTCAAGGCTAAAATGGAAACTGAAACCAGTGAATTCAATAAGAGAATAAAGGATGCTGGAGATGAGCAAGGAGTTTTCAATGAACGCATCACCAAACTACTGGATAACCTAAGTACAAAGCAAAACAGACTTGAAACCGAAAATAATGAATTAAAACGCAGTGTTGTTGAAGTGCAAAAGTACTTGCAGAACTTTGTAGCAGAACATGAGACACTGAAGCAAACTATACTCAATGTGAAAAACGATAATGAAAAAATGAAAACAGAGCTTATCATGTGTATAGCTCAAACAAAAACAACTATAGTGGCGCCACCAACACTTACAACAACAACAACAGCAGTACCAACAACAACTCTCCGAAAGTCATGCGATGGAGGCTGGTTAAGTTTTAACGGTCATTGTTATCTATCAAAGTATAGAGGTGTAAGTTGGGATGATGCTGTTGCTATCTGTGAGTCCCAAAATAGTTACCTGGTTGAAATAACAACGGACGCAGAGCTCAGGTTTGTGAGCTCCCATAACAGCTTTTTCTGGTTAGGGGCAGCATACCTAGAAACTAGCGGGACCTTTGTTTACCAGCACAGCGGACTACAGGTACCGTCGAGATTCTGGCATGAGGGACAACCTAAGTATAAATGCGCATATATTCATCGTAAAAAGGCATCATCCATTCCTTGCAACAATTCACGAAATCTTGTTGTTTGTGAAAAACGTGAATATTGAAAACACAGCGTTGACACTGTTGTTTTATTTTTGTACAGCGTGGCCAAGGTTCGTTGTGGGGCAAACCTGCCTTTAGGGTATTGTAAATTCTGAATTTTTCGCGTGTCTTTCAACCCATTTAAGCCGAATGGGATTTCCCACTATTATCAAATGGACCAGTCCATTTTCGTTTTAAGGGTTGTTAAGTAGTATATTTCATTTTTATTAAAATTCTAATACAGGTAGAACAATCTGTAAGCAAACAGTGGATACCCTGATCAGACGCCGCGAGAACGCGGCGTCTGATCAGGGTCTGCGCTGTTTGCCTCTGTCTCACAAAAAGGACGCTATGCTTTTATGGGTTAAATAAAAGCCTCGCGAAATGCAAAATCATTCTGCCGTTTACTGATGAAGATAAATAACGATCAGCATGCACGGATCCAAAAGGTTTTGTCAGAGGAGGTCCAACTTTGACAACTTTTTTTAAGTTGATGAGGGGAGGGAGGATCCAAGTACCACCATAAGCGGGCCATCATCGACCCACCAGCGAAACGCAATTAAATGGCATTTTGCTGGCGTGCCTATGATAGCCCATCATTGTATGCTGGCTTGGTAGCTGCGAATTTTCAGTGGATCAGGACCTGTATTGCTAGAACACCCTATATTTTGTGATTTTTCACGGACGCCCTGCCCCCCCCCCTCCTCTGGATCCGCACATGATCAGCTGGTCCCGATTGTTTTAACGTCGCAAATACATGTATGTCTATTAACGCTTTTCGCGAAAATAAAAATTCTGGTGAAAAAGTGTTAATTTACAGTATTCTATCAGATAAGGCTCAAAATGCTGTACTTCAAGGGTCAGAGAAACTATCTACATGATTGACTAACACATAAACAACTGTCCTGCCAGCCAAGACTGACGGTGACTTCATGTTTTGTTTACGAAGTCATCAGGGACTTACTGACGTTTCGAAGATGCATACTGTCGTGCCAGCTAAGAGTGACAGTGACGTGATATTTTGTTTACAATTGTTAAGCAAAACATTAATTTATACAATCCACTTGAGCTAACGCGGATCGATAGATCACTTGTGTAGTATTCCTATCCTGCGGATAGGACTAATACACAAGCGATATATCGAGTATAAGTCCCTGATAACTTTGTAAACAAAACATGACATCACTGTGATTCATTGTTGGTTGGGCAGTAATTATGTGGTGATTCTATATGTCTTATAAACGGGTAAAGATTTCGTATTCACTACCACGCGCCTATGCAGTATTCTGTGGCAGGTTCATTATAACCGTTAACTGCGACTACCTGTATGCCCAAAAGCAAGATAAACTCGCCAGTGTTTGTTTTCAACGATTCTCATCTATCTTTGAAACATCAATATAATCGATATATCTCGTGTATAAATCCTATCCTCAGGATTAATACACAGACGATCTATCGATTCGCGTTAGCTTAAGTGAAGTGTACATGTTAGCGTTTTACTTAGCAATTGTAAACAAAATATTAAGTCACTGTCACTCTTGGTTGGCACGACAGTAGAAGCTTTATACGGGTCTCAATGCCAGAAAAAAACTGTTTTGCTGCATGCGAATAACACAAGCACAGGTCAGCATCCGCCTCAGCGCAGTCAGATCCGCGCCAGTGTTCTTCGATCTCTTAAAAGTTTAATGCCTTACTGTCCTGCCAGCCAAGAGCGGCAGTGGCGTCATGTTTTGTTTACAACATTATCAGTGTCTTATAATCGATAGATCACTTGTGTATTAATCCTATCCTTAGTGATCTATCGAGTCGCGTTAGCTTAAGTAAAGTGTACACGTTAGTGTTTTACTTAAGCAATTGTTAACAAAGTATTACGTCACTGTCACTCTTGATTGGTGCGACAGTAGAAGCTTTAAACGAGTCTCATTTCCAGAAATACTGGTTTGCCTGCATGCGAATAACACAGGCACAGATCAGCCTCTGCACCAGCGTAGTCAGATCCGCGCCAGTTTTCTTCGCTCTCTTAACCCATCGCAACAAAAGTCGTCTGCTTTTTCACGTCTGTTGATATGTTTAAGACGCTTCTATGACAAACAGTGTGGACCCAGATCAGGCTGCTCTTATATGAGCAGTCTGATCTTGGCCCACCCTGTTTGCTTCTCTGCTTAAATTATTCAGTAATGCATGTTTGGCAATTATTTGGCGCAGACGACATCATAAGACGTCATTTTTCAGATGCATTTTTTTCGTGGCGCTTTAAGGGTTAAAAGTATAATGCCTTAACATTCTACTCAGTAATTATATGAGCCAGTGCATGAGATTTCCAACAATGTGATATGTGCGACCAGCAAAGCCTCAGATCAGCCTGCGCACACGCGCAGTCTGATCAGAGCCTTTGCTAGTCGCTTGAGTATTCTATGATTGTTAAGCTACTTGTAGTTTCTAAGCTTAAAAGGAGGCTGCATAGGCTCATCTGAGTCTACACATGTCAAAATACCACATTGTTGGAAATCACATGCAATAGCTCATTTATATGAGCGGGGTCTGTACCTTTGGTGTTTGTATGCATCAAACTCACGTTACCTCGGGACGAGGCCTTTATGAGTAAGGATACTTAAATACATGTATGAATTAAAGGTGAGGCCAATATCACTAAGGATAAATTAATCTTAATAGAAGACGAGGCCTATATGAGTAAGGAAACTTTAGTATATGTATGAATAAAAGGGGAGGCCAATATCAATAAGGATAAATTAATCTTAATAGACGATGAGGCCAATATGAGTAAGGAAACTTTAGTATATGTATGAATAAAAGGGGAGGCCAATATCAATAAGGTGAAATTAATCTTAATAGAAGACGAGGCCAATATGAGTAAGGAGAACTATATATTATTGCAAGACGAAGCAAAATTGAATACGGAGAACTAAATATTAACAAAAGTCAATGCCAATATGTGTTAGGAGAATTAAATATTAAGATAAGACGAGGTCGATTTGAGTAAATGGTGTTAAATATTAATAATACGAACTCAATGTGAGCAAGGGGAGCTAAATATAAATAACTGCGAGGCCACTATGAGTAAAGAGAGCTACTGTGTTTCCAGGACTTAAGTGACCCCCGTTTTTTTCTAATTATTCTTTAATTGTGATTTTAACTGAAAAATAAATTATTGAAATGGATTTAGATAAAGACCGCGTAATTGAATTATTTTTTTCCACATAAATATGAGTTTTTGTATAGGCTAGGGTTAGATGGAACTTTGGTGTGTCTTTGCTGCTCCTCTTTGAACTAGTCCCCAAGTGAGCCTAACTATATAAATTAAACATGGCGTATACAGGTCAGTGGAGGTAATTCGTCAGTCCCGCAGATAAGAGTGCGTAACAGAAAATTAATTTTCCTATTTCTCAACCAGAAATATTTGGTGTGTACTCAAAACAACCCGGTCTCGATGGCACGGTTCTTTTGAGCATCCAAAACACGTGTTTAAACTGATGAAGACAGTCGCAGCTTCACGCTAAATTTGCTTAACTGGACCAGTCTTCGTGCATTAGGCTTTGATTCACTTCTTATACTGACTTATAAACTTCACTGTACACCTAAAACCGATGCATTGAACTGGCCTGTGTTCAAAAAACGATTCAAGTAATAGTATAACAGTTTGTCTAAACCTTAAATGCTGGGTCGTTGTCCTCTGCTGAATTTTCTTTTGAGATAATTATTTTCTAAATTAAGTCTTTCAAGAATACAAGAAGGTTTTCAAACATATGGTTCCAGATAATGCCCAACATTTTAGCCTGAACTTGGCTTCGGCTGTTGACAAAGTTTATCAGCGAAATATCTTAAGTACTGTATATCCCCATTCGCTATTTTTCGTCAACTCTGTAATTTGCTTAAATTGTCTTCATACACTCTTTCCTTACTAGTGTCGTCTGCTCATATCCTTTGCAAACAATTTGGACCCAGATCAGGCCCGACGGGCATGATCTCAATCCAAACTGCTTGACACTCTACTGATATTCCTGATTGATTTTTTTTAGAAAAAAAAAACAACAACAACAAACAAATCAGCCGACGAAAAAACCATGACAAATTACCTCGTAGGCAAAAAGAATCGATGAATTGAAATGGAAGGTGCTACATGTACATGCATGTTACATGCATAAGCCTTATATTTGCCTGCTTTCAATATGGCACGGTCTAGGACCCATATAGACTTTTAAAAGCTGTTAAAGAAGAAAAATGGGAGTCACTTAAACCCTGGAAACACATTGACACGGAGACCTACACTGAAGGACTTTATAAACGCAAAAATCGAAATTCATAATATTAACTAACTTTTACTGTCTCAATTTTATTGAAATTTAGCACAAATAAACATCAATATGTCAGCAAAGCATGTTTTAAATTTTACGTCAAATAATAAATAATATTAGAGCAACAGTCTATCAAATAGCAATACCCTATGATTCTAAAGTTGCAATTTGAAATTTGTCTAGAAATTGGACTCGATTTTCAGTAATTGTGATAAAATATTTTTGTTAAAAAATCAGAAACAAATTACCCTTAGAGCCCTAGCCGGAACGAATATCGTCGATGTAAATATCGTCGATACACAATCGACGTAACTTGGCTATTAATGCCTGTCGCCATTTTTGGCTGACCAGACCTGCGTGGAATTTTAACTGGTAACGATCTCTGAGGCGCTATATAGTTAACGGATGGCAATTATGATATCTGGCAACGTCATAAACACGCACGCCAGCTTTTAACATTTCAATTGCGCCAGGTTGTTCATGTTCAGACAAACGTGGCGTGAATAGTAAAGCTATAAAACAAAAGCTGCTGTGTTTTTATACATGTATACTTAAACGCTACATGTGAAATGTTAAGATATTCTGCTTCATTGATTCGTGGGGACGCCACGTGCAAAACATAGTAAACCAGCAATGCATAGCTGGTGGTAGCCAGTGTCTTTAAAAACACCGGTATTGGGTATAGATAGAAGCAGAGTGTCGTTATCACCCATTTTTATCTGTTAAAGAAGGCAAAAATGTTCTGGATGCAAAAATAATAATTTTCATTTTTTGCGTTTTTAAAGTCCTTCAGTGTACATGTAGATAACAGTTAGAAGGTAAAGTTTATCTTCAGACCCCATTTCCATAGTGAGGCATGTATTGTAATGTTTTGTATTGTATTGTATTGTACAACAATATCAGAGCACAGTTGATACCTGACGCTGCATCGACGTAGATCCTCAATTGCGAAGGTGACGGGAATTCGCTTTGTACATAAATAAAGGTTATATGCATTTTAGATTTAGTTGTTTTCCTATTTCTTTTCTAGTCATTTTAAGGGGGTCTGTGACAAAACATAGAACGACAAAACAAAGAAAAGCCAAAATATAGAAAAGCAAAAATATAGAAAGAGAAAACATAGAAAAAAACATCGAAAAAAGATTGAAAAAACTTCGAAATAACATCGAAAAAGTTCAGAAATAAGGAACATTTTATTTACATCTATTTTACAGCAACAATATTGAGTCGTTCTATTATTCATTGATCTATTTAATGTCCCGTCTATGTTTTGAGTCATCTATTAAATGTCGCTTCTCTCTTTATTCTTTCTATGTTTTGTTGTACAACGACCCGAACGACCTTAAACTGTACAGATATATTTCACTGACTTCATGGAATCCCCCAGATATATTTTATATTGACAATATCTAGCCATTGATTGCACACTACTTTGCCTTGTCTGAAGCACTTTATGCCGAACGGAATTCTGTAACGTAGTTACCTGTACGTATGCACGCACGGACGCCCGACATGGTCCAAGCAATATTTAGGGGAAATAAGGTTAAGGATAAAGACTCAAAGTGAATTGAGAGGTGTGTAATATGGGCCAGCCCCAAGTGACTTTAATAGTGTTTAACAGGCCACACTCAGAATGGATCTTTGGGAATAATATTGGAAGGCTGAGATTCGCTAGTAAGCAAACAGTTAATTATTGAAATCACTTTAGGCTTAAACTTTCACTATTGGATTTTATAGAACTCACTGACATGCAAGATGTACTTAGATAATTTCTCATATACATCTGGCAAGTAAGCAAGTTCTTTTGGCACTGAAACAAAACCAGAGTTTTCATTCCGGCTGGGAGGAAGCTATATTGTTTATGCGATATGCCAATCTGAGAGTGCAGTTGCCTGAGAAAACATGCCAGCTCATTCCACATGTTCAATGTGTTGACAACTTGTTATGATTTGTGTTTATTTTAAGGTACAAAGAACTTTATCTAGCAAAACAATACGTGATGGAATGTTATCGAATAGGTATAAAACTCCCAGGTATCTGACCATACAGCAGAGCTAATTTTGATACGAGTCTGGTTACAATCAAGTACCACACCTGACCCAGGATACCAATGGGAAAGTGACAAACTCTCAGCAGACACCACAAACGAGAGCCAAGAGGTCAGCCCTTTCCCAGCAGGTGACCACAAAGCACATATAAACAGACACGCACAAAGACATAGCAAACACAAGACAGAACAAAAACATAAAAGATCCACAAAAGAAGTACCGCCTTGGAACGGTCAGTACGTCGCTTCAGTGCTATAGTGTTCTAAATGACATTTTGGTCAAAAATGAGTTATGCATACCGTTGGAAAGGCGATCAAGTGTTCTATCTACTGGTGAAGGTTTCATTAGCATATCTTCTCCCAGTCAGCTTAAAATCGCTGTGCGTTTCTGTTCTATCTACAAAAAGATAATTTTGTTCAGTGCTATAGTGTTCTAAGTGATTTTCACCCAATGACCAATGATGCTTATGTCACGTGACTGGGTGAGTTCAGTGTCATACTTAAAAGGTCCTGCTCCCCCCCCCCCCCCCCCCCTAGGGAATTTTGCAAACATATCCTATCTTGAAGAAAATTTCAAGCCGCATCTTTTAAGAGATGTTTGCACTCTGTGCTCCGGGGCGTTAGTCTCTGACAGCCTGTTACATATGTTACTGTAACAAACTAAGGAAAAAATCAAAATGAAAGTTTGAGCTACATATAGAAGACATTAAACCATCTAATTATGCAAATTTCTTATGTAGTTTGCAAGCTGGATGCCTAAGCTACATAAAAGCAGCATCTTAAACAAAATTACAGCCTTCAATGGTGTTACATGCGTTACATAGATTAAATTTCCCTTTGAAAGTTGAAATCGTGACTAACATCATTCATTTTACAGACAATTTGTGCATTTTTACAAGTGTTTTATCTTAGTTTACTCAAATACTCATTTGACTAATAGAAAAAACAAAGTTTGCTTTTCTATCTCAAATACATTGCTTTATATGAGCTATTAAACAACCCTACCCCCAATTTTAAGTATCCAATTTTGGTATCTATTATTGAAGAAAAATATATGAAAATATTTGACGCTCGTGGATATCTTACATTTTTGGCACTGTCTTGCTAATGCAATAAAGAGTCATACAATTTGCAAGTTTGAAATCAGGATCAGAGCAATTATTAAAGTATGTAACGTATGTTACATGGCATAATGAATGAGCTAAGAAATTTTCTTGGAAGTAAGAGATGATATTTCAGAAAAATACCGTTTTTCACATGTTTTCCTATTAATCTTTAGCCTCTGGTGCGTTAGTCTTAGTAATTACAGTCATTGCTGATAACAAGCCCATGGAATTGTGTTACCTATGTTATACATAACCTTTTTAATCACATATTTCCTTATGCCTATAATATTAAAAACTATAGACATATAGATAGAAAATAATAGTTCTCATTTAAATGACACAATTTAATAAATATTCCTATTAAATAAAATTATTCAAAAACTAGCTCTATTCAAGTCACCCTCACAATGTATATCATTGTGTCTGCTTCTATGGCAAAATAATCACCCATTTCATCACAACCAGTAGAATCATGGCATTGTATTAGGACTGCAAACTGAGTACAATCCTGTTCCTCTCCACCCCTTTGGGAATTGTGCAGACATATCCTACCTTAAAGAACAATTCAAGCTGCATCAAATAAGAGATGTTTGCACTCTATTAACTAGGGTTTTAGCCTGTAATGGTATGATACGTATGTTACCATATCAATTTAAGAATAAATGAATTGAAAGTCTGAAAAACAGAAAGAAGACATAAAACTATCTATTTATTTGAATTATTCATGTAGTTTGCTTGCTGAATACCTTTGATAAATAAGAAAAGATTTTTTAACAAATATACAGCTTCCTATGGTGTTATATGTGTAACATTAATTAAGATTACTTTTTAAAATTGGTAATTGTGAGAAACATCACTTATAAGCATTTCGTGTGATCCTCTTCTCTTGCCATCAAAAGACTTAATTTTCTTTGTATGTGTGGCCAGTGCCAGCGTCAAACAACTTGACTCAGCCAAACTTGAATCCTAAGCATTCTTCAAAAGCAAAAACAGCATGTCAGTGTCGTTGGATCAAACACCTGATTAAATATGGGTTTAATGTCATTTCACATATATGCATACAGTGGAGTATGACTCTGGTATATATCTCTTCCTGTGAAGTGGCAAGAGCAATCTAACTTCAGTTGCATCTGCATCCGTGCTAGTCAAATGATAACTTTGCTCTGATTTTGCAAAATCTATGTCTCTACCGTGTACCTCTAAGATTTCTGACATTGGTCAAACAGAAATTTGATAGGCTGCTTTTTTGCATCATTTGCCATGGAACCTATGCAGTCTTTTGGTGCTTAAAACCTCATGTCTTAGATCAATAGTATTTTGCTGCGCCCCAAGAACTTTATAAGTTTTCTTTAGTTACAATGTTGACTCTTGATGGTTTTGGTAGACCGTCTGAAACAATTTCTGTTACACCTTGAAAGTTATCTGGTATAAGAGAAAGAATATGAAGTTGGACATTGCCATCAATTATGTTTGCAGTAGGTTGTTTTTGATGCCAGTACATTGAAGCATGTCTTAAAATAATGTAAAACCTATGATTTCTCAGTTTTTGCAGCCATATCATTAGCTGTTGCATTCAAAAGAAGGAAAGTGGACTATAGGTAGAATGGGATAACCAGTAGTTCTATATTATGCTCTATGGAAGATTTATACAGAGTAAACAAGTTGATAAGGTGCCTCATTTCATGATCCTTTGAAATCACTGAAATTGAAAACACTTGCCTCTGACTGTTTAATCAAAAAGGATGTCACGACAATGCCATTGCTCATTTATTATGACGAGTTATATATGTTACATCCTTTAATAAGCGCTCTTATCTTAGAAACTTAGTGAATCATTGAATTGAAAGGGTCTATTTGCGCTCTGTTCATCCTGCATTTCATTGCTTTACCTGTTGTGATACATCTAGTTCGTTTATCTGAAGGGAAAGAGTTACCTCGGTTTCAGCACTCCAGAAGTATTAAGACTTCAAATACGTTTTTGAATGCTTGGGGAAAGATAATAAGTGCAGAGGCATTATTAGATGAAAATATGTGGGTTGCATATATGGAAAGGCTACATACCAGCTAAGATATGATTCTTTATTAAAGAACTATCAAGATACATCAGTCTAGGTACTCATTGCTCTTAATGGCATAGTTTTCCTCTTTGTAAAGCTTTAGTCTTTCTCCTACTTGCAGAGTATCACTTGAAACACATACTCAAAATGCCAACTATCAGGAATTCATATCAGTTTCCGAATGTTCCAAGCCATAAATGGCAAAATTGGAAAGTTGATAATGGCTCATCAATTTTGAGTGGACTGGTGGTAAAATTGAATAACAGTAAATGATTGAAATATTGTGTGATGATTCTACTAGTTGCAAGGAGGCGTGTGATAATAATGATTACCACAGAAGCAGACAACGACAAACGTTTAACATGAATGTTAAATCGATGAGAAATAGTTTGGACCATTTCATTTATTGTATTTTCTTGTAAAAATGTAAAACTATCTTTTCTATTTGTGGCTCTATATTTAGCATTTTATGCACAGTATTAGGAAATGTGTCCAAAAGGTCATTGATAACATCTGTAAAAACAGTCCATGGGCTTGATAATCACAAATGAATATAATTTCTAGTGTTTTGGCACCAAAGACTTATAAGTACACATTAAGTGTCCTGATCTTAAACTTAATGACATCTTGCAGATATATGAGCAAGACAGACTAAGAAAATGAAAAATATCCACATGCTGTAATCGCTTTAATGTGTTTTACTTAAACGGTAATAACAAAATTCGCTTCTCTGTAAAACTGGGAGTAGGGCTGTGTATTAGCTCCTATAAGACAATATATTTAAGATAGAAAAGCAAACTTGGTTTTTCCTATTCATCAATTGAGTATATGTTTGTAAAATCTAATAAAACAGTTTGAAACTAAGTCATAGAAGTTGTTTAACTAAATGACGATAGCCACAATTATAGCTTTTAAATTATAATTAAGTTCATGTAATGCACATAACAACATAGTTAGCCGTATTTATGTTAAACAGATTCCGTATGTAGTAAAGACATCCAGTATAAAGACTATAAGAATGCCATTTTTTTTAGATAATATTAATGTCTTCTTTTAGTAGCTCAAACGTTCAATTTCTTATTCTCAAATTGATATAGTAACATATGTAACAAGCTGTTACAGGCCAACGCCCTGACTTACAGAGTGCAAACATTTCTTATTAAATGCACCTTGAATGGCTACATAAGATGTAATTTGTCTGCAGAATTCCAAAGGGGATTAGGATGGAGCAGGCCCTTACTCAGCTTGATGTCAAAATACTGTTTGATGATTTTTCTTATCACGCTAACATATGTAACACTCTCTGATCTTTAAAACTTGATGACAACTAACAGATCTATAAGTCTTTATCATAGGAGCCAGCTTAAAATCCCTAAACAATGTAAGATATCTAACAGCCGCAAGTTTTTTCACAATTTTAGCTCAAACTTTAAAACTACATTTCCTTTATTTGATATAGTAACGCATGTAACACGCAGTTTCAGACTAACGCCCCAACATAGTGCAAACATTCCTTATTCGATGCAGCTTGAGTTGTACTATAAGAAGGAATATGTCTGCAAAATTCCTTCGAGGAGATTAAAACATTTTTAGGCATATCTTTCGTAAAGACAATGAGCTTGCCCATTTATTACATCAGGTAACATATGTTACAGCCTCTGATATTAAAATTTTGCAACAAACTTGCAGATTTATGAGTCTTTTTGTATAAGCAAATAAATCCCAAACAATGAAACACATTCATTCACACTGCAAATATTTTTAACTATTTTTACTTTAGTTTTAATACCAAACATTCACCTTAAAACTGGGTAGGGGTAGGGTTGTTTCATTTCTTATTCCAGAAAAAAATATTCAAGCTAGGGAAACAAACTTTAATTTTTCTGTTAGCCAATTGCATAAGCTAGTCAGAAATGGTTAAAAACACTTTGCAAAACACACAGAGAGATTGTGAATGTAAATGATGTTAGCCACACTTGCAAATTTTAATGGGTTATCTGATTTATGTAACGCATATGACACCTTAGGAAGCCGCAATTTTGTTCAAATGGCTGTCATATGTAGTTAAGATATCCAGTTTGCAGACTATATGAATGATTTTAAAAATGAATATTTTAATGTCTTCAATTTGTAGCCCAAACTTTCAATTTACTTTTTCTTAGTTTGATTAAGTGACGTATGTTACAGGCTCTTACAGACTAACGCCCCGGAGCACAGAGTGCAAACATCTCTTAAAAGACTCGGCTTTCAATTCTCTACAAGATAGGATATGTCTGCAAAATTCCCTAGGGGCGGGGGGAGCAAACCCATTCTCATCCATCCGTCTAACTGTTCTATCTACATAAATTCACTTCCCTTGGAGAAAATGCTAAAAATTTAAGTTACCTCCCTTACATAAATTTAATTGTCCTATACTGAAGCGGTTTGTCGGTCTTATGACAAACTAATGGCTATATCGGCTACTTTTAGGTCCAAATAATCCACTCAGTTAAAAAATATAGCGCAAATTGATCCATGGACAGAATAATAAGCTGTAGAAACAGATTACCTCCCTCACACATATCTAAACAGCTTTCATTGAAGTAATTTGTCGATGTTATTTCAAATCAATGGTTAAATCTACTACTTTTATGTCCATATAATCAGATCAGTCTATAATATTATGCAAATTGACCCCATTGACAGAAAAATTAACGGTATAAACAGATTACCTCCCTTGCATAAATTTTAATGGCATAATCCGTGTTTTTTGTTACTGTTACGCCAAATAAATAACTAAATCTGCTACTTTTAGGCACAAATAATCATTTCTCTTCAGACAAGTACGAGTATATGAATTGACTCCATAACCAGAATAATAAGCTGTGGGAAAATATAGAACACTATAGCACTGTACGCAGGACGCGATTTTTAGGGCATAATGTTCTATCTGCAAACTGTAATATGCCCGTAAATTCCATATTTCTGTAAAAATTTCTTCAAACCAAGATCATTTACACTGTATGTATACATTTTAACCCTCTGGTATGATTCTAAGGTCTGTGATAAATAAGGCATCAAAAATCAGGATGCTAAAATTTGCAAACTCATTTTTCTCAAAATTTGTGCAATGGTAGATAGAACACTATAGCACTGAAGCGACGAGTGAAATATTTTACTGGAGGGCTTAAACCGGTTTAACGGCGCCAACCTCGCCCTTGATCAAGACAGATAGATATTTGGTTTGCATGAAAGACCCCTAACTTATCAATGCATCATCTCCTAAAACATATAAATCAAGATATAACAAGGAGATAAAGCAAAGATAAGGACTCAACAGTAAATAAAACTGAATACCGGAGCAAAAAAAAATCCAACAGGTAAACCTCGGTGGGCTCGACATACAGCCAAAGCATCAGGCCCCTACCATCTCATCAATAGATAAGTCTTTAAGTCGGAACCATCATAGAGTCTGAAGTCCGACCCACCGGCGTGTAATTAAAGAGGAAAGCAAAGTGGCCAACCGTGATTGGGTTGACTACCAAGCATCTGCAAAAGCCCATTGGACAAAATCAAGACAGTGTACGACAAAACATATCTATATTATGTCTTTTCTATATTTTTGCTTTTGTATGTTTTTTCGTTCTATGTTTCGTCACAGAACCCAACTAGACCACAGGCCTACAGGAACAAAAGCCCACTGGATTAAAGCCCACTAGGACAAAAGCCCACAAGGACATAAGCCCATTATGAAAAAAGCCCTCTAGAACACAACCCCACTTACATGTATATGCATAATTATGTATTTAATTAATTAATTGAGCATCTAAAGAGTTTAAATATGAGTATTTGTTATTTTTGTATTGTTTTGTTTGATTTGATTCTATACGTCTCAGTCTACAGTTTTACAGTCATATCTGGACGGGTCTTTCTGGGCTGAACTAGTACTTAGCAGATGATAAACTGTCTTGCTTAAGGGCACAATGCAATGCCTTCAGTGAGGCACGAAACTACAAACCCTCGATCTCGAGCCAAGCACTCTACCACTGAGCCACCGCGCTCCTCAAGTACTTATTGTAGTCCTAATAGGAATATAGCCATACAGAGTGGGTCTGTTAAAACTGCAACATGTGTCCATATGCAGCCGTCACCTTCAGAAAGGAAATGCTCATAATTGCTTCAAACAAGGTACGACTAGTAAGCGAAACAACTCTTGATAGAATTTAGTTTTTATATTGTGAATTTAACAACCACTCACCCTGCGCTCAAAGACCCAATGTTCAGTCTACTCTATAATAAACACATTTAATTACATTACTGAATGGAATTAAATTTATTATTAAAGATGAACGAACCAAGCGGAAGCAGTAGTGATTCTCTTCTGAGAACCAAACGCAAATGATTAACTGACATAATTCAATGTTGGCTATATACACTGCTCAAAATATTTAAAGGAACACCTGATTATAATTCATAGGTGAAAATGTTAATCCCTGCCTTATAGACAAGCCATACATTTCACTGGTCAATAAGGAAGAAACTCAGTTTCTTTTGATATCTTTGCAAAGAGAGTCAAAGTATTGGATCAATAAAAAATTGACAAAACAATCGCTGCTCAAGTTCATGGCTCTAATTTTGTTTAAAAGGCTATTGAGCGTACAAATGAATGTGTTGAGGTGTTTGATTGAAAAGGATGTCTTTAAATTTGGTTTTGAAAAAAGGGATATTTTTAACAAAATTCCATTTTTACATAAAGCGTTCCATGGACATTTCTGGAAAGGGATGACTTCATTTTTATCAAGAAACATCATCCTTGATCGGTGACCAAACTTATCACAGGACAAACATGTTTTCGCCTCATTGATCCAACTCTTGCATGAGTGCATTTGAATTTTGATCAATGGCAAAAACACGCAGTGTTCCATTAAATATTTTGAGCAGTGTATTCACGTTTCAACTCAAAGTTTATACTCTACATTGTAGCTGTCAACAAAAAAATCAATGTAACGTCAACTTTTTCAGGGCTTTTCCCAGCATTTTTTGGAAAGGGCCCATCCAACTTAACATCAAAATTTGGAGAAATTAACGAAATAGAACATAACAAAGGTAGCAAAATATCCTCAAAATCAAATTATTTTTGTTACGATGTAGAAAGTAGGGAACAACAGAATCAGTGATGGTTGCGTATACGCATAGGTACGCAAAGTTTTTGCTAATGTTACGCACTTACCTAGCAATCTATGCACTTTAGTAGTGCCTAAAATCCTTTGGGACCGTTCTTGCAGCTATGGTGCAGCTGTCAGGGTAGACTTAGAGGATAATTTTGGCCAAAAGTGGTCGCAAACTATGTTTGGCCTGCACATAAATCGAAATTGCATGCTGGCGGATTACAGGAGACCGATAGTGTACTAGGCATTTTTAGCAGATAGCTTTTAAATGTTGTGACTTATATTGTGTGGTTCCGAAAGACGATTTGACTTTTTCAGTAGCGACCTTTGTGTGTCACATCGAGTTATAGCTAACGCATGTTCGAATAAGGGCTAGGTGCATACACTAAAACACTTACATAAATAAGGTTATAGCTGACACATGTACATGTCAAGGTTGGGTACATAAACCAACAATTTACATAAATATGCAATTGTAATTATAGCTGACACATGTACGTTTAAAAGTTAGGTGTTTATATAAATAATGTGCATTATTCACGCATCAAACTGCAGGAGAATACGCAATATTGATGTAAATAAATATTATGTTGATGATAGGTCATATTTATGTGTTTACTACTGATACCGTGTGCAGGTACAAAATTAGCACGTAGACAGGGTGGTGGCCAAGATGACGTTGATACGTTACGTAGACACCGAGTTATTCTATGTTTTCTGGAATTTTGAAGAGAATAATACGGTGGTATGTTTAGGACATTCTTTACTTTCATTTAGAAATAGATATTCCATGTGCACAATTTAATAACCTGTGCAGACGAAATAATAATCCGTGCACACAGAATAGTATTCCATGTAAACAATTTAATAATCTGTGAGCATGAATTACTTATCTGTTCGTACGATTTAATAATCTGAGAGCATAGATTGATAATCCGTAAGAACAGTATAACAATCTGTGTGCCCGAGATAGTAATCCAATTGCACAATTTAATAATCCCTGTGAATGGAATAATAATCCGTGCACACGGAATAATAATCAGTGCAAACGGAATAATAATCCATGCAAACGGAATAATAATTCGTGCAAACTGAATAATATTCCATGCGCTCAAAATAAGATTCCCAACTCACGGAATAATTATTCATGCGCACGAATTATTAATTCGTTAAGACGAAATAGAAATCTAAGAGCTAGATTTAATAATCTATTACCTTGAAAAAATAATCTGTGAATAAAGATTCACATATTAATTAACAAAGGTATTGAGTTTATTGATTTACATAGTATCTTCAAGGATAATTTAGTGATTTCATCTATTCCAAATTACTTTAATAATTCTGAAACTCCTATCATTTGTTATAAATATAACAAACCTATTAGGTCTACTAAATTTAACTTTAATAAAATTGTTAATAATATAGATATAGATTCCAATACTCCTGCCCCCTGAGATTGTAAAAAATCTAATTATTTATATCCCTCTGCAGGGCATGTTATTACAGGTAATCTTAATGTCATTCCTGACGCTAGAGTTCGCAATATTATTTCTAAAGGTCCTAAATATAGATTTCCTTCTAATATTGATTTCTCTTATGGTCGCAGAGAGATCACTGCTTCTTTAAATGACTTTAGTAATTGCTGGTGCAAACCGGAAAATGTTGAACCTGATGCCTTGAAGGAATGGAAGATTAACATTTTTAAAATTATTGATACTCGTATTTCAATTTACTCTCGTAATACACATCTTTTACCCCCTAAACCTAAATCTTCATTTCGTCATCTTAAACGAGGTATCCAGGATTTTCAAATGAAGTATGTTTTGGTTCCAGCAGATAAAGCTGCTAACAATGTTGTAGTTGTTTGACGATTGTATTATATTAATACTCTTAAGCGTGAGCTTGTTGACACTAATGCCTATAAACTGCAGCCTTCTTTGAGTGAGAGGGTGATTGTTGATGGGCATGGTTGTCATACAGCCCTACATTTCGGTGTCAAAGCTAAAGAAAATCAAGACAAACTTCCTACGTTGTACTGGTTACCTAAACTCCATAAAAAAACCCTATAAAGCAAGATTTATTGCTAATTCTAGTTCTTGTACGACAACAGAACTTTCTAAATTGTTAACCTCGTGTCTTACAGCTGTTAAAAAACATGTTATCAAGTATAGTGAAAAGGTATATGAGAGATCCGGTAAAAACCTATTTTGGTCTATTAAAAATTCAGGTGAAATTTTAGATAAACTTAAAGCTAGAGATTTCAATGCGACCAGTTTGTCTACTTATGATTTTTCTACTCTTTACACTACTTTACCTCATAATTTAATTAAAGATAAACTTATTGATCTTATTGAAAGAACCTTCCAGAGAGAAGGCTCTCCTTACCTTGCATGTAGTGACAGAAATGCATTTTTTACTTCAGAAAAACCTAAAAAATATCATGCCTGGTCGTGTCAAAATGTATGTGATGCGCTGACCTTTTTGTTGGACAACATTTTTATTCGATTTGGCACCAAGCTCTATCGACAAGTAGTTGGGATTCCTATGGGCACTAATTGTGCTCCCCTGGTTGCAGATTTATTCCTGTTTTGTTATGAAAGGGACTTTATGATGTCTCCTTCTGATGATAAGCAGGCTGATGTTATTGATGCGTTTAACACTACATCCAGATATTTGGACGATATTTTAAATATTAATAATGTTTATTTTGACAATATGGTTAGTCAAATATACCCTTCAGAGCTCCAACTTAATAAAGCTAATGCCTCTGATACCGAAGCCGCATTTTTAGACTTGCATTTGTCAATTTCTAATGATATTGTTTCTACCAAAATTTATGATAAACGTGACGACTTTGATTTTGAAATTGTCAATTTCCCATTTTTAGATAGTGATGTTCCTCGTTCTACATCCTATGGAGTCTATATCTCTCAACTCATTCGTTTTGCTAGAGCATCTAGCTATGTTGCTGACTTCAACACTCGCAATAAATTGTTAACTCAGAAACTTCTTAAACAAGTCTATCGGTATCATAAACTTCGCAAAACATTTTCAAAATTTTATAGACGATACTATGATTTGATTTCTAAATTCCAAGTTAGACTTAAATCTCTATTGCGCCAATGACTTTCGGAACCTGATTTCTATGGTGACTTGGTGTATAAGTTGAAGAAGATCGTTGGCTCTAATAATTTTTCAGCGCAGTTCATTAAAATAATTTCCCATTATAAAAATATTGGCTATAACATTAATGTATTGCAACAGACTGCATGCTTGGTAGTCAACCCAATCACAGTTGGCAACTTTGCTTTCCTCTTTAATTGCACGCCGGCGGGTCGGACTTCAGAGTCTATGATGGTTCGGACTAAAAGACTTATCTATTGATGAGATGGTAGGGGCCTGATGCTTTGGCTGTTTGTTGGGCCCACCAGGGTTTACCTGTTGGATTTCTTTTGCTCCAGTATTCAGTTTAATTGACTGTTGAGTCCTTTTCCTTGCTTTATATCCTTGTTATATCTTGATTTATATGTTTTAGGAGATGATGCATTGATAAGTTAGGGGTCTTTCATGCAAACCAAGTATCTATGTGTCTTGATCCACATCTGAATTAAGGGTGAGGTTGGCGCCGTTAAACCGGTTTAAGCCCTCCAGGAAATATTTTACTGACCGTTCCAAGGCGGTACTTCTTTTGTGGATCTTTTATGTTTTGGTTCTGTCTTGTGTTTGCTATGTTTTGTGCGCGTCTGTTTATATGTGCTTTGTGGTCACCTGCTGGGAAAGGGCTGACCTCTTGGCTCTCGTTTGTGGTGTCTACTGTGAGTGTGTCACTTTCCCATTGGTATCCTGGGTCAGGTGTGGTACTTGATTGTATCGATTCCTGATCTTTGCTTCCTTACTTACTTTGCATTTGTCAATTTCTAATGATATTGCTCCTACCAAAATTTATGATAAACGTGACGACTTTGATTTTGAAATTGTCAATTTCCCATTTTTAGATGGTGATGTTCCTCATTCTACATCCTATGGAGTCTATATTTCTCAACTCATTCGTTTTGCTAGAGCATCTAGCATTGTTTTGACTTCAACACTCGCAATAAATTGTTAACTCAGAAACTTCTTAAACAAGGCTATCGGTATCATAAACTTAGCAAAACATTTTCAAAATTTTAAAGACGATACTATGATTTGATTTCTAAATTCCAAGTTGGGCTTAAATCTCTTTTGCACCAAGGACTTGGTGTATACATTAAAGAAGATTGTTGGCTCTAATATATTTTCAGCACAGTTCATTAAAATAATTTCCCATTATAAAAAGAATGGCTATAACATTAATGTATTGCAACAGACTGCATGCTTGGTGGTCAACCCAATCACGGTTGGCAACTTTGCTTTCCTCTTTAATTGCACGCCGGTGGGTCGGACTTCAGACTCCATGATGGTACCGACTTAAAGACTTATCTATTGATGAGATGGTAGGGGCCTGATGCTTTGGCTGTTTGTCAGGCCCACTGGGGTTCACCTGTTGGATTTCTTTTGCTCCGGTATTCAGTTTTATATACTGTTGAGTCCTTATCTTTGCTTTATCTCCTTGTTATATCTTGATTTATATGTTTTAGTAGATGATGCATTGATAAGTTAGGGGTCTTTCATGCAAACCACATTCTATGTATTTTGATCCACATCTGAATTAAGGGTGAGGTTGGCGCGCCGTTAAACCGGTTTAAGCCCTCCAGTAAAATATTTTACTAACTGTTCCAAGGCGGCACTTCTTTTGTGGATCTTTTATGTTTTTGTTCTGTCTTATGTTTGGTATGTCTTTGTGCGCGTCTGTTTAAATGTGCTTTGGGTCACCTGCTGGGAAAGGGCTGACCACTTGGCTCTCGTTTTTGGTGTCTAACTGTGAGTATGTAACTTTCCCATTGGTATCCTGGGTCGGGTGTGGTACTTGATTGTATCGACTCCTGATCTTTGCACCCATACTTACTTTTATTATTCTATGTGCACGAATAGAACAAAAGTTCTGCAAGTTGGATTTTAAAATTGTTATAGCTTATCTGAGCATAGTGCTCAAAGTGAGCTACTGGGATCAGTGAATGTCTGTAGTTCATCTAGTGTGTCGTCAACAGCTTGAAAAGACAACTCCTCAGTATACCACTGGGCTAATTTGAACGGGAATGTTCCCTTTACAAAAGTAAACTTAATCCCTCAAAATATGGCCCGAGGCGTGGCTGGTTTCCCTTGCAAACATTTATGGGAAACTTTTAATATATCCCCTGGTACCAATCGTTAGAATTGAATAAAATTTGGCAGGGATATTTCCTCGGTGACCCACTACAAAACAGATAAAACAAGCTTGGTCCCTCAAAAACATGGCAGCCAGGGGGCGTGACCTTTGGCAGATAAGGAAACTGTTGGAATCTTCTCTAAAACTGCTCATCATTTGACAGAAATGGTGACAACCTTCCACAATAAAAGCTATAACAGATTTGATCCGTTGTAAAACATGGCGACTTTTGTACCCGAATGTAAGAGATGTTAAGCCTTTGTATACCCTTTGTATACCAGAAACCCTAATTGGTTACATTATGGAACAGGAAAGACCTAGATGAAATGCCACACAATGTGTCATTTCATTCGGGTCTGCACTGTTTGCTATGACAAAATCTATATTCAGAGAAAGAAAAGAAAACATTTCGGACAAACAAAAACATACACTGCAAAAATAAAATGTAACCTTACACCAGTTCGGTGGTAGCTTAGTGGCCTTGGATATTGGTGTTACCCTCCAACGGCTTTAAAATATGTTTTGTTCGATTGAATTGATCCGAAGAACAACTACATTAATAACAAGTAGAAATGTTGGACTAAAGTTGTATAGTAGGAAATTAAGTGTAAGTTTAGACCAAAAGGGATTGCAACTCAGCTGCCACCTCTTTTGATATTAACTTGAACGTATTTGTATAGTGTGTGACCAGGGGGCGTAGCTTATTCCGGCTAAGAAAACTTAAAAAAAATCTTCTCTGAAATGATTGAATACCTGGGTGGATGGTGCACTTAAAGCTCAAATATGAATGCTTACAATTCAGTGCGGAACAAAAACTACAGAAAAACAGAACACTCCTAAACGACACAATCTTATCGCTAACAGCAAGTCAAAATAGCTCCTTGCAGTCGAAATTTACAGTGGCCGATATTCAAAGCCAAACATTAATGCCGTGCAGCATCGTGTATCAACTCCTGATCTTTGTCTTCTTCACTACTTTGTCCGACTGGATCCCTGCAGGTCGTCATATAGCTAAACAAATCAAATTGTTGATTAGAATTCAAAGTCTTTTGGACAGAAATTGTTTTTGGTGACCTTCTACAAAATAGTATAAACAAATGTGATCTGTTGAGCTTTTATACGTGTATGTCAACAGGGGGCTTTGCCAGTTTCCTACAGATACATATTTATACAAGAAGACATAAACTCAGGTGAGCGATACATGGCCGTTTGGCTCTTTGGTTATTTAATCAGAAGAATACACCAATCAGTTCACTTAGATTGTTAAATTGTGCGCTCAAATAGTTTTATCGTGAAAACGGATTATTATCTCGTGCGTACGTTTTATTATATCGAGCGCATGGATTCTTATTCCGTTTGCGTGAATTATTAAATCGAGCGCTCATATTATTATTTCGTGCTCACGAATTATTACATCGTGCGAATGGATTATTATTTCGTGAGTACGGATTATTATATCGTGCGCACGGATTAATATATCGTGCACATGGATTATTATTCCGTGTACACAAATTAATGAATCGTTTTTTTTGATTGTCGTCTCGTTCATACGAACTGCTATATTGTGCGCACAGATTATAAATCCATGCCATCTGATTATTATATCGTTTGCATCGATAAAGATTTTGTGCGCACGCTATATTAAATCGTTTGTTCGGAATATTAAATTGTGTGGACAGATTAGTAAATCATGCGAACGATTTAGTAAATCTTAAGCAAGGAATGCTATTTCGTACGCCTAGAGTATTACTCCGTTCGAACAGCTTATTTAATCGTGCCCACGGAATATGTTTTATAAAATGAAAATAATGGATGTCCTATAGGTACCACCGTAGAATAAGTATCAGTATTTGTAATGGGTGACCTCAAAGGGAAAGGGGCCACGGATTCTCGATGTTTCGGCTACGTTGGCGTCGCAAACCAGGTTGACGTTATGATAGCGCACTTTATTATATACCTATAACTGATACGACTTTAGAACTGTCTGTTTTCTGGCCATCTGATACAGAAAGCTGGATCAACGAACTGAGGTTTTCTGAATCCATATCACTATTCTTTAAAACGAGGCTAACGTCGGTAACCTGCTTTTGCGGCGACGTTACATAAAGTAAATTGCAAGCATGGAACCAGAGACGGTGACGTCAAGAAACGTAACGTTATGGGAAACGTTCCCGCAAATGTTTGGGATTAAAGACCAAAACAGGTTTTAAAATCAGAAAGAATGTCAGAAAAAAGCATATAATAAACATATCATCATAATAATAACTTGATCTGGTGTACAGTATAACATCTCATGGATGAGGCCATACCATTGGATCACCCTCGACGCTACGCGTCTCGGGTGATCCGATGGTATGACCTTATCCACTCGACGTGATACAGTACGCCAGATCAAGTTACAATTATGATAATGTGTATGTATCGATTGATAGTGCATATAGGTGTGTTCGTTTGCTACATCGAGGGTATTTTTTGAGTGCTGACACAGGTTGGTCACTATAAATACTGAATTCCGTATTACAATTTCAGTGACAGGAAGTCTGAAGACGGATCCATCCTAGCCGCATGGGAGCCGTTAGCCATACACTCAAGGGTGAGTGCTAATCACGCGCTTATGGGGTTAGGAAGGAGTTTAAAAAAAGATCACTAAGAACTTTCTATTTTATGGTTTTGAAAACGAACAACTCCACTAGACACTGTAGAGAGATTCTGAGTAACTAAAATTCTATCAGTAGATTATTTTTTACAGAATTGTCTCTATGTGTGTCCCCTCCGACACTAGGGGAGGTAAGCCTTAAAAGCCAACAGATTCCAAAATCTAAGGGCACAAACCCAGTTGTCCCCCTTAGACCACTATCAGAGTTGGGAATAATTCATCTTACCGTTCCAAGAGATTTCTCAAGCTTAGAGTAATTCAGAAGTACCTAAATACCGGGAAGATAAAAATATAATAGGATGGCCCAAGTGCCAGTATCACACGCTATTAAAATTATAATAGAATCTGTCTAGTTTACGTACGTCTAAAACAGGACACTCTAAGATTGATTCCTTTGGTGGGAACTTCTTTAGTAAAGGATGGTCAACTAGTCAGAAATAAAAACGTAAGTATTGCCTTTGTAATATACTTGTGATGTCGATGTTTTTTAGAACATAAAGTACAAGGGATGCTCGAAAAGAATTCAATTTGCTTATTTCTATCTGGAGACTTCAAATTTCAAGTAAGCCCAAATGTGCTCATTCCATGCCATCAAATAACTCTCCGTGACTAGAAATGCAAAGCTTCAACCGATGTGTCCACTTCCTGAAGGCGTCACGGTACGCTGAATTGCGCGCAGTAATAAGGTACTGATGAATAGCAGATCAAAGAGCCTGTCAGGACTAGTATTTCCACCCAGCAAGGAATTATTTCAATTTCGGAAACATAAAGAAATCACATAGGGCAAGATCTAGGGAATACGGGAGGTGAGGCAAAACTGCTACTTTTTCTTTCTTCCAAAACACCGTAACTATTTTGGAGGCAAGAGCAGAGACATTGCCATGTAGAAGACGGATATGTTTAAAACCAGTGACAGGGCGTCGTTTCTGATAATATTTTTCGGCTTCTCCAGTACTATGTCTTTGTATTGTTTTACAGTGATGTTTTTCGCCATTTTCCATTCGCATTTTTATTGCGACTCCTCACCAGAGAAGAAAATTGCATACCAAACCTTCCTTGCACTCAAAGACCGTTTGGCAATTATTGGGCGTCTGCTATGTTTAGAGGCCCAAATTTTATTGCTAAACTTTCTGACGGGCTCAAAATAATAGACCCAATTTTCATCACCTGTGACGACATTGGCAAAAGAAGTTTAAAAAATTTGAAGCATCTTTTTGGCCACTTTAACCCGTTGTCTGGTTTTGTTCATCAGTCAACAGATGTGGCACCCATCTAGCAATAATCTTTCGGACTTTCAAATGCTTCTTCAAAATAAGGTGAACCTTTGATAGTGATATGCCTACTTTTCGTGCAATACCACGAACTGTATAGCTGGCATCTCCTTCAATGATTTCCTTTATTTTTAAAACGATTTCTTTACGAGATGCAAATTTTGGCCTACCTGATTATGGTGCATTTTGATGGACTCTACACCAGATTCAAATTTATCTTTCCAGCTCCTAGCTGTGTCATAAGACACACAAGGAAGTCCTTAAGTAGTAGAAAGTTCAGTCATCAGCTGCTTCAAAGAACAACCAAGTTTTGAGCGAGCTTTGATGTAAGCCCATATTTCATATTTCTGGTCGACGCTTCTACCAATCAATTTTACTACAGTGGTCAACGACTGCGTGTATTAATATGGCAAATTTTATGTCTTACATTTAATCTTACATGTACATTTATACACCGTTGTGTCGACCTTGAATAAACCTATATAGGTATATATTGTTTTTTTATCGTGCCCCACGTGGATATCGAGATATAGGACAATGAGCAATTCATTTCGAACACCCGTCGTACTTAAAAGTTTGTGACAAGTTGCGTGCATTATTTTTCACTACGCATAAAGGGGTCTTCCAATAAAATTTTCCCTCTTCCGTCTTGACTGTCTTATGACGAAACAATTTTAGATTGTATTATGCCAAGCATACCACTTAAGCACAAGTGTTAAAGTATCATATTGATAGGGGTCATTGTTTCTCATTAGTAGTAGTGGTCTCTAAAAAAAACCCAAAAACCCATTCATTCTTAATAGGAAAAACAGACATGGTATTGGGAAAGGTGGTTATTTTCGATTGGGAATGGGGCCGACATTCGGCCCCTAGTGAAGGGCAGAAAATCCCCCCCCCCTTTTTTTTTTTAACTCAAACCAGCATCTTATACCCTGTAACTGCATGATTCGGTGGGATACACAACCCAATCATGAATTTGACAACAGACGATCAAAATTGCCACTCAACAGTTAACATGCAAGCCAGCGTAATACTGTATTCTGATATGTTACTATTTTAAACAAATTAAGATTTTTACCAACAGATTTTTCAGAGTCGAGCAGATTCATAACTTTATACCCAAATCTACAAGACCATCGCCATCAAGTGTTTGGCGAAAGTTGAAAAAACTTGTTGGTAAAACTCTTAATTTGTTAATAGTTATTTAAGGGGATAAATCATTCAAAAGCTCTTACTCGCATAAAAATTTTCCTGTATAAACAAGAATCGCTTTTTTGTTAAGGAGACGGATACTTTTGGCCACATTGTTGTATGAACAACTTATACATCTCACATTGATCACTTTACGCCCCAACATACAGCATTTGAGCAATCCGCAGCATGCTTATCAGTCTTTTTATAGTTACTTCCTGGTTTGATACCGTTAACAATGCTGTGACACGCTGGATGAACTTTAGAGAAAACCATTTGCATGAACATGAGCATCAGTCATATTTATCGGCCGAACAACATGAAAAATCAAGTCGGCCAACTATATCACTCTGGCGTTTGAAACAGCCTTTTTTCATGGACGAGGGTTCGCTGAGCATCATTTCAGCCGGTTGTGGTCAGTGAGTGAAAATGCCCATAACTCTTAAACAACATGATTTACTTAATGACTTGTACATTTTTTTTAATTGGCATTAATTGACAAAAAAATATATAAAGAAAAAATGGTCACGCCTGAATCTGAACCACGGTGCTCCAGGCTGTTTGGATACAAGAAAGCTTTGCGAATTCGCAGACTGATCTCTGTTCTTTGAATATTGCATTTGTTTCATAGGTTTCTCCAGTGACGTATTCTAATATCTCGTGCGCGCGTTATTACGAAAAAGGGAGTTGAAATTCTGGTGGTTTGCTTGATTTTTTTAAATATAAATTGAGGTTTGCGACCATGTATCCAGCCAACACACAGTGTCGGGCCATCATCGGCCGATGCAATCGGAACTGCCTCGGCCAATTCCGCAAAATTCCGTGGAATCAGACCACGGATGTACATCGAGGATCTACTTGATAACGCGGGTGATAACGTGACGCTGACGTTATATAACGTGACACTGACGTCACAAAAACCATGTTAACACAATAACAAGTGTGATTGCAGCAAAACAAACGGCTTAAATGAATTTTATGTTTTTCAATAAAATTTTTATTGAAAAAAAACAACATAAACTTCATTTATTCTGCTGATTAAACTTTTCGGATAATCAGAACAAACGATTTTAATAGAGCTGAATCCACATGCTACATAATAAATTTTCCATACGCCAGTTCTGGCTAACAAAATAGAGCTTTTTGGAACATAGTACTACGCTTATGCTCCTTACACACACCCGAGCCATGATTTGATTCTCGAATTGTGGCGGACTTTCCCGAATACGGCCGATGGTGGCCCACTTTTAAATGTTTAGCAGACAAGGCTCAATACAGAGATATTAGTATAACAATGACATTGATTAGAATGCACATGCTGATCAGAATCTTTGTTATTTGCATGTTACAAAATCTGGTTTCCTCGCGACAAGGGTCATATATCATATATTATAAAGTTTGTGAGTGCTATGGTAGTTGGGCATAAGGACAATACTGATATATAGAAACCTGGCTGGACGCCCCCTCGTCCCACAGGGCTTGCAACTGCGGCGACACCTATCGGCGACTAATTTTGTTTGCGACCTCTACGGCCATTGCAACTATTTTCCACTGCTGGTATGGCTGCCGATCAGTCTCCGATCAGTCGTGGACCAGTCGCCGCACGTTTAACGAACGGTTTGCATTTAGTCAGCGATGGATCGGTGATTGATCGTAAACTGATCAGCGACTAGTTCAGAGTAATTGGCGACCGTCAGTGACCAATCAGCGACTGATCTGCGCGGTCTAGAAAACTTTCGCAACTAGTCGGTGATCGAAATCAGTCCCGTGCGGCTAGTCCTTGCCTGTTCAAAAAAGAGACTTACGGCTACTGATTTTGATCGGCGACATTGCTGCGACCTTGATGCGAACTTTGTTAAACCTAGTTGCGATCTCTGCAACCTCTCTGTGATTGTCTTTTTTTTCAGTCGCAAAGAAGTCGCAGCGTGGTCGCAAACTCTGTTGGACTGGGCTTTAGTGTCTATACTGTTTGCAAATGCGTCCTATACATATAGCTTTTGTATGCAATTTTAGTTTTGAATCTCCGTCTGAAAAAACTGGACGCACTGACTCTTAAATAGAGCTGCCTGATCTGGGACTGCTTCGTTTTTTTAAAGTGTTTAAGGGCGTCTTTATGAGGTAGAGTTAAAGAACGCTTTAACACACCGGGTAGGCGGCATTCAAAAACGCCAATACTATCGAGGAACGTAGATCAAAAATCAATAGAAACAGTGTTTTCAATTGCCATTTGTCGCCCCGCTGGCGACAAATGGCAATCGAAAACACTGTTTCTATCGATTTTTGATCAGCGTTCGTCGATTGTTGAATACGTTTTCGATTGCCGCCTAACCGGTGTGTTTAAGGATCTGTTATAAGTACCCTTAAGTAGCTACTTCATTATCCATTGTTACATGTAATAAGCTGGTGAAACAACAAGTTACTTCTAACTTTACCACTATTGTTGATGTTACTGTTCCCGAATTCTTAACGTCACAAATACATGTATGTCTTTTAATGCTTTTCGCGAAAATAAAAATTCTATCAGATAAGGCGCAACATTATACTGCACTTCAAAGGCCAGAGAAACTATCTACATGCCCGACTAATACATAAACTACTGTCCTGCCTGCCAAGAGTGACGGTGACTTCATGTTTTGTTTACAAAGTTATCAGGGACTTACTGACGTTTCAAAGATGCATAGTAATGAGGCGGTAAACGGGTAAAGATTACGTATTCACTGCCACGTTTCTGTGGCATGTTCATCATAACTGTTAACTAAGACTATCTGTTTGCCCAAAAGCAAGGTAAACTCGTCAGTGTTTGTTTACAACGATTCTCATCTATCTTTGAAACATCAATATAATCGATATATCACTTGTGTATAAATCCTATCCTCATGATAGGATTAATACACAAGTGATCTATCGATTCGCCTCAGCTTTAGTGAAGTGTACGCGTTAGTATTTTACTTAGCAATTGTAAACGAAGTATTACGGCACTGTCACTCTTGGTTGGCGCGACAGTAGAAGCTTTATACGGGTCTCATTTCCCCAAATCAAAAAAACAAAAACAAACAAAAACAAAACAAAACAAAAAACCCCGGTTTTGCTGCATGCAGATAACACAGGCACAGATCAGCCTCCGCATCAGCGTAGTCAGTTTTCGTCGCTCTCTTAACCCTTAAAGCGCCAATCGCAACAAGTCGTCTGCTTTTCACGTCTGTTGACTTGTTTAAAAGGCCTCTATGACAAACAGTGTGGACCCAGATCAGACTGCTCTTATATGAGCAGTCTGATCTGGGTCAACCCTGTTTGCTTCTATACTGAAATCAGTCAGTAATGCTAGGCAGCTATTTGCAGCAGACGGCTTCAGGAAACGTCGTTTTTCAGATGCATTTTTTTCTTGGCGCTTTAAGGGTTAAAAGTATAGTGCCTTAACATGCTACCCAGTTATTTTATATGATCGGGGTCTGCACCTTTGGTGTTTGTATGCATCAAACTCACGATACCTCGGGACGAGGCCTTTATGAGTAAGGATACCTAAATACATGTATGGATAAAAGGTGAGGCCAATATCAGTAAGGATAGAAGTCGAGGCCAATATCATAAAGGATACTTAAATACATATATGAATAAAAGGTGAGGCCAATATCAGTAAGAAGAAATTAATCTTCATAGAAGACGAGGCCTATATGAGTAAGGGTACTTAAATACATGTATGAATGAAAGGTGAGGCCAATATCAGTATGGAGAAATTAATCTTCAAAGAAGGCGAGGCCTATATGAGTAAGGATACTTAAATATATGTATGAATGAAAGGTGAGGCCAATATCAGTAAGAAGAAATTAATCTTCATAGAAGACGAAGCCTATATGAGTAAGGATACTTAAATAAATGTGTTACGGATTGGCCTGACCGGGGGGGGGGGGGGGGGGTGTGGCAGTTGGATTGTTTATTATAGAGTGACGGGCTAGATTTGTCCTTACTCAGATTTCTCAGCAATATATCCAATAAAGTAGTATTATGCTAGAAAGGGGACACAACAGAATCAATTCACAGAAACAAATGGAGCTCCTTGATATTTAAATATATGTTTCTGCTCACTGGGATCTGTTGTATTATAGCCCCTGTCAACACAATATACTTGCTATGATTCACTATGAAGATTGATGTGAAGCGAAAATGAATTTTTAATCAATATGACATATGTACATGAAATTCACTAATGTTGATGATCTTTGTGATCGTTTGCTTCTTCTATTCCTCACTCCTTCTTGTCGCATAGACCAGTTCATTCAAGTTGAAGCGTAAGATTAAGCATACGTTTAAGATTAAGCATAAGATTAAGCATAAGTTTAAGTTTAAGCATAAGATTAATCAATGAAAACAATTCATACAAATAATAATCTTGCTCCCAGGTCGGCAAGTGACCATATAAATAATAATCTTGCTCCCAGGTCGACAAGTGACCATATAAATAATAATCTTGCTCCCAGGTCGGCAAGTGCCCATGTAAATAATAATCTTGCTCCCAGGTCGGAAAGTGACCATATAAATAATAATGCTTGCTCCTTGGTCAGCAAGGGACCATAAAAATAATAATGCTTGCTCCTCGGTCAGCAAGGGACCATATAAATAATAATGCTTGCTCCTCGGTCAGCAAGGGACCATAAAAATAATAATGCTTGCTCCTCGGTCAGCAAGGGACCATAAAAATAATAATGCTTGCTCCTCGGTCAGCAAGGGACCATATAAATAATAATGCTTGCTCCTCGGTCAGCAAGGGACCATAAAAATAATAATGCTTGCTCCTCGGTCAGCAAGGGACCACATAAATAATAGCTTGCTCCTCGGTCAGCAAGGGACCCTCTAAATAATAATGCTTGCTTCTCAGTCAGCAAGGGACCCTATAAAATAAGGCAAACTCCTCGGTCAGTTTGGGACCACTACAACGCCTAGACCCCGGAATGTCGGCACAGTGTCAAACAGATGTCTCTTTGCTCAGGTGCACTGCCTACGATCTCACATCCGAAAAGCTCCACTCCAGGTCCCGGAACACCTGAGCTCTAACTTATAATCTAGGGTCTACTTCACTTGCAAGACGTCTCTATCTCGCAATATAGGTCACAGCAGTTTCTGTGACGCATGAGCGTTCTTTTAGAATGCTCAATTATTCCTATCTCAAGCTTAAATAAATGAAAGTATAGCTTGAGCAATGTATTCAATAACAACAACAACTACAACATTTAATCACTCCTAATGCAGGCAGATATTCAGTCAGAAAAGTAACTTCGCCTTTAGTGTTGATTCTCGTCTTCAGCTCTGCAAGGGTTATTGAACTCAGCAACAGTGAAGTGGACGCAACTCCAATTGAAACGTTCACTTTTCTGTCCGTGATTTGCCTCTCTTTTAGAACGTCAAACGCAGTAACACTCTACGCTGAGCTAATGATTCTTGATGAATGATGACTGAAATATGATAAAAAAAACTATGAAACTTGGAGTTTGCACTCAACTATGAACTGTTTGGACACTATTCAGCACGACTTGCCTAAATTAACTGACAACATCGCTGGTAGCAGGTTCAGATTCAAAGAAAATACAGTTTAAGATTAAGAGTAAGCAAAAATTCTTCTTTTCTGAACTTTGGGTGACGATTCAGGACAAGTGCTCGATCCCTGGACGTCTGCAGATACTCTCGTGATGGCCTAAAGTCGTCTCTTTGTCACTGCTTTTCTCTCATGAGTTTCAGTTTAAGATTAAGTTTAAGCTTAAGCAAAAGCATAAAATAATAAAATGTGTATCAAATTACATTTTCTAAATGATCTGACTGTATTCGTCTATAGGAAAATCTTGATTTCTATCAGCGAGGTGACTACCAGCAAGTCGTGATGAAGAGTGACAGAGCGTCTGCTGTGCGCGCTCTTTTATTAACATTAGGAACGCTGCCTGACAATTCCAACGTGGTTGGATCGTCGGAAACGGTTAATTCGGAGAATTAACGACGATCAGATAGTTCCACCTACCCAACTTAGCTTTCGTCAAACCTCTTTAATCTCTAACCCAAAGGCATGTTTCAACTAAATAATTACAGGTTCACAAATCTCCTTCAATATATAAGTTTAAACGCCTTTATGAAATGATAAAGTATTATAGTACTTTAATTCTGACATTTTAAACTTAGCGCTACTAATTTCCTCCCTAATGCGCCTCATCAGTTATGAATGACGTAAGCAGGCCGTAAGCATGCGCAGTAGCCATTATGTGAAGCTCGCAAAGCAAATTGTTGACAACTCTCATTACTATGGGATACTTTTGTGAATTTCTGTTCTTTTGGATTAATAAATCATTCATTCTACGCTATGGTTCTTGAGTGTGTGAGGTCTACTAACGAGGGCTTTCTTGAATACTGGCTGACATCGTCGAATAAGGTAAAATAGATAAAGCGAAAGTAGGTTGTCATTAGATTTCGTGACTAAGTAATCTTCGAAGCATGCCTGCATGGCTGAGTCGTCTCACATGTATGACTAAAAGGTGCGGCCAATATCACTAAGGAAAAAATAATCTTAATAGAAGACGAGGCCTATATGAGTAAGGATACTTAAATATACATGTATGTATGAATAAAAGGGGAGGCCATATTAGTAAGGAAAAATTAATCTTAATAGAAGACGAGGCCAATATGAGTAAGGAGAACTATATATTATTGCAAGACAAAGTAAAATTGAATACGGAGAACTAAATGTTAACACAAGTCAATGCCAATTTGTGTTAGGAGAATTAAATATTAAGATAAGACGAGGTCAATTTGAGTAAATGGTGTTAAATATTAATAATACGAAATCAATTTGAGCAAGGAGAGCTAAATATAAATAACAGAGTGGCCAGTATGAGCAAAGAGAGTTAATTAATATAATCAAACACTGATGCCTATATGAGTTAGGATAAAGGACTGATGAAGGTCAATATAAATAAGGAGAACCAAAGATTATTAAAGACGAGGCCAATATGAGTAAAAAGTATTGCATATACATAAAAGACAAGTCCAATATGAGAAAAAAGTATTACCTACTCATAAAAGACAAGTCCAATATGAGTAAGTAGTATTACATATTCATAAAAGATCAGTCCAATATGAGTAAGTAGCATTACATATTCATAAAAGGCGAGACCAATAGGAGTAAGTACATGTAGTATTACATATTCATAACAGACCAGTCCAATTTGAGTAAGTAGTATTACACATTCATAAAAGACTAGTCCAACACGAATAAGTAGAATTACAGTTTAATAAAAGGCGAGTCCAATATGAGTAAGTAGTATTACATATTCATAAAAGACCAGTCCAATTTGAGTAAGTAGTATTACACATTCATAAAAGACTAGTCCAACACGAATAAGTAGAATTACAGTTGCATAAAAGGCGAGACCAATAGGAGTAAGAAGTATTACATATTCATAACAGACAAGACCAATATGAGTAGGTAGTATTAAATATTCATAAAAGACCAGTCCAATATGAGTAAGTAGTATTACATATTCATAAAAGATCAGTCCAATATGAGTAAGTAAAGTAACATATTCATAAAAGATTAGTCCAAATGAGAAAGTAGTATTAACTAGTTATAAAATGCTAGACCAATAGGAGTAAGTAGTATTAGATTTTCATAAAAGACCATCCAATATGAGTGAGTAGTATTACATATAGGAGTAAGTCAGGTGTGTGGGGTGTGGTAGGGATGCGTTTTAAATAGTATACTGATACCAGATTTAATTAAGCATCAACGAAAGTATTCTAGTTAATGACTTGAGATATAATTATTGTAAGCTCCATGCGCAGATCCAGGAATTTTCGTCAGGAGGGGGGGGGGGGGGGGGGGGGGGGGTCCAGGTCAATCCAAAAAAAAAAAAAAAAACAATGACAACGTTTTTTTTGTCCTCAGCTTATTTTACTGAAGTCAAATGGTTAATTTCGAAGTAAACTATCATTTTTCAAGGTTCAAGAGGGTGTCTAACATCTAATGATATGAAACTACGAGATTTCCAGTACAGATATTTAAACCGTATAGTAACTACAGATTTTTAACCAAATGACCCGTGACACAAGGTTTCCAACAATTTGGTATGTGCAGCCAGCAAAGCCTCAGATCAGCCTACGCATACGCGCAGTCTGGTCAGAGTCTTTGCTAGTCGCTTGAATATTCTATGAATGTTAAGCTACTGACTGAACATCATTTGGAGCTTCTAAGCCTATAAGGAGGGTACACAGTCTCGTCTGAGTCTACACTTGTCAAAATGCCTCATTGTTGGAAATCGTGTGTCACGGCTCAAATGTCAAATAGTAAGCTCTTCTTTATGCGACATTATCTGTTTTGCGATTCTTTTGGACAAAAATTAGAGATTTTTTTGAAGCAAGTGGCTTCAATATATCAATTTCCGAAATAAAAAAAACGTTTGGAACACAAATTACTGCAAAGATAAATGCAAATCTTAATTTTTTTTAATATTCACAGCTAAATATTTCATATAGGAAAAACTGCCAATTTAGGATATATTTCAGTTATATTTGAAGTAGACTGGCTCCAGTCCTTAAAACAATTTTTCATCAATGTGCCATATCATAAGCTTGTAGCCAGTCTTACTCTCATGGCTCTGTTTTAAAAACAGAGCCATCAGAGTAAGACTCGCTACAAGTATACAATATGACACATAGATGAAAAATTGTTTTAAGGACTGGAGCCAGTCTATATTTGAAGAAACGGGTCCAAATTGAAAAATTGAAAGAGAAATAACTCTACGGAAAGGTCGATTGCATTAGTATTAAAATGTTTGGAGTAATCTACTTGATGTTCTTCTAATAGCGAATTATATAGAAAAGCAGATCTCTCTCTCTCTCTCTCTCTCTCTCTCTCTCTCTCTCTCTCTCTCTCTTGATACCCAATACATCTTGAAACCTCTTTAAACATTTTCTCTACAATTATCATATATTCTAACACACCTCGCCTATATAGGAGGGTCTGGATGGGGGGGGGGTCTGGTATTCACTATTCATTAAAAATTTAGCCCATTATTCATCTCATTAAAATTTTGGGTTATTCATTAAAATAAGACCATTTATTCATTAACAGTTAAAAAGGTGGCAAAGAAATCTGATTATTCACTATTCATTAATTTTTTCTTCAATTCATTAAAAAAATTGGATTATTCATTATTTTTTAGGCCCTCAATATTCACTATTCATTATTTTTTTGGCTCATTATTCACTATTCATTATAAAAAAGGGCCATTATTCACTAATCATTATACCCCATCTAGACCCTCATATAGCCAATGGTTAAACTCAGTGTTTATTGGACTGGGCACGGACCGGTGTGACGTCATTCGGTCGCCAATTTGATTTTCATGACGTCATTTATCACAAACGGCATTATAACTTTTACAATAGACGGCGTAACGTCGTTTTTACAGCTACTTGACGTCGGTCAGTCGTAAGTAGATAAATCATTCGCGCTTCGCGCTCATGATTTATTCACTTTAACGACTGACCTCCAGCCAGTGATATATTAAGCAACAAATCACTGCGAGCGCGAATCTATTTCTTAAACCACTTCAAATCTATTCTTTCTCTTGTTATATTTTTGAGCCTGCACATCCATGTGATACTGGTACTAAAGGCATTCTCGTACGACATTCATAGGAAAAGAAAATTGAGTGAAAACTAAAAACAAACTTTGAATCTCTGGTGTCTGGATGCGTCAAATTCGGTTATTTCAGTGCGACGGTGGTGGCACCAATGCAACGGCGGGTATGTTAGCTCATGAATATAACAATATACATGTACACATGTATAGTATTTTCAGTGTGTCAATGAAATATAATTAAAGTGATAAATAGTTCCCACATGATAAATGTTAGTAGTTTTTTCCCCACAGGGCGGCTGACATTGTTTGAAAGTCAGCCATCTTGTGAGGAAAGAAGAAAAAAAGAAAGAAAAAAAATTGGGCCTCGACGCGAGACAACCTGTCTTCGGGAGTTTGCAAACAACACAGGCGCAGACCAGCCTGCGCATCCGCGCAGTCTGATCAGCGCCTTTGTCATTCGCTTTTTAGAACGTATCATATTTTAACTTGATGCAGGTGAAATTTCTATTTTCTAGCTAGTCTCAGTAGCTGAGGAGACTGGTTTGAAACTCGCTTTGGCGGAGACCCCGAAGACAGGTTTTCTCGCGGCGAGGCCCATATCATGCGGGAGCTGTTTATAGTTGTCAGTGATGATGTAAACTGTGGTTTTCCTCATATGAAAAAAGTTGCTTCAGCAGGAAGTGGGGCATATAATCAAGTAATATAGCCAGACCTTACAACTTTCATAAAGGCAACATATATAAAGTACATATCATGCTATCTGCTGAAAATGCTTCATAATGCAGATACTCAATTTGTTGACAAGTCATGCATTGAATGTTGTTGCTCTGTAACAAACGTGTAAGTTGTAAATTGTACAATGTATTTCATATGACGTATTGATAATAAAATATTAACAACAAAGAAACAATAACTTTTATTGCTATATGTTCTTTATTAATTATTCAGTGCGATTATTTTAGTAACATTTTTTGTACAAGTTAAGGAAGTAAAATGGTTTCAGCAATTTCTTCAACCGATGATCATAGACCCAGTGACATTACTCCTGAAAAATACGTGATAATATTTATAGTTATTCTGTCCCTTCCTGTGCTTCACATTCAATCAGTTTGCTCAGATTTATTTTTTGCCAACTTAATCTCATATTTTGTCAGTATTTGTGATATCTATATGGTGATCGGGAGCCTACATGCCCCAACCATAAACATTTACGGTAAAAAACTGATTTCTGACTAGTAAAACGCCTCAATATGGAACTTCATTCGCAACGATCATGTAGCAAAGCCTTATTGATACAATGAGTGTGGCACACGGCTCCCTCTTTGTGTTGGTAATGCCTTCTGCTTGGATTAGGCTCAGCCTCCATCAAATCATCAAATATTAAGCCAAATTCTAACAGTAAGAAATTACTTCTCCATGATTTTCATTTACTAAGTATACGATTATTTGCACTTTTAAATATTCCTTTATGCCTTTTATATGAGCGAAAATATGAACGTACAATATTCATGAAACGTGATAGATATATTGTGTAATATGTATACTTAAGGAATAAAGAAACGCAACAAACACTTCAAGTCGTTGTAAGCATACAATATGATGCAAGTTTTTAGTGCAAATGATATTTATAAATAGGAGCAGTATGTGTCCGTCAAATTACAGCAGATTCAACGTAATTATCGATTACGTAATCATTTTGGTATGCGCGTAACCAGCCTGACCCCCCGTAGTAAACTGCTGAAACAGGGTCAAAAAAGCAAAGTTTGAATCAACCATCGGTTTATTGTTTTAAAAAGTCTTGGCATAGATTGTTGATCAAGGAAATGATCAAATGGCGACGTTTCTGTAGGATTCTGAAACGGCTTAACGTCATTAACGTCAACTCTGAATATTGCGTGAAACTCGTAAACTTTCTTTTCTGCTTCAGATTTATTCATGACAAGGACGTTTTGTTCAAGAATTAAGGCTTGAGATCTTCAGACGTCAAAAAAAGGCAATTCTGACGTCAAAATTCGATATCCTACGTTTTAATGGTTTCCATGATGTTCATGTTTTTTTCTAATGATAAAATGGTCCGGTGACAAAGTTTAGGCTACTGTTAACAAATTTGGTGTTCACTTTTGGCATGTAATCAGATATTTTCTCTTGCATTATGCCGTGTTTTGTTTGGCTAACGTCAATATAAACACCTTACCAGCGTTTTTCTACGGTATGTAAAAAGTCAGTTTTTCTGATATCTCTAGGTTTATCTTATCCCGTATATTCACCAGCGACCAAAACCTGACGACTCTAAGTGATGTTTATCGTTTATTCATTTGTTCAGAATTTTTTTGCCAACTTAATCTCATATTTTGTCAGTATTTGTGATATCTATATGGTGATCGGGAGCCTATATGACCTTTTTCATAAACATTTACGGTAAAAACTGATTTCTGACTAGTAAAACGCATCAATATGGAACTTCGTTCGCAACGATAGCAAAGCCGTATCGATACAATGAGTGTGGCACACGGCGCCCTCTTTGTGTTGGTAATGCCTTCTGCTTGGATTAGGCTCAGCCTCCATCAAAACATCAAATATTAAGCCAAATTCTAACAGTAAGAAATTACTTTTCCATGATTTTCATTCACTAAGTATACGATTATTTGCACTTTTAAATACGTTTTGTTCAAGAATTAAGGCTTGAGATCTTCAGACGTAAAAAAAACGCAATTCTGACGTCAAAATTCGACATCCTATGTTTTAATGGTTTCCATGATGTTCATGTGTTTTTCTAATGATAAAATGGTCCCGTGACAAAGTTTAGGCTACTGTTAACAAATTTGGTGTTCACTTTTGGCATGTAATCAGATATTTTCTCTTGCATTGTGCCGTGTTTTGTTTGGCTAACGTCAATATAAACACCTTACCAGCGTTTTTCTACGGTATGTAAAAAGTCAGTTTTTTCTGATATCTCTAGGTTAATCTTATCCCGTATATTCACCAGCGACCAAAACCTGACGGCTCTAAGTGATGTTTATCGTTTATTCACTACCATTGTGTATCTTGCCATTCAAGTAGCGTGTTTTGACGCAAAATTTGACTGCATTACGAATATGATTGGACGTTTGTTTAATTTGCACATTGTCAAGTCGATGCCAAATAAACGAACATGGAAAAGACAGAGTTTCTTGATCTTTATTCTGACGTTAACGTCACATTTTACGTTTTCATATGTTTTCATCTTGTGACGTAAAATGTAGCGTTAAAATGATGTTTTTGTATTTCATCACATGCTATAGATACTCAATAAGATTTTTTCAAAAGAGATTACACCAAACCGTCATTTAAACACGCATAATTTATATTTTTGTCTGTTGCGTTTCTTTATTCCTTAAGTATATATATGATTGACTAGAAACTGTATGGTTTATGTCAAATAAACAATCTTTTCTGTTCTGTTCTGTTCTGTTCTATTAAGTAAAATCATTATATAAATCCGTTAAATGGTCAATGCGACCATTTCCAAAGGAGCAGTCTGAAAAGGGAGGAGAAAACTATAAGCTAGTCATAGCTTACATATTACAATAATAAAGAAATTAAGTGGTTCACTCGCCACGCTCGTTCCCACTTCATTCCTTTATAATTGTGATATGAGCCAGTGCATGAGATTTCCAACAATGTGGTATGTGCGACCAGCAAAGCCTCAGATCAGCCTGCGAATACGCGCAGTCTGATCAGAGCCTTTGCTAGTCGCTTGAGTATTGTATGATTGTTAAGCTACTGACTGAACACCATTTGGAGTGTCTCAGCTTAAAAGAAGGCTGCAGAGCCTCGTCAGAGTGTACACTTGTGAAAATGCCACATTTTTGGAAATCACATGCCGGGGCTCAATTGTGATATGTGATCCATACTGAGCAGGAAAGCAATTAACACAAATACAATCAATTGGAACTGCCTCGGCCAATTCCGCGAAATTCCGTAGAATCAGACCACGGATGTACATAGAGGATCTACTTTGATAACGCGGGTGATAACTGACGTCACAGAAACCATGTTAAGGACATATGCTACTAAATACTTCCCACATTGAAATATTTTAAATACTTTGCATACAGTTTGTTTTATGCATGGGCTATCCATTTATGAAATAAAAAGGATATGTCACCGTGCTTATTTTTTCAGAATCTCATATTGAAGTTTACAGCATTTGACAAATTTTCTAGAAATATAAAATAATAATACTAGTCCTAATTATCGAGCTAAAACGGTTGTAATCTTCACCCAGCTTCTTTCTTTTAACTTAAATTACTGCCCATGACCTCAAACTTTTAAGAAAATGTGCATGTTTACTTGTTACCCCATGCTGTGACAAGATACTGCATGATATATTTTGGCAATTCGTCGAAAAATGGAATTTGTTTTTAGAATAAATCATGTATTAAAAAATCTGACATTGAAAATCTTGAAAATTTATTTTTAATTCATGGACTATTATAATACCTTTCAGAAAAAAGAAGAAAAATCTGGGGTCACCGAACTAATTCTCTTTCTGGAGGGCCAAATTTAACCCCACCACCATAGGTTTCATGCGTAATTCAATATAAAAAGTTCGGGGATGACCATTTCGGTCGTTTTGATGATGCCATTTTACTAGTATATGAAGTAATTTAGCATTAAAATGTTAAAAAAGAAAGAAAAAACACACTGAAAATATGTGCGCATCTGGGAATCGATCCTGGTTCTCTGGCTTTGTAGCCAGGCGCGCTAACCACTAGGCCACGAGGTCAGGTCGTGCGCCGCTCTAAATATCCATACAAATAGTATAGACTCGGCCACTATCGTATTCGTAACCAGGGTTATTGTGTACGTCGTTTGATTTCGACTGAGCTACATTTATCTGTCTTTAGTGCTGAGACGATCAGTTCTGAAAAGATGTCAATAGATATTTCGAACACACTTTAATTAGTTATTTTGTGAAGAAAATGTCGGAACACCGATATGACATAAGAATATCGGAAGCTGTATTGATCCGAATCCGTTAAGGGTCGAAAGACAGGACCCAGACAACTTTCCCCGTTTGCAGACGCGGAAAAGGTGCGCATTGGAAATAGCCGCATATGTCTTTAATACAATAAAAGTGTGATTGCAGCAAAACAAACAGCTTAAAAGAAGCTTATGCTTTTTCAATAAAATATCGCTATAGCGATATTTTATTGAAAAAACATAAATTTCTTTTATTCTGCTGATTAAACTTTTTGGATAATCAGAATAATCGATACTAATAGAGCTGAACCCACATGCTACATAAGTAATTTTCCATACGCCAATTCAGGCTAACAAAATGGAGCTTTTGGTACACCACGCGTAATGCTCCTTACATACACACGAGCCATGATTCGATTCTCGAATTGTGGTGGACTTTCCCGAATGAAATACAATGTAAGCAAAGCATACTTTTTATGAGACACATGCAAACAGTGCAGACCCTGATCAGGCGCAAAAAATTGCTTTATGCACTCAGATAAGCAATAATTCTGGTAAATATGGTTATCCTTCAAACAAAAAATAACCTTAATGACGTTGACCTATGACTCCAAGGTCATATTGGTGAATTGAAAACTTCGTGTAATCTATGCTCCATAGGCATGCATTGTACTAAATCCGTAACAAAAAAAAAGACTGATTTTAAGAATAGTTGACATTGACCTTAAACTCCAAGGTCAAATCCGTACTCCTATACCTTTGTTGTATTAAATTTACATAATGAACACCCTCGTTCTAAAATTGAATTGATACAAGCTCTGAAATTATCTACAAGTACACTGACGGGCTAAAATTCACCACACTTCTCTCAAAAGACAGTTACTGTCCTGCCAGCCAAGAGTGACAGTGGCATCATGTTTTGTTCACCTAGAATCGATAGATCTCTTTTGTATTAAAGCTGCATAGTCTGTAACTTTTGATCTTTTAATTTTTGAACTAATGTTTCTATTTTTCAAGAACACAGTAAAAAAACTAAAATTCAGGTATACATTTTACCAATTTCGTAAATCTTAACAAATTATCAGTATCGAAACAACAGCATTTATGTTAAATTTAACTGTCTATAATTATTGGAGGGACGCAAATAATTATCGACACGAGTAAAACACACCTGTTTTATAAGATAATTCACTTTTCCGTGCAGTTTTCCGCTCTAGTGAACAGATTTATTGTGAAAACATAACTTAATTCGACTTTTACAAATGATTTAAAAAGAAAAGAAAATTTTTCGAAAAATGTACATAGTTACAGAGTATGCAGCTTTAATAGGATTAAAACACAAGTGATATATGGATTTGCGTTAACTCAAGTGGGGTGTACAAGTTAATGTTTCACTTAACAATTGTAAACAAAATATTACGTCACTGTCACTCTTGGTTGGCACGACAGTAAATTTGCATCGATGCTGGCTTCTTCAGTCAACATGTTAGTTTTAATCAACTGACCGTAATATGCACTACATGGGGTAAACACAGATAAATTAGTTACCTATGGTGTACCAGAAGGGTCAAAAACAGCGAAGTGGTGCACCGATCAGTCCACCCCTATTTTGTATATACGGGTGGACCCCTAAACATACGGATGCACGCGCATATTTATAAGTCCACCTTAATTTTAATATACGGGTGGACCCCTATTTTAAGGGTTCACCCGCAATCAGAGGTCGACACTTTTTTCAGTGGACCGATCGCTGGACGGCTTCGTTGCCTTTTGACCCTTCTGGTACACCATAGTAACTGGTGCACCCCTATTTCAGTGGACCGATCGGTGGACCACTTCGCTGCTTTTTGACCCTTCTGGTACACCATAGTAACCGGTGCCAGAATGAATGTGTGGTTGGCAAATTGGCCATGATTTCCTGCAGAATGGTGCATAATTGGATAAAGATATGGTAAAGTCGGGTAACTTTGGACATCAGGTAAATTCGGACAGCGACCTTGTTTGTTTCACATTTTAATTATTGGAATAAAAAATAGATCAACAAAGCAAACAGTGGAAGTCCAGATGAGACGGCTCCTTATGAGCCGTCCCATCTGGATTTCCACTGTTTTCAAATGTGTGTCCGAATTTACCTGATGTCCGAATTTACCCGACTTAATCCTATACCATGTTGTTCAAGAGTTATGAGCATTTTCACTACTGACCACGGACAGACTCACACAGTATTTATAGTGCACTGTTACGCAAAATGAAATAAAAAAAATCAAAATGAAAAAAATTATTACATTATTTCAAAACGTGCTGCAACACGTTCACACCTTTGGGTAAAATTTGACCAAAGTATACCATGCGGTCTCAAGAATTATGAGTATTTTCACTAACTTGCCACGACTGACGGGACTGATGCTCAGCAAAGCCTCGTCGTCGTTTTGCATACCAGAGGCCAGACAATGGTATAAATATTATAAGTTAGCAAAATGGATCGAAATATACTATGTGGTTGAAAATTTATGAGCATTTCCACTAACTGTCCAAGGCAGGCCAGATTGATGCTTGGCCATGCCTTGTCACGATTTTGTATACCAGTGTCTGGACAATGTTAAAACGTATAAGTGAATCTTTAAATGATAATATTTTCCACGAGAAATATGATTTTTTTTTAAAATTCTGCGCTCTTATATACAGTCAGACATAAGTTAAAGCTGCATAGTCTGTAACTTTTGATCTTTAATTTTTGAAACAATGATTCTATTTTTCAATAACATAGTAAAAAACTAAAAGTCAGATATACATTTTACCAATTTCGTAAAAGTTTACAAATTATCAGTATCAAATCAACAGCATTTATGTTAAAACTTGACTGCCTATAATTATTGGAGGGACGCAATTAAAATTTTTCGAAAAATGTTCATGGTTGCAGACTTAGTCTCTTTAAGCACCACCTAAATAGTTTCCTAGAAAAACGAAGCAAGCTTTCAAGTCATGAATATTTTCTGGTTTTATATATAGAAATAGATAAACTGGTGTTAATTTACAACAATTTTTTTATTCAATTATCATTAAGGTAAACAACCAGGCATGGTAAATGCACACTTACCCCTAAAATGTCCCTATCCTCTACACCATTATGTTATGTTATTTTCAAAACGCTTAGACATGTAAAGTATTAGTGTCATATTGTTACAATATCAAGGACAAGTTCTCTCTGAAAATTCCACATTCATATCTCTAAAAGAATTAAAGTTATGGATGTTTGAAGAATGGCATGTTATATAGTGATAACACGCGATTAACTAACTACGTTTATAACTGTGTAGAACTGATATGAAACATTGAGTTCGACAAAATCAGTTTGGCACTAGTTTAGAAGATAGGTCTAATTTGTTGCTGCGTTTATTGGAATTCAAAGTAAGCATTTTGGGTTAAGCTGTGCCACTTTTAAGGGTATACCCCCCAAAAAAGGTGTTGGTGTATACAGGACACCGTAGAACTTTAGCAAAATGACCAAATGGCATTCGTATATTTTCGGCAGACCAAAGAAAGACTAAGGTAACAAAATATTACAAATTGTGTGTTTTTTCTGAATAAATTTGTACGCGAAAAACGTCTTTGAAATAATGTTCGGGTGATGCTTATGTCTGACTGTACATATGAGCCGCGAAATGAGATTTCCAACAATGTGGTATGTGCGACCAGCAAAGGCTCAGACCAGCCTGCGCATACGCGCAGTCTGATCAGAGCCTTTGCTTGTCCCTTGAATATTCAGCGAATGTTAAGCTACTGACCGAACATCATTTGGATTTTCAAAGTTTAAAAGGAGGCTGCACAGGCTTGTCTGAGTATACACATGTGAAAATGCCACATTGTTGGAAATCACATGTCGCGGCTCATATTCGAAGTTTAAACAAGACTTACGCCTTTTCGCATACGAAGTACATGTGCTCTCTGCACGAATAATCATTCCACTCAAAATGTTTTCTCCCCACCATACATATGCAGTCTTCTGAGTGGTCACCGTCTCCAGAATCTGGTTCGCCAGGATGCCAGTTCTGGTACCCGGTGATTTCTTTATCGACACCGTACCACATCCAAGTGTGCTCAATGACTTCGTCAGTGCCCCCTGTCCACACGGCGGTGTCAGAGTTATCGTTTATAGCTGCAAAATAGAATGATAAAATTCAAATAAATAGAGGATCTTACATGAGTGCTCATGTTTATTGAATTGATTAAACGAGTTGGGAAAAAGAGATAAAATGCGAGGCTTGCCGAGCATTTTGTCTCTTTTTCGCAACGAGTTTAATAAATTCAACTAGAGCCCGCAGTCGATGGGGCGCCATCGCAAATCCCCACGCTAAAGTTTTTGACTCACTAGCATCCCGCAGTCCCATCCCGGGGCATGACCTTGGCAACAGAATGAAAATTCTGTTCAATATGTTTTCTATCTTTTATTTGTGAGAACACACACAAAGTTTGGTATAAAAATCTTTGAAATTGACATGTTAATGATAATTGGCCTTTTTACCTTGCCCAAGGTCACCAGTTTGACCCTAGGATAAAAATGTTATCATTTTGTTCTGCTCCTCATCCCCGTCGATTTGATATGCTACATGACCATGTTTGAAAAAAAAAATTGTTTGACCCCTTGGGTACCCCCAGTGCCCCAAAGTCCCACCCCCGGGGCATGACCCAGACGACAGAATAAAAATCCCGTCTATTATGTTTTGTATCTCTCATTTGTGAGAACACACACAAAATTTGGTATAAAAATCTTTGAAATTGACATGATAACCGAAATTTAATGATATTTGACATTTGACCTCACCTCAAGGTCACCAGTTTGACCCTAGGATGAAAATTTTACTTGCATTCTGTTCTGCTTGTCATCCCCGTCGATTTAATATACCACATGACCATGTTCGAAAAAAAATTTTTTTTGGCCCCCTGGGCACCCCCAGCGCCTCAAAGTCCACCACTGGGGCATGAGCCAGGGAGCAGAATTAAAATCCCGTCTGATATGTTTTGTATCTTTCATTTGTGAGAACACAAACAAAGTTTGGTATAACAATCTTTGAAATTGACTTTGTAATTGAAATTAAATGATATTTGACCTTTTGACCCCTACCCAGGGGGCGGGGCCAAAAAAAAGTTTGACGTTGCACGCCCCATTCATGTCAGTAACTCGCACACCAAATTTGGTTGAATTTCGTCCAATGGTTTAGGAGGAGATAGCATAACGGACAGACGGACGGACGGACGCACAGACAGACGGACGGACGGACGGACAGACGGACGGAGGCGATTACAATATCCCCTTCGCTTTTTTAAAAAAGCGTGGGGATAATAAATAATACAAGAGCACGAATGTTAGATTCTATTTATCATATGACAAATACTTTGAATTCTCATTTCTGGCGTAAAAAAGGTTATAATTTTTCTCATTATGTACGCAACGTTGTTATGGACGTCATAACGTTTCCCGAAAATCGATAAACCACTATTCTAACACATCTCGCCTATAGAGCCAACGGTATTACTTGACTTTTCGCTTTCTGTTAAGGCGGCAACTTTAATATTCATATCTGGGTGTGGTTCGGCTATTTCATCTCCTCAACAAGGGAAATCAGGTTTTATTTATAATTTGGTAAAGAGTTAATAAGCTTTATGAGCCGCGCAAACGTGCGTGCATTTCATGAAAATCCTAGCCGTATATACACCGAACTCACATTTATTAAACTTTAACGCGCATAATCACAAATGTATGTTTTTGTCGTCCACTAAACTACTTGAAGCCTCATAGATAATCAGTGTGAACCCAGATCAGACTGCTCCTATAGGAGCAGTCTGATCAGGGTCCACAATGTTTGCCTCCTGCTTATGTTAAATAGACATTTTCAGATGCAGTTATTTTGCTGGCGTTTTAAGGCCTAAATAATGACTGAGGTGGTGGCACAAGATGATACAGTTACTTTTGAATAAAACCACTCCTCCTTTTCAGCTTTTACCTATGCCTAAGGTTGACTAGTCCTAATTTCGCATTCATGAGGTGCCGCCTTTACAGGAAGCGAAAAGCCAAGTAATAACAAACTGTGATATATCGCACAATAATTCACTGCTAAAGTGTGTGATAGCTGACGTCACTAGAAAATGACGTCACTCATGGCGGTAGACGGTGTAACGTCGTTTTTACGCTTGAAAGACGTTACAATTACATTTAAAGGTATGCGACGTAGTCTAAGAATTGGCGGTAGTTCTTCAGTGCAATTGCGGAAAGTTGGAAGAAGCTGAAGACTTCGAATGTGTTTTCGTCGTTTATGTGTGTTAGAATCGAAATAGATCAGCTCCAGTGCGTGAATTGTTGAGTAATAATTCACTGTTTGTCGATCAGTTGTACGACGATAAAATCACTCGCGCTGCGCGCTCGTGATTTGATCTTCTTTACAACTGACCTCCAAACAGTGAATTATTACTCAACAATTCACTGCTGGAGCTGATATATTTCTTAAGTGGTTTACAGATTTTATTGCATGGCGTTATTTCACTCCCAGGCGCGACGTCATATGATAAATTCAAATTAAGGTATGTATTGGCTTGAAATTTACATCATATATCCTTTAATGAATCTTAAGATTTTTGCAATCGTTCATAGCCTCATGAATTATAAAAAAATGATTGACATCTGCCAAGCTCTCTTGGCCGTGCAATACGCTTCGAACATCGAACTCATTCGCCAGAAATGACACTGGTGTTGTGATTGACAACGAGCTACACCCGAGTCGCACGTGTAAAACAAGCCTCTTGTTTGCTCCATAGGCTGTCCATGTTCAAGCTGGCTGTTCCGCTTTACAATCTTACAAAACCGTTAATACGATTATACTTTGCAAGAGACCCGAAGTATTCATAAGTCCATGAACATACCAAAAATTGAATTCATTTCTTAAGACCAATTTGTTTCATTTTCATGGGATATTTAAAAACGAGGGCGGGGAGGAGGTTCGAGCGAACCCCCGGAACACCCTCTAGATCCGCCACTGTTCACATGGTCCTAATCACATGCCAAAGATGGTCGCAAAGCACTTACATGGTATACTTCCCACACCATTTAACCCTTTTAAGAACAATGGGATTTTCCATAAAGTTTCGGATACCGTGTAGTTAGGATGGCCCATTTTATAAATTGAGGGGTTACAGGATATAATTTCAAAAATATATCAAATTTCTTTCTCTGAAGATCGATTTCGTCTTAGCAAACAGTGCAGACCCTGATGATATGCCACCTTATGCCATTTAGGGGGATCTGGTTCTCAAAGGGTTAAATACCATCTGTCATCCGACTTGATATGTAACATTGTGGCCTGCCAAGTTTGATCAAGTGGTGAAAATCAGTTGACAATGCCCTATTTATGACAACGTCTTTGATGGAGCGCAGTGGCTTAGAGTGCGTGGCTCGAAACCGAGGGACCGCGGGTTCGAGCCCACCGGCGTCACTGCGTTGTGGTCCTTGAGTTAGACACATTTATCCTAGCTTAGTACTGGTGTAACCCAGGAAGACCCGTCCCTGTTTAACTGAAGGATTGTTGATGGGACGTTAAGAATCAAATCAAACAAAGCATACAACGTCTTTGATTGTTAATGCATTTATATGAGTAAATCTTAAAACCAAACAATACCAACAGTAACCACAACAGCAAGGTCTGTGCTGTTTGTCTTGGTCTTTTTACAGGTAACAGGCAACTAGTGTATACAATTTTAGAACATTTACAACCATGCAACTACCAGCTTAGCAAAAGTATAGTTCATTAAATCAAATTTGGTGATATATATGTAGCTGTCATGTAAATATAAACGATTTGCCATATAGTGACAGGTAATTGAAAACTGATTGTTATTTTGAGATGTTCAAAAGAGGAAAGCCAATGGACATGATACTTATTTAGTGTATATTTCAAAATAGGTTTTCTTAATTTCAGTAACATATGTTGTTGGTGCACCTACAACATATGCACATTAAATAAATGAGTATTTTAACCATTAAACAGGTTTTCACAAACTTCTCAACTACTTTGAATGTTTCAGTGTAATGAACAAGTTTTTGTGTATGTTGACATGCACCTGGATGTATTCCTGTTTCTCCCACTTTTTGATATTTAGATAAATTTGGGGTGGGAAGAACAGGAATTGTAGATAAGGTGAAAAGGTGTTAATCCATAACCTGAGGACATATAGTTTATTTCAGTAAAGGTAAACACAAAACAGGTATAAAGCACATACAGGTGATAATAATTGAGCACATCAGATAAAATGTGTATTCTTGGGTTTTGCTGTAATAATCAAACTCAGACAAACAGTGAAGACCAAGATAAAATGTTGCAATATGTGCCATTTTATCCGGGTCTGCACTATTTGTTTAGTAAAAACATACTTATCATTGTATCAAACCAGACTTCAATTTTTTTTTAATTTCATGCGGTTGCAAACTTGTAGCGCATGAGACTTTGGTATTTATCGCATATGTATAAGATTTAACATGTAGGTCTCCATATATCTACAACCTTATTTACAAGAACTTTCTAATTTAACCCTCCGTATAATGGAAACTCTAAATTTATCCTATGGACGGCTATGATGAGTGCATGCGCGCGGGCTCACTTAAGACTTCCTTGCCCGCTAGATTGTACATCTACATGTATTATATATCTACAACCTTATTCATAATATTTTTCTAATTTAACCCTTTGCATGCTGGAGACCCTATTATTTGTATATGCCAGCAGAAATGACTATGACAATTATGTGCATGAGCGCTGGTGTGTCTAAGACTCCCATGCTTGATAGATTTTGTATGTGCATAAGTGATTGGCTCTTGATACAAACTTATACGTAATAATTTTCTATTTCAACCCTCTGCAAAGTGGAAACCGCATTCTTTGTAAATGCGAGCATAGACGGCTCTGACGAGTCTGTGTAAGTGTACAGGCGTGTCTAAGACTTCATTGCTGGATAATGTGATATAAATTCTTCAGTTCATAACCATTCAAATATGCAGAAGATAGGGTGCAGCATCAGCGTACTGTACTACGGTGATCTCTCCAGCTTGAAGTCGCAGTTTCAGAGTGTTGAGGTCCGATACTTCATCCTCTTAAGGGCGCGTTCCCCCAGCTGCATATTAGATAAGCTTTATACTGTTCGATGCCTCAACTAGACAGCTGTGTCCTCGCATGCAATCATGAGTTGGAAACACTTGCATTGCTAAGTTACTTTTTAGGAGTCTACAGGAACCATTTAGAACATGCAAATTTTCCTATTTTTTTCTCATTGATGCCAGCAGCGAAAGCACAGGCGAGTCTGTGCATTGGCAAAAACTCGACTGAGCCTTCGTTGCTTTAAAATGCGACAAACCTTCCAGATTTTTTCTCATTGATGCGAACAGCGAAAGCTCAGATGAGTCTGTGCATTGGAGCCTTCGTTGTTTTAAAATGAGGCAAATACCAAATTTCCCAATTTTTGTCTCGTTTAACGCAAGCAGCGAGTGCTCAGGCGGGGCTGACTGTGTCTTCTTTTGCTTGAAAATGCGATAACCGTATATTGTAAGATATTTCAGATAAAACATTGGAATATCAAAATAGGTAATAAGAACTTATTTTCTGAAAAGGGTTGTTACTGGAAACTAACAATCAGAACACCTTTTCAGGGCCTGCACTGCTTGCTCTGATACAAAGATAACTTGAAGATTTTAAACCACGGACCAAGAGTGTCAAACGGTTTAGATACTAATCACGACTGACTTTCTGTTGGGCCTGATCTGGGTCCAAACTGTTTAAAAATGTTAACAGTTGAAAAAAGTCGCCTAGATAATTTATGTGCTGACCATATACCTGTAGCCCCCTAGCACCAGACTCCCGCCACCGCGCCTGTTCCTCACAAAATCTACTTGAACTTGTATATTTGCTATATTTTAGAACTTTGGATGATACATAAAATCCTTCAGAGTATATATGGCCTAAGTGATCTGTTTACACTTTCATGAAGTGTTCTATTAATTGATAGTGTTTTAATTAGAAATTAGAATAAACATTTGGATTAATTATGATAAATCATACTGTCTTTTTATGCTAATCCCAAAATGAATGGATTTACTGTGAAGAAGTAGAATATTTCAGAAACAGACTATACTTTACAGGTAACTTGTCCTAAATTTTACATAGTGGGAATAACAGGAATAAGAATTTCAAAAAGTGGGAGAAACAGGAATAAACCTGGATGACAGTAATAGATAGCTAATTTTATATTATTGACAGCTTATCCTTAGATGTTTCATTGGAATGAAATCGAGACCGAAGGGCCGCGGGTTCGAGCCTCACCGGCGTCACTGCGTTGTGGTCCTTGAGCAAGACACATTTATCCTAGCTTAGTACTGGTTCAACCCAGGAAGACCGTCCCGCATAACTGAAAGATTGTTGAGTGGACGTAAAGAATAAAATCAAACAAACAAATTGGAATGAAATGCTAACTTGGTGGTTGCCTGGTTGTACCTACATGTACTTACATAGATCAATCATGTGCTTTAGTTTGTTCACGAGGAAGTTGTTTTCAGCTGCGGTCTCTATAAAGACCAGATGAGAATGATGACGCCAACAGAAGTGCTGAAATACAAAAAAGAGGGCCCATAATTAAAATGGGGCCGTTAAAATGCCCCGTTAAAGTTAAGTACGACTTAGTTAAGTATTGATATTTTAGAATACGAAAAATGAAAAACTTATCAAAATCCAAATTGTTTCATCTACATGTATTCTCACGATGACAATGCTATATTTAAGAAATAGATCAGCTCCAACAGTGAATTGTTGAGTAATAATTCACTGTTTGGAGGTCAGTTGTAAAGAAGATCAAATCACGAGCGCGCAGCGCGAGTGATTTATCTTCGTTCAACTGACCGACAAACAGTGAATTATTACTCAACAATTCACGCACTGGAGCTGATCTATTTCGATTCTAACACACAATAAACGACGAAAACATATTCGAAGTCTTCAGCTTCTTCCAACTTTCCGCCATTGTACTGAAGAACTCCCGCCAATACTTGGACTACGTCGCATACGTTTACATGTAATTGTAACGTCTTTCAAGCGTAAAAACGACGTTACACCGTCTAACGCCACGAATGACGTCATTTTCCAGTGACGTCCGCTATTACACACTTTAGCAGTGAATTATTGTCCGATATATCACAGTTTGTTACCGTTGGCTCTATAGGCGAGGTGTGTTAGAATTGACCATACGTACTCCAGCGATTCTGGCGATTTATTCGGCATGGGCGAATAACGTTTGAGTGGAAATCATACCGTAACTGAGTATGAAATGAGCGGAGAACCATACAGTCAAAAGAGCGGATGGAAAAATCATTCAAATGAGCGACTTTTCCAGGTAATGACCTTTAAAAAAGGATTCACTCCGTTGCAATACCTGTAATGACCAATATTGCTCAGTCCTTAATATTATTGGATGCGCATTGTAGCGGCTGATCTAGAGGGGGTTCGCCCCACCCTCCCCGCTATTAAATAGCCTATGAAATTGAAATAATTTGTTCACAGTGAGACCAAATTATTTCATTTTCATGGGATATTTAAAATAAATGAGATAAAATCTGCAAAGCGAAACCCCTCACATTTCAGGAATCCTTCATCTTCCCCTGCATCTGGGTGTTTACATGTACCTGAAAAATTCGCTCATTTGAATGACTTAAACGTCTTGTGGCTCTCCGCTCTTTCGTAAAAATAAATCTGCTCTTTCGTACTATGGATACGCTCAAACGTAAATCTCCCTTCGGCATAAATGGATTAACACTTTCCTTGCAAGCGGTGACCTTTGTCTGCTGCTGATAAACTTTGCGAACGGTTTTGACCTAAAGTTGTATATTAAGACGGAGAGAGCGTTGGGTCTGATCTGGATCCAAAACGTTAAACACTGATACTATTCCTGAAATAATATTTGGGAAATACCTCTTAGCGCGATTATGGCCATCTGACATAGATGGTAATACAATATCCGTAAATTTCGGATGGGAAACGTTGTCTGATTATTTTGTGGGCTTGGATCCCACCCCCTGGCAAAAATATCTGGAAATTTTCTGGATCTTCTGCATTATTTCTAAAACTTTTAACTGCTAATTAACCATTCACTATAATCAGTGATGATGACGACGACGACGACGCCGATGATGATGATGGTGACTATGATGACGACGCCGATGATGATGATGATGATAATGACGATGATGATGATCATCATGATGACGACGACGCCGATGATTCTGATGATGACGATGGTGATGATGATGATGATGATGACGACCATGCTGATGATGACGATGGTGATGATGATGACGGCGATGATGATGATGATGATGATGATGATTTATTAGAGGATTTCAGTGACCCTGTGAACTATCATTGCTTATATTATGGAAATAGAGAAACTAGGATTTCAGATCTCGAAGGACTCGATCGACATGTAGCAGGTTATTATACTGGGGAAATTTATTTTTCAGGGCCCGTAATTACAATGCCGCCTTAAAGTTAAGCAAGAATTAAGTTACGTATTGATATTTTATCATGCTTTATCAAATGCTAAATAAATTGCCTTTATCGATGTGGTACTTGTGGTCGAAGATATCATTGTGGTCTTCAGAAAAAATGAAACTATTTTGATTTTAATCAGTTTTAAACGTTATTTTTCGCATCCTGAAATATTAATACTTAACTTAAGTCTTCCTTAACTTTAAGGAGGCATTGTAATTCCGGGCCCTGGTATCCAACACATTTTTAAAGTGACCCTTTACGTGCAAGCATAGCTACGACAACTCGCCAATTACCTATAAATACAGTTTTGTTTATTGTCGTCTATACGTGACCTTCATGTCCAGTAACGGAACATGGAACCAAAACTGAACATTGCCACAACATGCAACTTATTGTATATCACCATGGTGATACAGTAAAACCTGTCTAAAGCGGCCACTCAAAAATAGACCGAACAAAGGTCTTAAAGACATGTGATAGCTTACATGTAGCACAGGGAGCGCAGTGGCTCAGTGGTAGAGTGCTTGACTCGAGACCGAATGGCCGCGGGTTCGAGCCTCACCGGCGTCACTGCGTTGTGGTCCTTGAGCCAGACACATTTATCCTAGCTTAGTACTGGTTCAACCCAGGAAGAACCGTCCCTATATAACTGAAAGATTGTTGATGGGACGTAAAGAATAAAATCAAACAAACAAACAAACATGTAGCACAGGTCGAAACTATTGCAGAATGCTCACGGGAGCATTCTGCAATATTAATGAGCTGCTTAAAGCGATTATCGGTCTTGAAAGCATAGTTTTGGGTCTTCTTTTGAGTGACCATTTAAGACAGGTTTTACTGTATCATCGGTCGGTCTGTGATCTGTGCCGGATTATTCTTTTTCTTGCTCATATTATATGAATTTTTAGTTACTGTAAAGACGGCATCTCATGAATGCGTAATTAGGACTGGTCAACCGTAGACATAGGTAAAAGCTGAAAATGAGAAGTGGTTTTAATCAAGAGTAACTGTATCATCTTGTGCCATTACCTCAGTATAGACGCAAAACACATTATTTAGTCCTTAAAACGCCAGCAAAATAACTGCATCTGAAAACGTCTATTTAACATAAGCAAGGAGGCAAACATTGTGGACCCAGATCAGACTGCTCCTACAGGAGCAGTCTGATCTATGTACACACTGTGTGTCTATGAGGCTTCAAATATTTGAGTGGACGACAAAAAAACTACATTTGTGAAAATGCGCTTTAAGGGTTGCTAAATTTATGTGAGTTCAGTGTGTATACGGTCAGGGTTTTCATGAAATGCACGCATGTTTGCGCGGCCCAAACAACTTACTTATTCTTCACCAAATTATAAATAGAACCTGATTCCTTTTGTTTCCGAACCACGCCCAGATATGAATAATAAAGTTGCCGCCTTTACAGTGAGCGAAAAGTTCTATTATACTCGCTTGCGTTATATATATTCTTAAAACCAAAAGAAACGTTACACTTATATATATTTACATTTTTCTGGGTATTGGTGAGTAACATATTAAATGTGTTTGATTCAAAGTAAAATCCGTTCAATTATTCATAAGACAGTTGCATTTTATGTTTTTTGTAGTCATAAATTGTACCACAAGGCCCTAATGAATCATGCAATGGGGCAAAATATTTTTTTTCTAAACCGCATCACGTTTGATGTGTTGCTGTATTTTTTCGATTGGACAATTTTAAATTTTTAAAAAACCCGGTCTGGAAGATATGCTATCAAACTGTTGTTTGAAGTTCAAATCAGCCCAGTTCATCCTAGAAGTAATACAAGTTTAGACATTCGGGAAATTCCTCCACGATTCGAAAATCAAATCATAACTCTGGTGTATGTAAGGTGAATTACGCGTAGTACTATGTACCAAAAAGCTCCATTTTGTTAGCCGCAACTGGCGTATGGAAAATTAGTTCTGTAGCATGTGGGTTCAGCTCTATTAAAATCGATTATTCTGATTATCGGAAAAGTTTAATTAGTAGTAATAAATTAAGTTTATGTTTTTTCAATAAAATATCGCTTTAGCGATATTTTATTTACAATACATAAACTTCATTTAAGCCGATTGTTTTGCTGCAATCACACTTGTTACTGTGTTAACATGGTTTCTGTGACGTCAGCGGCACGCTATATAACGTCAGCGCCACGATATCACCCGCGTTATCAAAATAGATTCTCGATGTACATCCGTGGCCTGATTCCACGGAATTTCGCGGAATTGGCCGAGGTAGTTCCGATTGAACTTTCGGAGTGGGATTTACGTCCAAATCCCTTTTTTGCGAACTTGACAGTCCCTTCAAGGGAATTTTCCATTACAAATTGTTTGTCGTTTCTCTTCCAAACCGAATTTTTAACAGATGATCTTGTCACACACTCTCAGAAGATGTCCAAACGAATCACTGACGTCATCAGAGAAGGGCTAAAGTTTACTACTTTTAATTCAAAGGGAGATAATTCCAATATGTGTTAACTTTAAGATGCTGCTAAAACCTTACCAAACGTCAAAGACAAAATGCCTGGCAGTATTTTTAATGGGCAATATAGCGTGTTCAATAGTGGGTGTACTAATGCTTTTGTGGGGAGTTTTTAATTAAAGAACAAGTAACTCGAACGAAGATTAATTTGCCTAAATCGTTTTTCGCGAATTATGGTAAGGCAAGTGCCGGGAGTTCATTGCAATATTTTATTTAGTTAAAATTAATACGAGTATACGAGGGGCGTTTAGAAGTTCTTAGCATGATCTTCTATCTCAGTAACCGATTTACAAACCCTATCATGGTTGGTATCATTTGAAAGAGCTATCTTTCCTCTATGCTATGGCATACATTTCATGAGGATATTATAATGCAGACACGAACAATATAATTGTGATTACATGTACTGTTTGTATACTGGAAAACGCAAAATTTTAGTGGAAAATAAAATATTTCACCTTTTGAAAAGTGTGCAGAACATTAGCAATAGTTCATGAAATTTGATAATGTTGTACCATTTGGTAAGCCACAATCTGGTACAGTTATTATACAAATGATGACCGAGTTGGATGTTTCTAAGTTATATTTAGAGAATGCTTTTTGTACAAGTAATTTTTATAAAACTGACGAGGGGCGGAGCCCCAAGTCAGTTTATAAAAAATACGAGTAAAAGCATTTTCTAAATGTTTTGTATAATTGTCCAACCAGAATTAAGTATCTAAATTTCCTCTCATCTCATGGATCCACCTTATTCTTTGATATTAATCAAGCCTGGCAGGCCAACCTCTCGTCTTGCTGATAAGTTAACCCGTACAATACTCTGTAAACTATCAATTTGAAAATGTTGTCTGCTGCATTTACTTGCTAACATTACTGACTACACTGTCTAATGTGGGTGTATATGCAAACAGTACAGCCTCAGGCCCGACTTCTCCTATCAGTCTTATCTGCATCTACACTGTTTGACAAAGTTGGAATTTTGGCTTTTAAAACATTTAGTAAACAACAATAGCAGACTAGATTGGCTGCTAAAGGTTTTATGGTCTGACCCAGAATCACAAAAACATTTCCCCAGTTTATTTAATCCTCAAAGCGCTTATCATTTAATCGTCTGATGAAATGTTTTAAAAGCCTCTGGGTCAAACAGTGAAGACACATAATAAACTGCTGCTGATCTGGATCAACACTGTTTGCCTCTAAATTGCAATAGTCGATGTTAGCAAATATAAAGCATCAGAAAACTTGAGCTTATGGCATTTAAGATGCATTTTGATAGCGTTTAAAGGGTTAATGTTGTTCACTTGAAAACCTCTGATAACATACAGAAACTTGGTCACAGATGAAACTGGCAATGTGCACTAACTTAAATCATATCCAGTTAGCACACGATCTAGATTTAGACTCAATGCAACTGAATGGGAATTTAAGCTCCGCCTATGTCACTAAGATAACTGGGTTAATCAAAGCTGTTCTTTTTTTAGATAATGCCTCAAAAGATCAAAGTAAAAAACTAGACCATGATACAATAACTAAATACCGGTACATCAATACCAAAACCGTCTAGAAAGCAAAGCAGTGTGCTATTTTTTTTCGACTAAAAAGCGCATGTCACAATGCACATATTTTGAAAATGTATAACCGACAGTAATTTAAAAATGCCGTGCGTTGGTATTTTTGTCAAGCACACTTAATGCTCTTTTGTATTGAAACCAAAAAGAAATTTTGTAAACCAGAATAAATGGAAGATAACTCTTATGATATTCCCATGGGGCAGAGTAAGTTTAGCTATTAGGCCACTGGCTGGATAGGGTTTACCTCCCCCCAGGGGGAATTTTGTAGACCATATTTTTCTTGAAGCCCAATGTCTTGCAAGGAGTTTGCAACATGTTAGCCCTCTGACAATGGCAGCGTTAAGCTGTAACAGCCTGTTATATACGTTACCCTACAAAAGAGTTGATAATTAACTTTCTTTTTAAGACTTCAGAAAAGTCCAAAAGATAAGGTATGATTTCCAAATTGGTTATATCTTCTCACTAAGCTATTACTGGGCCACAGATATTGACATTTGAAAACAAATATAGTCACCCCCGATGTAGTGTATAATACATTTTTTCATTGAACCCCCTTTTAAATGATAAATAAATCTAATATAGTTTGTCTTAAATTTTATTGAAACCAGTTTATGTTCATTAATTTGGGATTATATTAAAGAAGTTTTATTTACCTTTTCAAAACTGCAAGCATTACGTTTCTATCTTATATACTTTTTGAGCTATTAGTTACTGAACATAGTAGCCCCATATCACACAAAAATGTCAAAATGTAATTCTCTAGGCCTTGCGCTGGCTATAGTACCTCCTCCCCCCAGGGGGAATTTTGTACACTATAATTTCCAGATACTAAATTATATAAGCCATAAAATGAAATATGTTAGCCCTCAAAGAGTGGCAGCGTTAGCGTGTAACATTATGTTACATACGTTACCTGCAATATAACATGAAATTTTCCCGATAATGTCTCCAACATGCCATATTCACACTATTTTTTAAGTCTGGCACAGGCTTAAGAACTTCTTTATAACACAGTTACATGATTTAAGTATTTATTTTATAAATGTCTTGAGTTTTTGCCGTTGTACATGTTACTTAGTGTTTCATATGATATTTCCAAGTATCAGCATGGCAGTTATTGTATATACATGTATTACATCTGTCAGTGAATATAGCAAATCTACAAGGCTGCTATTCAAACGAATTGAATTCCTTATTATGGTGTCTTACACTATTTTACAGTCCAGGTTACATACGCTACTCTCTGAATACCACTTAACGTTCAAGATAAGGTCTCCAACACGACCTGCTTGTACTTATTTGCGTGCTGACACAAGTCTGTGTACTCCTTTTTACTCTGGCTTATTTGCTGAGGAAGTAACTCAAAACATAAACTACCAAAAAACCCTCTTTTCTTAGACATCAAACATAGTTAACATAATACTGATGGAAAGTTTGTAACATACAGTGCAATATGTAAGTAACAACTTACAAAATCAAGGAAACCCATTAGGAAGAAGTTATAGAGCTGTTTCATGCCAAGCTAGCAACTCTTCGTATATTATCCAAGGGTTTAAAGAATTTTCCAATACAGCTTATTGATCCTCTATTAGATTCATCTTGCAATGATTTTGCAATATGCTAGCACTCTGGTAATGGCACCATTACCTTGTAACAGCCAATTACATATATTGCCCATCAACATCTTTGATAATTTTAGTAAATGAAAGGACTTCTGAAAAGTGCAAACCATAACGCAAGATTTCCAAATTGGCTATATCATCCAAGTAAGCTATTTTTGCATCACCGATATGGACCTTTGAAAACAAATATGCACCCCAAAGTGTTACGTATGTTATATTTTTTCATTATTCCTATATAAATGATTTATGAAACTAATATAGCTTGATATTTTTTTAAATGTGAATGTGCTTACCAGTTCATTTTGTATTAAAGAATGTTTATGTACCTTTTGGAAACTGCAAATATTATGGTTCTATCTTTTATAAGGTTTGAGCTGTTGAGTTTTGAACATGGTAACCCAATATCACACAAAATGTGAAATATAATGCTGTGGCTCCTTTGGTAGAGTACAATTAAGTTTTCTTTCACCCAGAGGTACTCGATTTCCTTCCCATTAAGTTTCCACACATTTTGTTCATATCTGGAAAGCCTCACTTGTTTTCATGGGAAATACTTGATAGTTCAATCTTTCTATGTACATCTTAAGCACAAAAAAGCAGGTTGGAAGTAAGCTTATGTTCGTGTCATTTGAAATAGTCAGTATATGTGTATGGCTTTGGTACTTTTTTCAGAAACATATCATACTGCAGCTAATTCACATTTACATAAATAGCACATGTTAGGACTTCATGTCACTGATGAGTGCCTAGAGCAATTCTTTGTTTGTTTCCTACCCTGCTTAGAATGTAGATGTACTAGTGGGGAGGGGTTCTCTATCAGTTTAATAGGAACAACCTTTCCTTGGTACTAACACATTGGCACATTGGTAGTGTCACAATCTGTTTAACAGTGTATGACTGTAAATCTCTTCCCCCATATTCTGGCTAATGTTGTTGACATTCAGAAGGAGCACCTTTTGTTGCATAGACCAGTGTTGAACAAAACATCCAGGTTATCCTCTGCGAGAATGTTTGTAAGACTTTATAGACTGCTGCTTATACATTGTATATATGTATCAATGACAAAACCAACATGTCCTGCCTTTAGTGCCTGGTTGAATACTGGTTCCATCAGACCCTTGAAGGTAACAGGAAAAGCTATTATGCTCTGTAGTATGGCATTACCATCAAAGTTATGTGCAGCACTACATGGCTAATCTAATGTTGGTTCAATGTGTGATTGCAAGCCATGCAGAAATTTGGACTTGTCAGTTTTGGTGGAAATTCTATCAGAAGTTGACAGTAACCATGGTACAGGTCCCCGAGGGAACGGCAGTGTCAACTCAAGGTCAACATTATAATAATAATAAGAAGGTCATGCTGACCAAAGCCGCTCTTTTAAGCTTTCATCTGGCTGATTTCGTTTTGTAAATTGGTCAATTTCTTCTTGACCCCGCAAGCCTCAAAACTTTGTTAGCGTATGGCATTTTATGGGGTTGTGAAAGACAGATTTTCAACTAAAAGTGAGTTAATGAAGTCTGTAACAGCTTTCTGGCCAATGTCATCAGCCTCAATAAGATCCTTAGCTATGCCAGGCTTAGCAGGAACACCGAAAAAAAAAATACACTTCATTGTCTTCAAAACTAGAACTAAAAGGATTGGTGAAGCCAGAAACTGCCTCTATACCCCGTTCTACTTTGCATCTGAGCAGATTGAATATTTGAATGCAGTGCATTGAAGAGTTGTTTCAGTATATTGAGCTCTGATGTGATGAGTAATAAACCATTCAATCTGTAGAACGAAGCGTAGTTCTAGCTGCTGAAGCCTATAATACCTCCTTTGACTTGGTACAGGGTTTATTGTTTGCCTTATACACGGGTGGTAAACCTAGGAACTAACATGAAATTGTGTTAACGTAATTTTGTTCCCAAGCCACATCCGGGACACGTCGTGGTAGTTTCCAGGCCGAAAATTGGATAAAGAAAGGATGGTGTCACTTTCATTTTTGTTTTATTTTACAACTAAGAATGAACAATTGTGAAATCTGACAATGTGGTTCCGTGTAAATATGTCTCAGCGTCCCCTCTAGCACAAAATTTTGTTTGAAAAGTTATTTTTTTTTCTTTAGATACGTATTTCCCCACTGAGCATTGGACCAACTTTCCCCAAAGTTCGAAGGATTTTAGCCCATATCTGTCAAATTAAATGGAATTTGATATCATTTGACAATAGAAATGATAAAAAGACCCTGAATAAACATTCCTACACAGAAAAAAATCTGAGCATTTCCTCGTAAACGATTCATGACCTGTTCGTCCTATGTGGTAGTTTCAAGCTCATCGTGGTAGTTAAAATGCTATCGTGGTAGTTTCCAAGACTTTGTAGGATACGTTTCTGAAGTGTTACAGATCATTATAGTGGTTGTTTGTTTCGCATGATAGCCCTTGAACTCGTCAATTAATTACCACGGTAAACAAATAAATCACATTTCAACACCATGAAGAAGCTAAGCTGAGGACTCAAGAGATTCAATGTAATGCTTGACAGGTGGAGATCATGCTCTGAACTGCCAAACGACACCTCTGGAAATCTAAAGCAAGAGAAGGTCATCAGTTGAGCCGTGGTGTACCAAGCAACAAACAAAAAAAAATGATATAAAAAATTGCGTCAATCGCTACGTTGTTCCATGTTCAGTCAACTTTAAGATAAAATAGCAGGCTAAGACTACTGGCCCAAAGTATCGTAAGTACTTGCGCTACAGGATAAAGGGAAATATCCTCGGGTTGGGACACTTTTTATATACACGTGAGTGCGAGGATGAACGGGCATGTTATTTGATAATTAAAAAGCATGTTTATTCAAAAACAAAATATGTGAATATCCCTTCTTTTCATTCTTCTCATCATTTTAATAGCCCACTAAAATTAAAATTCAGGCAGTCGACAATTGTTATCTGACAAAAGGTTGTTTGAAAAGGTCTTCGTATGAATAAGAGGGGTATTCAAGGTTCGGCCCGCACATCCTGTCTTTATAAAAATGAAGTAGCCCCTGAATAGTAATTATCTGCTGATGCGAACTTCTTCTAAATTCTTACAAAGTCTTGGAAACTACCACGATAGCATTTTAACTACCACGATGAGCTGGAAACTACCACACAAGGTGAACGGGGCATGAATCGTTTACGAGTAAATGCTCAGATTCTTTTTCTGTGTAGGAATGTTTATTCAGGGTCTTTTAATCATTTCCATCGTCAAATGATATCACATTCCATTTAATTTGACAGATATGGGCTAAAATCCGTTGAACTTAGGGGAAAGGTGGTCCGATGCTCAGTGTGGAAACACGAATCTAAAGAATAAAAATAACTATTCATACAAAATTTTAGGCTAGAGGGGACGCTGAGACATATTTACACGGAACCACATTGTCGGATTTCACCATTGTTTGCTCTTAGTTGTGAAATAAACAAAAATGAAAGTGACACCAACCTTTCTTTATCCAATGTTTGGCCTGGAAGCTACCACGACGTGTCCCGGATGTGGCTTGGGAGCAAAACTACGTTAGCACAATTTCGTGGTAGTTCCTAGGTTTACCACCCGTGTTATAGTTATGTCGAAAGCATTTCTCAAGCAAAGAACCAATGATTGTGACACACTAAACCCATTTTGTTCCAGAAGTTCTTTGCATCTGCGATGTGTATCAGAAAAATTTATGAGTGTAATCAGTTACACAGGTACATATTGTACGTAGTTGTTGTGATTGTGTGCAATGAACATTGGGGACAAAGCATACAAATAGAGCTTACATGCAATTCAAAGTTGCCATAATCAGTGTCAACACCATCTGAAGTACATCCATAAACCTTGCCCAGAACTGAGCTGTTTTACATTGACTGTCTTTCAGAACTTCTGTTTTGAATGCATGGTATCTACTGTTTATGTAAGCAAACAGCTAAGGTTGATAGATCATATTATAATAATAGTTTAAATCACCATAAATTAATAAGGAAATTAATTTCAGCCTTTAATAATAAAATTTATTTCAGCCGTATAAATTTTCCAAATTCTCTGACAGACTTTATTCATGTATAGTCAACAACTGCTATACAGATACTCAGAATAACTTATGTATTTTTGGTAACACACATAACAGATTGAGCTCAAGGCTTTTATTAAATGAATACTTAAAATAGGTAAACCTTGTTAAAAGAAGAACATAAACCTGTGCCAGCATGCAAATAAGCATAAACAGGGCTTGTTGGAGACATTAACTTGAATGTTTAATGCTATTTCGAGGGTAACATACGTAACATGGGCCTGAAAAATAGTGTAAGCGACCATAATAAAGAACTTCAAATCATTTAAGTAGCAGCCTTATAGATTTACTATATTCTGTGGTAGATGTAATACATGTATATTCATTAAATACCATACTGATACTCGGAAATAACGCAGGAAACACTAAGTAACGTATACAACGGTACTAACTCAAGATATTTATAAAATTAATGCTAAAAATATGTAACTGTGTTATAAGAAGGTCATAAACCTATGTCAGCATGCAAATATGTACGAACATGTCATGGTTGAGACATTATTAGGGACGTTCAATGCTATTTCGGGGGGAGGGGGGTAACGTACATAACGTGATGTTACACGTTAACGCTGCCACTCTCAGAGAGCTAACATCTTTTATTTTGTGTCTTATATAATGTAGTTTTAGAAAATCATAGTGTACAAAATTCCCTCTGGGGGGAGGGGGTCTTTAGCCAGCTCAAGGCCTATATGCTTTGACGTTCTGGTTCCTTTCAATGGTAAACGGCGCAAACAAAAAATCAAAAATACTTTGAGAGTAGAAATCAATTTTGTGATGGTTAACGTGATACTATGAGAAGTTCTTGTGCCATCAACAAAATGTGAGGGGTTATGTTACCCCACCCACTTCTTGAAAAGAAGGGGTAGTGTTATTAGGAATAATTTTCTTGAAATAGAACTAAATGATTTTTATGCATTGTTCGCTACAAATAAAGCAAAACATATACACAATAGGCATTTTTTCGTATTCCTGTAGTGACACTTCTTTATAGTAAAACTATAAAGAAAAATCGAAAAAAGACTCATTATTGAAAGTTTACCATTTCTCTACCAGTCAGCATTTTCCCAATGTAATGTAAGTCGTGCAAGCTATGGTCGCATAATATATTTTAATAAAAATTAAGTTGGCACCAAATCGTTAATTTGTCAAACCACGATGGTAAGTAAGGTCCCCAATTTTCCTTCGCTTCTTTACAAAATTTTTTGCTTAAAATTTCATCCAGTATATAAACCATACTCAATTTGAGCATGCGCTGCACGTGCACGCCGAGTCCTTTTTCGAAAAAAAATAAACCATCAAGTAGCCATTGAATTTTAGTTTCCAAAAATGTATTATTTGATAGCCTTTTATCAACGCATTGTGGAGTTATGATGCAATGCTTTGATTCCAAATGCCCCTCGTAGATATAGTCGATAGTGATTGAATGTGTAAAGTTACTTTTGGTTTTAAGTATATCAGAACAATTGGGCCAGCACAAGAGATTTTGGTACTTATCGCATAAGTGAGCAGCGAAGGCTTATGCGAGACTGCTCAAATGCGCAGTCTCGACATAGCCTTCAGTGCTCGCATACACAAAGTACGCACGTATAAGAAGACTCAGACCAAAATGTAAACCTCCAACCGCGCTGGATACGTAAATATGAATGATTAAGCAGGACTTTTGCGCATATGCGATAAATACTAAAATCTTTTGCTCTGGCCCATATAAATTAACTCACCTCAGCATCATCCCAGGTGTATCGGTCGTCTGTATGGAAGAGATAGCAGGAATCAGAGAAGGAGGTCCATCCAGTTGGGCAGCTTGACCTCACTAAACAAAGATATTTCAAAGATTTTGGTATACTTAAGAAAAAAAGAAACGCAACAAACTATTTGTTTCACTTAAAGCATACAATGTGATGTCAATTTTAGTGCAAATAGGGTAAATTCATAAGAGTGGTATGTAACCGTCAAATTACGACAGGTTCAACGTAATTATCGATTACGCATGCATATTGGCATATGCATAACCAGCCTGACCCCCCGTAGTAAACTGTTGGAACATGGTCAATGAAAGCAAAATTTCCATCAACAACTGGTTTTATTGTTTTTAAAACTCTTGGCATAGATTGCGGATAACGGAAATGATCAGCTGGCAACCTTCAACGGCTTAACGTCAACTCTGAATATTGCGTTAGATGCGTAAAAACAATGAATGTTCAAAATCTTGTCAGCACCATAGAAGGATTTATAAATCCATTTAGCTATCAAAAAAGATAAAATAGATCTGGGGACAAAAACTGTGATGCCAGAGAAAATCAAGCAGGACATATGCCGTATTGAAGAAGTTGGGTCGCAAAGATGGAAATCTTCATTCAAGTACGTATCAAAACAAAACATGAGAACATTTTGGCACCAATTTACAAGGTTCATCTTCAAATCTTGGCCCGCCTCTTAGAAGAAGTACATGTTGCAATATCAGATAAAGCTTTAGAATAAAAAAAAAATCCAAATGCTTATGTTCGGGCTCGTCCAGGCGTCACATTTTGGGCTGTGGAATATCATTCCCCCCGAGTCCCAGCTAGCTTTTCACATATATTATGTAAGATATGAGAACACACTTATGTGCAAAAGGATTAGTTGGGACTCGGGGGGAATGATGTTTTAAAACATATGTCTATTTCCTATATGTATAATACAAAAAGTGACCATTTTAGCCCCAAAATAAAGCCGTACATTTATGGAAATAGGAAATCAAATGCAAAATGATAAAATAGAGATCAACAGCGAGCTTATATATGAAGATGGAAGCATTTGATGGACTTATATTTTTATCAAAATTATAGGCAGCGATACACTGTGATTCCCATTACCACCGTCAGAGGTCCGAAGTGGCCGTCATTTTGATGACGTCAAAATCTGGCCCTGCCACATTTTCAGAAGTGCAAACAAACCGATTTTGCAATGCCTAGGGTGTAACAAGCAAAATATCATAATGGTTTATCATAATCCTTGTTATATCTTGATTTATATGTTTTAGGAGATGATGCATTGATAAGTTAGGGGTCTTTCATGCAAACCAAATATCTATGTGTCTTGATCCACATCTGAATTAAGGGTGAGGTTGGCGCCGTTAAACCGGTTTAAGCCCTCCAGTAATATATTTTACTGACCGTTCCAAGGCGGTACTTCTTTTGTGGATCTTTTATGTTTTTGTTCTGTCTTGTGTTTGCTATGTTTTGTGCGCGTCTGTTTATATGTGCTTCGTGGTCACCTGCTGGGAAAGGGCTGACCTCTTGGCTCTCGTTTGTGGTGTCTTCTGTGAGTTTGTCACTTTCCCATTGGTATCCTGGGTCAGGTGTGGTACTTGATTGTATCGATTCCTGATCTTTGCAACCTTACTTACTTTGCTTTCTTCAAAAAACTCTCACGGGCGTACAATGACCATGCACTCAGGCTGGAGTGTCAGCGTAATGGCGGTTAAAAAAAGATTTCCAACAGTTTGACATTTTGACAAGTGTAGACTCGAATGTCAGCCTCCTTTTAAGCCTAGAAACTCCAAATGATGTTAAGTCAGTAGCTTAACACTCATAGAATATACAGGCGACTAGCAAAGGCTCTGATCAGACTGCGCCTATGCGGAGGCTGATCTGAGGATTTGCTGGTCGCACCTACCACATTGTTGGAAATTTCTTGCACTGGCTCAAATGTCATTTGAAAGTCGAAAATCATAGTTATTCCATTTTGATAAAACAAACTGTCGATGTCAAAACTAGTAGATTAAAGCCTCGTTCATATGCACAATATACACCCCGGTGCAAATATACCCCCGGGGTGTAAATTTGCACCTGGGGTGTATTTTGGTCATGTAAACGATGCTTTATGAAAATGCACCCGGGTGCAAATCTGCACCCGGGTGCTAATTTGCTCCACCTTTGTAGGTGGTGCAAATTCGGTGGAGCAAATTAGCACCCGGGTGCGCATTTGCCCCTAGGTGCAAATTGTGCACATGAACGCAACTTGGTATCACATATGTACAATTTGATCTTAGATTTTGATAAATTACCCATCTTTTCTATATGAACATGTACATTTGTATGAAAATAAACTATATAAATAGTCCCTTTATCAAATTTAAGGTCAAGGCTTCTCTCTGTACTCACTACTTCATCGGCTATGCCGGGTTGCCACGCAGAACAACTGGAATTTCTGGTCTATGGGCTTCGATTTGCACGAATCTATTTCCGAATAATATCTCTTCCTAACCTCAGCAATAGAAACCATAGTTTGCCAGAACCCTGGCGCCATTCACGAGTCCATGCTATCTGATGTACAAATCGGTGAAAAGATCCCCCTGCATAATAACGGAGTGACCACCTTTACGATTCATGTAATCAACGTGATGTTCAGACATAGCAATAATTAAAATATGTCTACCCTCTATCTTACCCCCCCCCCCCAAATTTGGGAATCCAAACCTCTTGTAGCCATTGATCACCTCGGTTGAGCCATTTCGCTTCGGAAACTTAACAGAGATTTAGAAGAGAAGACAAATATAGTAAGTGAGTATGATCAGGAAATATCACAACCACAAGCCGCAGAAAACCCCGCGGCACGGCGAGGAAGAGCCACCCAACCACCACGAGACACCAGGAAGACAAACCAAGCAAAGCAACCAGCCCCTCCCCCTCCCCACCAAGATGATTGCAACACTAGAATGGACACAAAGTAACGTACAACAAAACATAGAACAATCACAGACTCCCACAATAGGAGTAACAATACACAAAAAGTCAACAAAACCCGTTTCACACATTCACAAGACGTTTATTAGGTTCTCAATTGTCCAGCTCTGCGCAGTCCTAAGTCAAACTGTCACCAGCAGTTCAATTGAAACAACTTAACGTTCACGCGCATTCCGTTGCAGCTATTTGCCCAGTTTGTCGCAGAGCCCGTGACATTCGGAAGCCATGGATCATCAGTACATGTATAAGTCTCAAGCACTACGTTCGTTTACCTCTCTTGGCCAGATAGTCATATATTTAGTTAGTACTGCTGCAACAGCTTCTATAAGTGCCATTTATGCACCAGTCATTTGTATCCACTGCTCCCCCACCTACGGGGATGGGCGGGGATAATGGTTTTCACTTTCCAGAGCCCTGGTATAAGCCCCGCCCTGTGGGGACAAGCTGATGATAACAACCCTGCTCTTTGCCCCACCCTACACAACAGAAAATCCCAGCAGGGTAGGTGTCCCAATGTTATACCCCCACACTTCCTAAAAGTAAATGTCCAGCACCTTATCCCGGTTAATCCACGGCTATCCCCGTAGGTGGGGGCCGTGGAGACAAATGACTGGTGCATTATCCTCTTTAAACATTGTATAAATAAATAAAACAGATAAAACCAAATGGAGTTGCATTTTTCTCACACGACGGTATCTTGAACTGACTGATAATCGAAACATTCTTAACACATCGAATTTCTCCTTAAAGTAAAACTGAAACATTTGTGATATGTTTAAAGAGCAAATCCAATAACATATGAACACAATTTATTGACATATGAACGCTACATAAGGGGTGCAAATTTACTCCCGGGTGCAATTTTGCACCCGGGAGTAAATTTGCACCAGGGTGCAAATTGTGCATATAAACGAGGCTTAAGACTCGTAAAGTGAAATTTTACTACAATTGTCTTTTTGATTATCATGAAACAGAATAAAAGTATGCTCTTTGTTGACGATAACCGGGTTCTCTATTTTTACTCCGTCCACCAATTTTTTTTATAGTACATGTAGAAAAATCTTCGTAGTTACATGTAGTTTGCGAACAACAACGAACGTGAACGTACTTCAACGGTCTGAACCGATGTGCTTTGTCAACGAATGCCTAATAGTACAAATGTATCTCCATACGCTGGCGTACGCTGAGCCAATTTCATTACGCTTCAAATTTCTGGGCTATCTTACCTACGGCCCCAAAATGTTTATTGGATCAACAAAACCTTTATTGCATAAAAATGGCGGCACCGATTGGCTTATTTGAAGTCAGAATTGTAATTTTCGGATTCATGGGATTGCAATAACTTTCTTATTTACATCCAATATTGATCGGGTTGTTGGCAGATTGCATGTTTAATATGGGATCTGACAGGACTTTAGTTTAGAGTGCGTAACAGAAATAAAAACTTTTTTTCTCAACCAAAACATATGTTGTGGGTACTCAAAAGAACCGTCTCAATGAGACGGTTCTCTTGAGCACTCAAAACACGTGCTGGCAATTATGGGCGAGAAAACATTTACGATTTTACGTTGATTTTTTTTTTATCAAAAACTGTGGCCGATCAAATTCTTACAGGCCTTTAAAGGTTTACTGTATCATAAGAAGCTTTATTTCATCAAAATGGATGGAATAGTCTACATTTCAAGAAAGATTTAATGGCTTACCATAGTTTATTATCAGGAACAAACTGGTCAGTTGAAGTGCCTCCATAACAATGATACTTTAGCCATGACAATGACCAGGCCGTGACACGTTGATAAGCTTTAACATTTCATTAACCCTTAAAGCGCCAATCGCAACAAAAGTCGTCTGCTTTTCTCGTCTCCTGAATGTTTAAGAAGCCTCTATGGTAAGCGGTGTGGACCCAGATCAGACTGCTCCTATAGGAGCAGTCTGTTCTGGGTCCATGCTGTTTGCTTCTATGCTTAATTCGTCAGTAATAGAAGCCAATTATTTGCAGCAGACGACTTCAGCAGACGACATTTTCAGATGCATTTTTAAATACATGCACTTGAAATTCGACGCGACAAAATCTGTCTTCGGGGTATCCAAAAAAGCGAGACTCAAACCAGTCTCCTAAGTTACAGACACTAGCTGGAAAATTGAAATTTTACTTGACGCAACTTATGATACTTTTCTAAAAATCGAATAATAAAGGCGCTGAACTGTCTGCGCGGACGCACAGGCTTGTCTGCACCTTTGTTGTTCGCAAATCCCGAAGACAGGTTTTCTCGCGTCTATGCCCATATCGTTTGCTGCATCGTTTGTTTGTCTATTTAAACGACTCAGTGGCAAACAGTGTGGACCCAGATCAGTCTGCTGCCACAGGAGCAGTCTAAGGAGCAGTCTGATATAGATCCGTGCGTCTGTATGCACAAATTAGTCATTTACATAAGCATTAACATGCAACAGACGACTTCAGCAGACGTTTTTTCAGATGATTATTTGAGCCGCGACATGAGATTTCCAACAATGTGGCATGTGCGACCACCATAGGCTCAGACCAGCCTGTGCATATGCGCAGTCTGACAAGAGCCTTTGCTAGTCGCTTAGATATTCTGTAACTGTTAAGCTACTGACCGAACATAATTTGGAGATTCTAAGCTTAAACAGAGGCTTCACAGACTCGTCTGAGTATACGCATTTCAAAATTCCACAATGTTGGAAATCACATGTCGCGGCTCATTTTTTCGTAGCAGGCGAAGGGTTAACACGGCCACTTACCTCCTAATTCACAACCTTGCGCCTTAAAGCCACTGTTGTTGTTTCGCTAAATTCTATTATTTGGTTGCCCGTGTTTTCATGCTCATCATGAAACACAGTTTCGCATGCGCACTTGATAACGGTTCTAAATACACGAAGTCAAACTTTCTCTAGTACCTTACTAGTGGCGATGTAGCCAGTTGACAACCTTTGCAAGCAACGTGGACCCTGATCAAAGTTGACCATTCATTTAGATTTAGTTTGTTAAGAAAATGATAAGGATACATAGTATTTAATGAATAAACAGCGAAACAGAAACAAAAAACAAACAAACAAAAATCCGAACAACAACCAAAAACAAACATACCACAACAAAAAACAACAACCTAACTCTTAGTGACGAGTTTCCGAATATTCTACCGACAGTAAACAATTGAGGCGATAAGCAGCATGCGCGGATCCAGAAAGTTTTGTCAGATGGGTCCAACTCAACTCTTAAACGTTTTTTGTTGCTGTTTTGGGTTTTTTTAGCTGATAAGGGGGAGAGAGGATCCAAATACCACTAAAAGCGGGGGCCATTATTGGCCCGCCAGCGAAACGCCATTCAAATGGCGTTTCGCTGGTGGGCCGATGATTACCCTTCATGTAATGCTGGCTTGGTACATGTGTAGCTTTGTGATTTTTTAGGGGATCTGGACCAGTATTGCTAAAAATAAACTATATTTTTGTGATTTTCCAGCGGGTCCGGACCCCTTGTCCACTCCCCTCTGGATTCGCCCATGAGCAGCCATGCTCGATCGAATTGATTTTCTTTTATCCAACTTCAATTTGCAATCTGGGACAGACGGACAAAATACATGTACTGAACACATGAAGGTTTAATACGTGTGTCGTCTGCTCATAACCGATGCAAACAGATTGGACCCAGATTATGCATGTCTAGGTATCAAACGTCTGTTAGACACTCAGGTGATACTCCAGAATATATTTTTTCGAAAACATTTTTTTGAAAAAAAAATCAACATACGACAAAAAAGCATGAACAGTACCACAGGGTTAAAGACTTAATAAATAAATGTACGACCATACGATACTTGGTCAATTTCTTTTATTTCAAAAACAAGTTTATCACATGACGTCGCGTCTAGGAGTGATGTTACGCCATGCACTAAAATCGATAAACCACTAGTAGTTTTACAATATTTTCGGGGACATTTATGACGTCCATAACAACATAACAACGTTGCGTACATACATTGTAATTGCAAAATAATAACGTTTTTACGGCAGAAATGAGATTTCAAAGTAATCTAAATGTCATTTGATAAATAGAATCTCTCGTTCGTGCTCGTGTATTATTGAATTTATGAAACTCGTTGCGAAAAAGAGATAAATGCTCGACAAGTCTCGCATTTTATCTCTTTTCCCCAACTCGTTTAATACATTCAATAAAACATCAGTACTCATGTAAGATCCTCTATATAAATATACAGAACAAAGTCAGATTTCAAGTGTATTTCACCCAACAGTCACTCCACCCTGTGCGTTCAATCTGAAATAAAGAATACATGTATTATGTTATCAATCAAGTGATTTCGTATTGGCCCGGTAACGGGTCCGAGATTAGCTGTATCGGCACTCGCGCCAATACAGCTGAAATCGGAAGTGTAACAGGGCCAATTCAAAATCAATTGACAAATGACATTTCTATGAATCAGCTTCTTAAAAGATATTGTTTTTAAAGGCAAATGTGTCCGTGCCATACTGGTTTGACCTCAGCATAATCCAGCTGATCTCGGTCCTGTAACGTTGCCAATACGAAATCACTTGATGAATGACATTTTTATGAATTAACTTCTTAAAAAATATTGCTTCCAAAGGCAAATGTGTCCGTGTCATACTAGTTTGACCTCAGCATAATCCAGCTGATCTCGGTCCTGTAACGGGGCCAATACGAATTAACTTGAATAATGACATTTTTATGAATTAACGTCTTAAAATATAACGTTTTTTAAAGGCAAATGTGACTGTGTCATACGGGTTTGACCTTAGCATAATACAGTTGACCTCGGTCCTGTAACGGGGCCAATACGAAATCACTTGGTAAATGACATTTATATGATTTAACTTCTTAAACTATATCGCTTTTAAAGGCAAATGTGAATGTGTCATACTGGTTTGACCTCAGCATAATACAGTTGACCTCGGTCCTGTAACTCGGCCAATACGAAATTACTTGATAAAAGACATTTTTATGAATTAACTTCTTAAAATATATCGCATTTAAAGGCAAATGTGACTGTGTCATACTGGTTTGACCTCAGAATAATACAGTTGACCTCGGTCCTGTAACGGGGCCAAAACGAAATCACTTGATAAAAGACATTTTTATGAATTAACTTCTTAAAATATATCGCTTTTAAAGGCAAATGTGACTGTGTCATACTGGTTTGACCTCAGCATAATACAGTTGACCTCGGTCCTGTGACGGGGCCAATACGAAATCACTTGATAAATGACATTTTTATGAATTAACTTCTTAAAAAATATTGCTTTCAAAGGCAAATGTGTCTGTGTAATACTAGTTTGACCTCAGTGTAATACGGTTGACCTCGGTCCTGTAATGGGGCCAATACGAAATCACTTGATAAATGACATTTTTATGAATTAACTTCTCAAAAAATATTGCCTTCAAAGGCAAATGTGTCTGTGTAATACAGCTGACCTCGGTCCTGTAATGGGGCCAATACGAAATCACTTGATAAATGACATTTTTATGAATTAACTTCTTAAAAAATATTGCCTTCAAAGGCAAATGTGTCTATGTCATACTAGTTTGAGCTCAGCGTAATACAGTTGACCTCGTTCCTGTAATGGGGCCAATACGAAATCACTTGATAAATGACATTTTTATGAATTAACTTCTTAAAATATATCGCTTTTGAAGCTATTGTTTGACCTTCCATCAACACAGAAACTCGTGCAGTGAATGTGAATAACATAAATTTTAGTACAATGTAATTTGATGCCATGGAAATATGGGTTTACTTTATTCAAAGAAAAATCTGAGCTCACATGTTTGAAATATATTTAATAAATTACATATTCTCCTGGATAACCTTAAATGCATTCATCAGAAACAAGACACTTATTCTAATGCACTTTCAAATATAACGCGACGTTTGATTGGATAACATAAAAAATTGCGACAATTTATTCTGCGATATACTGTCGGAAATAGTTTGATGTCATTAATTACGTCACATTTCGTTGGATAATATGTGGCTTTATGTGGTTTATAAGGCTCTAATTTGAGACCAGGCCTCGAGGCTACAAAACTGTAGTTCATTCTCAAACTCAAAATAAAGAGCAATGATTGGCTGATTGCGGACACGTGTCCGCAAGCAGCCAATCAATGCGCTTTATTTTGAGTTTGAGAGTAAACTCAAGTTTTATAACCTCGAGACCAGGCTGCAAAAGTGCATTAGACTGGGGATAAACAAATTCAAACTTTTCATTTGGGGAGATACGGTCAGAAAGTTAGTTTATGGCTCCGTAAATAGAAAATACTATGTGAGTGTCTTTTGATATGAAGTTGACCAGGCAAGGCTTTGAAAACGCTTGTTGACATCGCGAGGCTTGCCGAGATATAGAGAATACTAGGTGAGTGTCTTATGATATCAAGTTTACCAGGCAAGGCTTTGAGAACGCTTGTTGACATCGCGAGTCTTGCCGAGCGATTCAACATGCGTTCTCAAAGCAGATCCTGGTAAGCTTGATACCAAAAGACGCGAAGCTGGTATTATATTAATCAGTTTACCCATTGTTTCACTCTTCAAACTAGCGATTATGACATTTTTTTTTTATAAATTTTGTGTCCGTTCAGTGTCATTGGCGACGTCATTCAAAAAGTGCAACGTCATCATGACCTGATAAAGGCACATGGTGGGAGATTGACAACGTTTATCAGGCAACGTGCAACTATGCAGTTAATATATATGAGTGGCAACTGATAAAAATTATTTCCGACCGAATGAACATTTTGAATATGTTTTTACTTTGTTTGTTTGATTTGATTCTTAACGTCCCATCAACAATCTTTCAGTTATATAGGAACGGGTCTTCCTGGGTTGAACCAGTACTAAGCTAGGATAAATGTGTCTTGCTCAAGGACTTTTGAATATGTTTAACCTCAAAATATTGCACGAGAGCGCTATGGATCGACCATTAATTCATAACTCAAACATATCGAACTTCAAACAAAAAATCATGTAATACAAAGTTACTATACATGACAATATCAGAATACGTTGAAATTACTAAACATTTGCTAACATATTGGATAAAGCGTAATGAAGAGCTGTAATTCCTACTAATTCTGTCAATCTATGCTTTCCACTTAAATCTTAGAACTTCTAATTGCACGACCCATGGATCTGGGCCCGGAATTACAATGCCTCCTTAAGTTAAGTAGACTTTTACGAACTTAACCACACTGGTCAATGTATACGTCGATTTGGTGGTATTTACGCGTATTGCCGGTACTCCATAGACCGGAAGTGGTCGATATTGGTGTTAATACGTGCGTCCTGGACGGCACGCGCGAAGCGCGTGTCGTCCAATGGGACGCAGGCTCATACATTCAGGATCAGATATCTTTCAGCCAATTTTCCAATGATTTGCTCTATCAGTAAGAGCTTGATTTCGGTCCGCGTTTCAATACTTCATTTTTTCGAGCGCCTGTGCAGCAGAGACAATGTTATTTGGAATAGCTCGGCAACCTACGTATTTTCTTACTAAGTACACGTGACTTGGTTAGCCAATAGAACACATTTCTGAAAGGCACGGCTGCAATATAATTTTCCAAACCGCGGCCATTTTGTTGCCCGCTTCAGTTTAATTATGAGCTCTCCTACAATTAAGCAGGCATGTACTAGGCAATTTCACACTTCGTTTGACAAACTACTGAACAATCTCAGCATTTGACTCGGTAACGGCGACAAATTATCTCAATTGACCGTTTTTGTTGAACACCTACGACTGCATTTGCAGTTCTCCCCTGATCTAAACACTGTAAGATTTATCGCACTTGGATTTTGACAAACGATGTTTGAAATCTGTTTTAACAACAACAACAATCTGTTTTATGGTGGCATTGGTACGCAATGATGGTAAACTTTGTAAATCTACAGTTCGCCGGTCCGACCGTCGGGGTTTACAATGTATGACACAATGGATGATAGATACGGTATCCCAGATTGTGATTTTTGAGGCAGTTTTTATTTCGATGTATCCAGTTTTCGTGAGTGACTGGCAGAGGGGCTGGTGCCAGCAATGTAATTCCATGACTATTTGACTACTTTCCGGAGGAAACAGCTCATTAAACTTAAATAATATACAGACTGTGTCGCTAGTTTACACCATTGACAAACAATCTACAAATCATAAATGATTTGACACTACACTTGTAATTCTGAAATCTGCAAGAACTCCATCTTCCCCAGGACTATCATCAACTGTAACGGTTTGGATGATAATATTGTGCGGTAGATCTATTTGACATCTTCAGGAAAGCCGTCCATCATAGTCAGTCTAGACTAGCTATCTATCTACCCAGCACTCCCTGTTGCATCAATGCTGAAAGGCTCTGCAAATTACAGATTCAGTGCCAGATTTGCAACGACAGATGCGTTTGTTCAAAACAACAATAACAAACAATGACATAATTTTTTTAAAGTGAAACTTCGGTAAACGGCAAGTAGGAATATTTTGTATGTGAATAGCAGGTGCACAGATATAAAGATCATGTAAATATCCCAATGATACACAGAAGAGGGTTCGGGATTATAAAGAGATAGATAGATCATTGCCAGTATTGTCGAAGCTACACCTAGATGTCATGATCAGCATTGACACCATTATCTTTAAGCAAGGAGTACAACACTTAAATGAAGTCTGGTTTCTACCTAGCAAGTGTAAGGTCCTATCTAGAGAAATGGAAAGCTGTTACATTACAGGAATATTCAAGTTCAGGTATGTATATTTTATTTGAAGACTTATGTACCTGTCATTGCATGTTTTTCCCAGAGAGAGAGAGAGAGAGAGAGAGAGAGAGGGGGAAAGGGCGATACCCATGGGGAATGAGACAATTTTAAAAAACTGGTGTCTAATTACCCACTCTTGCATAAGTATGTGGTATGTGTTTTTTGTCACTGTCTAAAATCCCTTGTACAGGCCATCAAATTGGTTATTTAGAAAATACAGATGAAGTACCTAATTTATCACCCCAGGGTTCGAGCGCAGTGGCTCAGTGGTAGAGTGCTTAACTCGAGACCGAAGGGCCGCGGGTTCGAGCCTCACCGGCGTCACTGCGTTGTGGTCCTTGAGCAAGACACATTTATCCTAGCTTAGTACTGGTTCAACCCAGGAAGACCCATCCCTATATAACTGAAAGATTGTTGATGGGATGTAAAGAATCAAATCAAACAAATCACCCCAGGGTTAAGGTACTCTATCTAATTCCTGGGGCTTAGGATTTGTTTGCTGTCTAATTCCCCTTGTACTTATGCCATCTCCCCCCCCCCCCCCCCCCCACACACACACACTCTTGGGAAAAATACTCATTATATGCAGCTTAATTATCAATAACCCAGTTATTGGTGTATATTAGTTATATCAGGGTATAGCCAGCAAGCAAGCAGCTATGTAGAGTCTATATAGAACATTTTAATATTCACCAACTTTGCTTGCAGAAGAAGAAGTATTTTTCCCCAAACAAGCATACAAACAACATAAATGAAACAAACATTCTAAGGAAAGTTGGAACAATGTTATTCACAATTTAATGCATGTGTGAGTGAGCGTCTCTAAAAATTTAAGATAATGGCTAAAATTCACCTTCAATGCTTGAATTAAGCTGGACCCTTGGATAAAAATGCATAACCAAAATATTTTTTTTATTTATCACAACATGCTGTAGGTACTATGAAGAACCGTCTCAATATGATGATTCCTTTAAGATAATGACTAAAATTCACCTTCAAGGCTTGAATTAAGACAGACCCTTGGATAAAAATGCATAACCAAAATATTTTTTTTATTTATCACAACATGCTGTGGGTACTCAAAAGAACCGTCTCAATGAGATGATTCCTTTAAGTTCCCAAAACACATATCAAAACTGATTGTATACAAAATAATGTGTATGAGTGTCACTTTAATCATGAATACTGAATAGTACAGTATTCAAAACTTGTTTTCATACCTCACCCAAAACCTATGTTGTGGGTGCTCAAAAGATCCATCTCAATGACAATGAGACAGTTATGCTGGAAAAAACTGATGATACACAAAAAATATGTGTGAGGGAGTACCTGCATAAATAATAAATAGAATTCACTTTGCATCTAGCAGTTCATCTACAGAGTCTGGTCTCTAGATAAGAAACTTAGGTCGATTTCCAAGAAAACATGCTTAAGTACACAGTAGTATAGGAAAAATACAGCTGGTTGTCAGCAGACTTTTTGCTGGTGACAACCGGTTGTCGCAGACTTTTTGCTAGTGACAACCGGTTGTCACCTGACCAAAAAGTCTAGTGACAACCGGTTGTCAGCAGACACTTCCTAAGATTTAAGAGTGTGTAATAGATAATCTCAACCAAAACATGTGACACATTGTACATGTAGCAGAGACTCGAAAGAACCAAAAGACACAGGTGAAAATGAGCATAATCAAAACTCATTATTCAGTATTCACATTTCTCAGCCAAAACATGTGGGTACTCAAAAGAAATGTCTCTACAATGAGAAACTCCCCAGAGCCCCCAAAACACATGTGAAATATGTGAAAACTGATGGTAATTTAACATTAATTGACCTTTATTTATTCAATTTCATACCAGAGAGAATAAATACATTATAATAAGTTAATCAATAATAATCATGCGACATGTATACCCAGATCAAATGCTACAGAAGTCATTTCATCAAGGTCTACACTATTTGGTAATCCTTTGTATACTAGTGACTCATAAATGCATACTTTGCGGCATTTCATCAAGGACTACACTATGTTAAGAAATACATTGATCTTTATTTGGAAATTATAACTTGGTGAACCCTCAAATATTCTCTGGACCATCCCAAATTCATAATCACCTTATCAAATCAGAAGGATAAATTTGTTACTGTATAAAGGGTTATTAACAATATAGATGTCTATTCATACTGGAGAGAACTCCTATATGAATGTTTATTCGTACTAGAGAGAATCCTTACACAAACCATGAGCTGGTACTGGAAATAACCTTTAATATATGTATATCATACCATAGATAAGCTGTATGTTCAAGAACTGTTCTAGAATGATTTCTTGAATTTCTACCAAAATGAACGCTTGTTAAAACATACAAATGTAGGCATGTATATATCATACTTGGAGCAGTGTCAACACCAGACATATTTTGGCAGGCAATATTTAATATTGTTTAAACAAATTGTGCTTGTTCAATATTGGAGTCAAACGCATTCCATACATTGTATGTATTTAAAAGTTTAAGTAATTAAAATACTACATGAACGGTATATTTAACCATTTCAAGCCGCATAGATTTACCAATCCAATCTGTTTTCAATGTTTATAGGGTTGTTTGGTGGAATTTTTCATTTTTATTCAAGGCTCTGTAGAATATTTTTTAAGATATAAGTGTAGACTTTTGATCAGGCGCTGAGGAAAATCTGATCTGCGTCTGCATTCTTTGTGTATGTCCCATAAAAAGGTTTCTATGCTTAAATGGGTAAATCTTGTGTTATATAATTTTTATGCTGCATGTAAGTGTGTCTGTTATTTAGAACCTAAGTGTTTCAAAATTTACTTTCAGATAATATTAAGAGATGATTCTATGTAGAGATGATTAACTATAAAGAGTTTGAAAGGATGGAACTACTACAACTGCAAGCCTCCCTGTGTGAAAAGTTTGACAGTACTACTGCGGATTACTGCCAGGCATCAGCAATACTCAACGATTAACTTAGATTCAAACTGTACAATGGTGATACTTTTATTATCGCCAGAATCCAGGGACAAGTCCATCCATGATAATATAACCATAATTTTGTGGCCAGAATCCATGAGAAATTAGACCCAATATTATCGCCTTAAAGTTTTATAGGTATAAACTGAATTCATGTCTTAAAAAAACTAATTTACAATCTGACCTGGCGAGCGTCATATTTACTGGGTTACAAAAACTAGCCGCTGTTTTTTACTTTAATTTTCAAAATCAACACATTTGAAAAGGACTTTTATGAATACCATCAGAGTGTCAAAAAGTTTGGATCCAGATCAATCCCGACATTTTGTCAGATTTGATCTTGGTCAAAACTGTTTACAAAAATTATCAGCAGACAACACTAGTTGGAAAAGATTTAATTAAGTGGAATATAGTTGGTTTTAACAGATAAGAAAAAAAGTAATAAAAGAGAAAATTAGAAAACCATTTTGATTTCGACAGCCAAGGCTCTGATGAACATGTGCATTTACTCATTTTCACAAGAGCCTTTGCTGTTTGCATGGAACACCAAAAAATGGATAGAAGGCGTGCAATCATTGTTGATTTTTATCATAGTGTGTAAGGGAAGACTAGCATGAGTATTTGCAAAGTCTCGATCCTCACATTCAGAACATGTGCTCAGTAAGCACACAATCAAAGTTGTGTTTTATTGCAAAGGTGAGCAGCCATGGCTTAGTCTAGTCTGCATATTTGCTGCACATGCTCGCCAGAGCCTTTGCTGTTCCTATCAAAGTGTTAAGAAGACACACGGTTCCTGATGTACATGTGTAAAAAGCTGAAAAGGAGAACTCACCCTGCCATTAGCCATTGTAGCCATTTGATACTAATAATGTAGAGTGGCTAAAAATATAAGTCATTGGCTAAAAGTACACTCTAGGTGGTTCAAAAATTACATTTTTGCGAAAAAGTGTATTTTGATCAGCTGATTTTCCAATATTGCTTTTATTATTCCTTCACTCTTTAATATTGTGCCATATTAACTCTTTGGATACTGGATTTTTTCAATATCATCAGGGTGTCAAACAGTTTTGGATCAAGATCAGGCCCGACATTTTAATGGGCCTGATCTGGGTCCAAACTGTTTGCTAAGGTTATCAGCAGATGACAAAAGTTGCCACTAGCTGGCAAAGAGTTAAATACATACTACTCTCTGGCTAAAACCTTGGCTAAAGTCAATTTCATTTGGCTCCAACTTTTTCCATTTGGCTAAAGTGTTGGCTACAACAAATTCTGAGCTAGGGTAAGCCCTGAAGATGTACATGTATGTAGGTTAAAAAAAAATAACAAAACAAACACAATTTAACAACTACAACAACAGCCAAAACTTGGAGCAGACCACGCTGAATGTTGTATTGTTTATTATGAACTTTTCTGGGGTCGTAGCTGATTGTAAGAGATGCGACAAATAATGATATACATGTAACTGAGAAATTCAAATTCAAACAATGGTGGCTAAGCATTAAAGCATAGTAGCCTTAGATTAGTGTTTGTGGTTCTTAGACAACAAAAGGATAATTCTGGTTCTTCATTATTAACTGGAACCTCTGATGCATGAATTGTTCACTCTTAGGGCTTCGGTGATTTAGTTATTTTTGTGCTAGGTAATTTTTCATGATTCTGTGTCGCCTGCTGATGTTTCTTTCTTCAAATCAGCTTTTTCAAAAACATTCTTTCGAGAATATGATCACTGATCAGAATGTTAAACGGTTAGGATACAGCCTGAGATCAGGCCCGACTTTTTTAGGGCCTGATCTTAGTCCAAACTGTTTGCAAAGATTATCGGCAGACAACAAAAGTCGTCGCAAGCAGACAAGGAACTAAATTATATGAGCCATGTGCAGGCTGATCTCAGACATATATAATTTGAAAACAGTTTGAAATAAGGGCCAGCTCTTGATAATTTGATATAATCGCACATATGCGTTAAATCACTCTTCCAGCATGCGTATGCACTAGAGTCATTAATCTTGAAATATCCAGCCTTTATCTACTTTGGGAGCAGTAATGGTTCTTCAGAACGTGGCTGTTCGCATATGCGATAGTACAAAATCTTATGTGCTGACATATATATTCATGAACTGTAAGCCAATCAGGATCTATAAATTAAAAGATTTAAATTAAAATATGTCGCTTAACATGTATTTTTAGCTCACCTGTCACATAGTGACAAGATGAGCTTTTGTGATCGGTCTTCGTCCGTCATCGTCCGTCAACAATTGACTTAAATCACATCTCCTCCTAAACTCTAGTCCAATTTTTAAATAATTTCACACAAATGATCATTGGGTGACCCTCTACTGAAATTGTTCAAATGGTACTGGTCTATTGCATATCTAGGTCACATAGGCTAAAAATAGATTTTTGAGATGAAAATCTTCTTGTTTGAAACCAGAAAGCCTAGAGCCTTGATATTTGGTATGTAGCATCACCAAGTGGACCTATACCAAGTTTGTTCAAATTATACCCCTGGGGCCAAAAATGGCCCTGCCTCAGGGGTCACATGTTTTACATAGGCTTGTATAGGGAAAATGTGAAATAATCTTCTTGTCCCGAAACACAGGGCCTAGAGCCTTGATATTTGGTATGTAGAACCTTGATATTAGGGAAAATGTGAAAAATTTTCTTGTCTGAAAACACAGGGCCTATAGGATTTTTAATTTCATAATATCAAAAATATATGTTGACAAACGTTTACAGGTACAATAAAATTAACCTGTTGACATTTTCACATAATGCAAGTGAGATTTTTAAGTCCCCTTGCTAAAACAGCTCATCTGGCAATAGCGCGAATCTTTTTCTGCTAAAAATTTCATTTTTCTATCAAATGTTTAGATCTAAAAGCCAAAAAGTGTAAAACGGTTTAAAACTGAATGTTTTGGTCACCATTTTTGTACAGTTTTTAGTTGAAAATCGCATTTTTTAAAAATTATATCCCTTTCATTTGATTAGCGTTTGAAATTAAAATGTTCAGCAGATTAATTTCTCGCAATGAAATTAGAATGTGTTTCTTTTGACCTATAGCGGGTAGCCATTAGCGCAGTCGGTAACGTGTCTGGCAACAGATGCGTGTCTGACTGCAGATCCAGGGGTCGCGAGTTAGATCCCGGTCCGGTCCCATACTTTCGTGGAGATTGATCATGAAATAATGTCTATGGTCATTCTCCTTCCTTCCGCTGATTTATTCAAGAAGGGTTGTTGTCAGTTACAAGCGAAAGTATGTGCACGAATTACTGGTTAACCGCTTGTTCAAGCCTGTCCAGGAAAAAGTGTGGTTAGGTGAACTGACCGTCCCGCAATGACCATAGCTGTTGACTTGGGACGTAAAGCAACAAAACAAACAAACAAAAAAAATCAAACAATTGACATGTTTGTGCACTTGCTAATAGAAAGATATAATGATTAAAAGATCGCCTATGGGAAATCCCATTATAAATAATTGCTAAACTTTTTCCCCTCAGTATAATTTGGCTCAACTGGATCTTGCATGTCCCTCTCCCAAGATTGTTCAAATGTTTCTGATTGATTGAAACATGGCCCCTATGGCGTGTTTTAGTTTTTCATATACAACTGTACTATATATAAACTAGAGCGCGCAGTCTATGGGGCGCCATCGCAAATACCCACGCTAAAGTTTTTGACTCCCCCAGCACCCGCAGTCCCAACCCGGGGCATGACCTTGGCAACAGAATGAAAATTCTGTTCAATATGTTTTCTGTCTTTAATTTGTGAGAACACACACATAGTTTGGTATATAAATCTTTGAAATTGACATGTTAATGATATTTGACCTTTTGACCTCGCCCTAAGGTCACCAATTTGACCCTAGGATGAAAATGTTACTTGCATTATGTTCTGCTCGTCATCCCTGTCGATTTGATATGCTACATGACCATGTTTGAAAAAAAATTGTTTGACCCCCTAGGTACCCCCATGGCCCCAAAGTCCCACCCCTGGGGCATGACCCAGGCCACAGAATAAAAAAAAACGTCTGATATGTTTTATACCTTTCATTTGTGAGAACACACATAAAATTTGGTATAAAAATCTTTGAAATTGACATGGTAACCGAAATTTAATGATATTTGACTTTTGACCTCACCCCAAGGTCACCAGTTTGACCCTAGGATGAAAATTTTACATGCATTCTGTTCTGTTCGTCATCCCCGTCGATTTGATATACCACATGACCATGTTTGAAAAAAAAATTGACACCCTGGGCACCCCTCAGCGCCCCAAAGTCCAACCCCTGGGGCATGACCCAGGAGACAGAATAAAAATCCCGTCTGATATGTTTTGTATCTTTCATTTGTGAGAACACACACAAAGTTTGGTATAAAAATCTTTGAAATTGACTTTGTAATTGAAATTAAATGATATTTGACCTTTTGACCCCTCCCCAGGGCCCCAGGGGGCGGGGCCAAAAAAAAGTTTGACGTTGCACGCCCCATTCATGTCAGTAACTCACACACCGAATTTGGCTGAATTTCGTCCAACGGTTTAGGAGGAGATAGCATAACGGACAGACAGACGGGCGGACAGACGGACGGAGGCGATTACACTATCCCCTTCGCTTTTTTAAAAAAGCGTGGGGATAATGAGAAATTTTTTAAAATCTTCTTGATATAAACAAAGGCCTGATTTGAAAACAATTAAGCACAAGTACATGGTTGACCAGAGTTGTTCAAAATTATTGCCCCCATGTGATGTCATAGATTTTAATTAGACTTATAAAGGGGGGAAAACTTTTTATTCTGAAACTATTTGGCCCTGTGCGTCAAGCTCGTAGGGCTCACCCTGCCATTAGCCATTGTAGCCATTTGCTACTAAAATGTATAATGGCTACAAATATAAGTCAGTGGCTAAAAGTGCAGTCTAGGTGGTTGAAAAATTACATATTTGTGAAAAAGTGTATTTTGATCAGCTTTTGGATTTTCCAATATTGCTTTTATTATCTATTGTGCCATATTTTACTCCTTGCATGCTTGAATTTTTCAATACCATCAGCACTGATGGGTGTCAAACAGTTTAGATCCTGATCAGGCCTGACATTATGTTGGGTCTGATCTGGGTCCAACCTGTTTGCAAAGGTTATCAACAGACAGCAAAAGTCGCCCCTAGCGGGCAAAGAGATAAATACAAAACAACTTGTTGATACTATAGATGTACCACGACCTCTGACCAATGACCTTTGGGTCTTTCTATTTCAAACGATTGATGCAGAATGCGTAAAATGAGCCAGTCTGGATGGAACATATGTGTATGACAAAACTTTTATAATAAATGTTAATAAATGCCCGAAACCCTTTTTTCTAGAACAACATATCGATATTGTAAATAGAGTCACGCTTCAAAGCTTTTGGTAGATCAGTACTTTCTGTCTAAAACCTTGGCTAAAGTTAATTTCATTTGGCTCCAACTTTTATCATTTGGCTAGAGTGTTGGATACAACAAATCTGAGCCAGGGTTAGCCCTGAACTCGAGTAAGTGGCTTAAGGGCCCTGGGCTCTCTTGCGATGGCATATTTAATCACAGACATGTCAGACTACCCATCGAGGTGGGATGAAAGTGAACCCACATTGGGTAATATAATTATAATCGCTCATTTATTTGTATTGTCCTCTGTTTTTGTTTGGTTTGATGCTTAATGTTTCAGTTTGTGTTGGGACGGTCAGTTCACCTAACCACACTTTTTTTCCTGGGCGAGCTTGACTAAGCGGTTGAACAGTTCTTCATGCACATACTTTCGCTTGTAACTCTCAACAACCTTTCTTTGAATCAGAGGAAGGGAGGAGAATGGCCGTAGAAATTATTTAAGATCAATCTCCAAGAAAGTATGAGTCCGGACCGGGATCAAACTCTTTACCCCTGGAACTGCAGTCAGGCCTGTATCTGCAGTCAGACACGTTACCGACTGTGCTATGCGCTCTGCATATTGTCCTCTGTGTTGAAGGGGCGAAATACTCCCAAAAATAAACTGAACATGAAGTGATCAAGCTATTGGGATCAGTCAATGTCCATCGAGCCTCATCCGTCATCAACAATTTGCTTCAAATGACAACTCCTCCTATACCACATAGCCAATTTCAACCAAACATCACAGGAATGTGTTTCCTGGATGACCCTCTACAAAAATAGCTAGATTGAATTTTGATCCATCAAAAAGCATGGCCTCCAGGGGGGGGGGGTTGCAAACAGGTTTTTTTTAAATCTCCCCTGAAACTGGTGGCCAGAATTCAAAATAATTTGGAAGACTTTCTACAAAATTAGCCCAACTAAATTTGATCCACCAAAAGCATGACGACCAGGGTGTGTGGTAAGTTTCCCTTAAGTATCTATATAAGAAATTTAAAACATCTTCTATAAAATCAATGGTAAGAATTACGCACAATTTGGCATAAATGATCACTAGGTGACCCTATACAAAAAAGCTTAAACGAATTTGATCTGTCAAAAAAGATGTCCATCAGGGGGCGTAATATCATGGTAAGGAAAATTGTTAAAAAAAAACTCCTCTTAAAGCACTCGTCAGAATTCAAAACAAGTTGGCAGAAGTGGCCACTGGGTGACCTACAAAAAGTTTATTATAAACGAATTTGGTCTGTCAAAAAATAAAGGGCGTGGACGGTTTCCCTAATGTACATTTATCAGAACTTAACCGTATTGTCCTTGCATGGGTATTGTTTGTAAAAGTAGCAAGTGGCTATGCTTAACTTATGGGGCATGACATTAAAGTATTGCTTATATTAAACTTTTTCATTTAATCAGGGTCTTTCTAAACAGTGTTAGGAATCTTTACCATATGTTCAAGAACTGTTGTAGGCCAGTGTGTATTGACCATACCTACATTAATTGCTGGTTCATTGTTCACAGGTGATCAGTAATGAAAAAGACAGGCAATACCTGGAGTTTAGCGGTACTGGTTACCTGTATTAACAGTACTGACTGCCTGTATACTTGGAACAAGTAATTAATGTAGATATGTCACTTTACTCGCACACAACTTGTTCATTCAGAAATTATCATTAATGTCAAATTTTACTTAATAAACATTTGAATTACTGTTTCTTCTTCACCATAATATGGTGAATAACGCAGTCTAACCATTAAACATCATTGTAGCTTGGAATGTGTATCTATTGTATTGCAATATGTACTCATTGTTTACTTTTCTAGCAGCTCTGGTGCTCATACCAACTTTCGATGTGATGATTTAGAGAATTGTACAATGCAGTTTTGAAAACTATATGGTTTTGAAGCAGAAACGCTGCATTATGCACTGGATTTTTTAAACTTCATTAAATAATTAATCATTATTTTATTCTTAGAAATTCACCTTTAAGTAAGTTAATTAACTACTTCTTTCACTGTCCGTATATATGGTACTGTACCTACAAGATAATTCTAGTTATCAGCAAAATCAATACCGTGTTTCCTAACCCCTTGTAGAAGGAATCTGATTTAAGTAATTACAAAAAAAGTCTATTTTTTCTTCCCATAAACTAACTAGGACGCACGGAAATAGGTAGTGCCTATTTAATTCATATTACTATATAGAAAAACATGCCATATTCCTAAAGGACTATAGAATTAGATCATTTTTAAGTATTCGGCATGCATATGGCGATTTATGTAAGTATTTAGGAATAGATTCGAGTACCGATCTGAATGATCGGTACTCGAATCTATTCCTAAATGCTTACATAAATCGCCATGTACAAACTGAAAACTCAAAAATGATACAATTCTATAGTCCTTTAGGCATATGGCATGTTTTTTTTATATAGTATCAACACCAATATCGACCACTTCCGGTCTATGAAGTACCGGCAATACGCGTAAATACCACCAAATCGACGTATACATTGACCAGTGTGTTAACTCCAATATTTCTTAAAGTTAAGATTCTATCTTAAATGTGCATTGATAATGCACCGTTTTTGTGAACCTAACTTAAGTATAAATCCTCGGCTAAAATCGTTAAATTGGCGGAAAGGCTTACGAGGACATACGAAAAATATAGAGTTTTAATGACTGTAAGCGACCCAAATGTTTCGCGCGTCCTGTAAATTAATCAGCGGACTCGAAAAATACTACAAAATAGAGTAATTCCTGCTCATTAAAACCCTCCCCATGACTTGTGTTAATATTTTCCATTTCATAAAAGAGTGTAGGCGTCATTTTAGAGGAGACGGGGAGGGAGGGTAGGTGGGGGTGATCTGCGGCGGGGGGATAGGGGGGAGTACACACGAACTCGTTCGCGATGATCATGTTTTTGTGTGTTTGTGGGAGCAGTCAACATGCATCTAGCTCGTTGTAGACTATTTATGGGCTAACCAATGATACTGTGTTGCTTATCCCATTCGTATAACCTAACATAAATGATGCATGATCAGCTATCCAGTGGGGTTAAGTTTTTTATCCTTTTTTTCTGAACCATCACACGCGTGCATATTTTAAGTTGATGTGGATTGGCAGGTTATGTGGATCCTTGAGTAATCCATGGTTGCTCGCCTATGCGATAAGTACCATAATATCGTGCTGGCTCGGTTGCAGTTTGCTCATACGAATGTTTAAAGTTAAGGTAAACAGTACAATGTCAGTTTTGTTTGTTTGTTTGATTTGATTATTTACGTCCCATCAACAATCTTTCATTATAAAGGGACGGGGCCTCCTGGGTTGAACTAGTACTAAGCTAGGATAAATGTTCTTGCTCAGTGACACAACGCAGTTACGCCGGTGATAATCGAATCCGCGGCCCCTCGGTCTCGAGTCAAGCAAGCACTCTACCACTGAAGCACTGCGCTCCCAAGCAATGTCAGTAATTTGTGAGACTTCGAGGTCTACGTAAATTCGGGATTCTCATCCGACTTGAGCTGTACAACACTGATGCCATGCTATAAGCTACAAATATCTCTGCCAAAGTGGCACCCGGTTACCCATCTATTTCGCGAGCCCTGTCGAGTCATAACTAATGACTTACATGGCGTGCATGTACTCATTTTGGACACATAAATTCCCAATGGCAAGCCAGAAATTGGCTGATTATCAGATACTTAGCTAGTTTATTTTAATTTAAAGGCGCCAATTGAGCCACAACGCGCTACAATGCATACGTGATAATTCCAAATGAAAAAAAACTAGAGCAGCAGTCGATGGTACACCATCGCAAATACCCGCTTTTTTACCTACAACCTTTACCTTGGGGTCAAGGTCACACAAAATGTAGCTCAGTACCTTCTACATAATGTGACCTATGCACCTGTGAAGTTTGAAGTTGATATGTCCAATGGTTAAGGAGGAGATGCATTTACAAGAAAATACATTATATGACCTTGACCTAGTTGTTAAGGTCACACAAAATGTTGTCCAGTGCCCTCCAAATCATATGACCTATGCACCTGCCAAATTTGAAGTTGCTATGTCCAACAGTTTAGGAGAAGATGGATTTACAAGAAAGTAAATTATATGACCTTGACCTTGGAGTCAAGGTCACACAAAATGTTGCCCAGTACCATCCACATCATGTGACCTATGCACCTGTAAAATTTGAAGTTGCTATGTCCAATGGTTCAGGAGAAGATTCATTTGCAAGAAAATACTTTATTTGACCTTGGGGTATTTGACCTTGACCCCAAGGTCAAGGTCACATGAGGTGTTGCCTAGTACCCTCAACATCATGTGACCTATGCACAGGCAAAATTTGAAGTTGCTACTTCCAAAACATTATGAGGAGATGGGTTTTCAAGAAAATACATTATTTGACCTTTGACCTTGACCTTGGGGTCAAGGTCACATGAAACGTCGCCCAGTACCCTTGACATCATGTGACCTATGCACAGGCAAAATTTGAAGTTGCTGCTTCGAAAAGTTTATGAGGAGATGCATTTACAAGAAAATACATTATTTGACCTTTGACCTTGACCTTGGGGTCAAGGTCACACGAAATATCACCCAGTACCCTCTACATCATGTGATCTATGCACCTACAAAGTTTGAAGTTGCTATGTCCAACGGTTTAGGAGAAGATACAATTACAAGAAACGTGACGGACGGACGGACAGACAGACAGACAGACAGACGCACGGACGGACGGACGACGGACCAACTTTGGTACGAAATTAATATACCCTATTTTTCTTACGAAAAAGCGGGTATAACAAAACACTCCCATATATGGTAAAACAAAATATGTTTCAATAATAATTTAATCAATGAGATCAGGTAAGCGCTACATGACCTTCAGACCCTCTAGTTTGTTCATATGCTTAACGGGGGGGGGGGGGGGGGTGGGGGGGGGGTAGTTATAGAATACTCGCAGACTTCTTGATGTGGTGAATCCTTCAACCTTATTACTAAAAATCGTACCTGATAGGCAGCGATACGCATTTTTTAAATACAAAACAGCGGTTCTAGCAATTCAGTTCATTTGTGATGTGGGACAAAGCATGTGGGTAATTCGGTATTTCATATGTAGAGACTCCCTTCACATCCGACGTTGGGAATAAACAATATCCCATAGCACAAAACGCCTTTGATACACGGTGCACTACCCTACTCATGGCATTTTTGATACCCCAATCGTATCTCCAATCACTAAACAGTAGGACCCTGTCGTTATTTACCACAGCAGCACAGAACTTGCATCAATGGAGTGAGTGTCATGCTAAGTCTTTTGGCCAAGACGATGTGTCGACGAACCCAGTTAACGATGCCACGCGCGGATCCAGAGGAGGTGGCAGGGGTCCGGACCCTAGCCCCCTGGAAAATCACAAATTCTATAGGTTTATATAGAAATATGCAATTGGACCCCCTCCACCTGGGAAAAGTTGAACCCCCCTGGAAATGATAGAGCGCCCTTCTCCATGGAATATCGGAAAGTTATAGCTTAATGATAGTTTTCTTTGAAAAAGCCATGATCACTGGACTCCCTTTGCAAAATAAGCTAAGGACTTACAGAAAAAAGAAGAGAAAAAACAACGTCAGAGCTTTTTTTAGTCAGTCGGGCTTGGACCTTCCACCGCCAAACCCGACGAAAAATTCCTGGATCCGCGCGTGGATATACGTTATCGTGGTGGTATAGAAACGATATCGCTCCTTAAAACCTTCTATAGTGCTGCCAAGAACTAATGACCATGTTTACATTTGCTTCTTTGTAAACATTGAAATCAAAACAGTAGGCTGGCATATTCAGTGGTCAGGTGTAGTTTTGAAAACTGTTTGATATCATCTTGTATAACTCAGAAGATAGAGTCGCTGGCAGCAGAACATACATTTATTTTTTCCATTATGCGCGGGTTCGAATCCGATCAATGCTTTCATGTCTTTTTCTTCATTTTTATTGTATCATATTTTCACATGTGTCCTTTAAGCATCATTGGAAAACAGTTTTAACATTTATACAAAGTGTCCATCAAATGGGACATTATCAAACACGAAAGCGAGATGCCACTGAATGCATCAACTCAATAGGGTACGCATTGTTTGCTGTCATTAAAGTAAGTAAGGATGCAAAGATCAGGAATCGGTACAATCAAGTAAAGTGATATTAAGCAACCCAAATGGTTTGGAAATGCTTATGAATTATATCTTTAAATGAGCCGCTACATGAGATTCCTAACAATGTGGTATGTATGACGAGCAGAGCCTCAGATTAGCCTGCGCATACGCGCAGTTTGATCAGAGCCTTTGCTAGTCGTTTGAATATTCTATGAATATTTAGCTACTGCCCAAACATCATTTTGACTGTCTAAGCTTAAAAGGCGGCTACACAGGCTCGTCTTAGTCTACACATGTCAAAATTCCACATTGTTGGAAATCACATGCCACGGTTCAATAAATAATTGATAAAATAAAATACAATTAAAAAAATAACATGGTACTGTAACGGGGTTCGAACTCGCAACCCCGCCAAAAAGTTAAATCTTAACTTTAAGGTAGCATCGCTGCTACCTTAAATATTTAAGTATTTTGTCGAGATAAGGAGACATTTAAGATAGGGAAAATGATTGTAATGCACTTTTCGTGAAATTTAAGTAAGTTCGTCAATTTAAGTCTACCTTAACTTTAAGGAGGCATTGTAATTCCGGGCCCTGAACACTATGTGAGTCCGTCCGTCCGTTAGCAGTTACTGAAAAATGTGCTTTAGAAATGAATTCAATTTTTTGGAATGTTCATGGAATCATGAATTCAATTTTTGGAATGTTTATGGAATTATGAATACTTTGGGTCTCTTGCAAAGTAAGTGAAGCCCATTTAGGAATATAAACAGATTTTTAATTAAAATATAATCGTATTAACGGTTTAGGCAGATTGTGAAATGGAACACGGACAGCCAATGGAGCAAACAAGAGGCTTGTTTTGCACGTGCCACTCAGGCTCGCCGTCAATCACAACACCAATATCTCATCCTGCGAATGAGTTCTATGTCCGAAGCGTATTGCACAGGCAAGTAAGCTTGGCAGATGTCAATCAATTTTGTGTAATTCATGAGGCTATGAACGGTTGCAAAAATCCAAAGCTTCATTAAAGGATTGCTTCGAAAACGTAAATATTGATACATGAGCACTTATGTCAGATCCTCTAAGTATTCACTTTAATTGTACATCTCTGAATATGCAACTTACGGTTTTTCGCAAATATACTGTAAATTCGGAAATTTTCGAGAGGGTTTTATTTTCGCGAAACTTTCGCCAAAGTAAAACCCTCGTGAATTGGTGAAATCAATTTGTTGTTTTCTGATGTTGATAATTCCGCCACTAGCCGCGAAATTTTACGTCACAAATATGTCTTTTAACGCCATTCGCGAAAATATAATTCTCACGAAAATTTTCGAATTTACAGTAATAAATGAGCCGTAACATGAGATTTCCAACAATGTGGTATGCGGTTCAGCCAAGCCTCAGATCAGCCTGTGCATACGCACAGTCTGATCTGAGCCTTAGCTAGTCGTTTGAATATATACTATGACTGTAAAGCTACTGACTGAACAGCATTTGGTGTTTCTAGGCTTTAAAAGGAGGCTGCACAGGCTCATCCGAGTCCACACTTGTCAAAATGCCACATTGTCGGAAATCACATGTCGCGGCTCAAATGCAACTTACGGTTTTTCGCAAATATAATACATATCGTCATCACACTCCTGGTCATGCCATTGCCAGTCATGGGAATAGATGTAGACACAATCTTGTTCGCTGTCGTGGTCAGGCCCATCTGGTTGGTGATGGGCCCAGTTTGTGTACCCATGAGATAAAGGTTCATCTATCCCGTACCACAGAAACGTCATCTCTTGAACCTCGTCAGTGGCGCCGATCCAAGTGTTATAAGAAGGACCTTGCATAGAGGAAAGGTATTATTTGACTTTTCGCTTACTGTAAAGGCGGCAACTTTAATATTCGTACCTTGGTGTGGTTCGGATATTTCATCTGCTAAACAAGGGGAATCTGAGGCGAGTTCGCTGATGCGAGCGCTCTCGAGCGTTCGTAGTACTGATGCCAGGCTTTACACAATACGAGTAAAGATATGTACCAGAACAACGAGCGCCCGCAAACGCTCGCATTGTTGAACTCGTCTCAGGTTTTATTTATATTTTGGTAAAGAGTTAATAAGCTTTTTGCGCCGCGCAAACGTGCATGTATTTCATGAAAATCCTAACCGTATACACACTGAACTCACATATATTTACCCTTAAAGCGTGTAATCACAATATGTATGTTGTTTGTCGTCCACTAAACTATTTGAAGCCTCATAGGTAAACAGTGAGGACCCAGATCAGACTGCTCCTGTAGGAGCAGTCTGATCTTGGTCCACAATGTTTGCCTCACTGCTTATGTTTAGCAGACATTTTCAGGTGCAACTATTTTGCTGGCGTTTTAAGGACTAAAGAATGACTGAGGTGGTGACACAAGATGATACAATTACTTTTGAATACAGCCACGCCTCCTTTTCAGCTTTTACTTATGCCTAGGGTTGACTAGTCCTAATTACGCATTCATGAGGCGCCGCCTTTACAGTAAGCGAAAAGTCAAGTAATACTAAGGGTATATCGCTGAAACATCTCCGTACAAAAATAACCCCTAATAAATGTATCGTAAAAAGATGAAAAAATTGAATGGTTTGATAGAAAATATAAAAGCATAATCGCACTCTACAAGTTTTATTTCTTTAATGCATTCAAAACGTCAGGGTGCCTCTATTAGTGCTTCATAATTTATGTATTTTAACAACAGATGAACCTAGGGAAAAGATTTGGTCAGTTAACGAGTACATACAAAAAAAAATGTATTATAATATAATTAAACAGCAGCTATGAATTTAAAATCATTTCAAATTTAGAACAGTATAATAATGGACCTTTTATCTCGCTTATTGTATCAAACAATTTGTTAGCAATGTTTTGAAGAAGTGAAATAGAATGTAAAAAATACATGCAATTTCCATTGCCTAGCAACCAAAATCGATGGAAACTCAATTTTTCACAACAACACTAGTTTTTGTTTCCATGGCAACCGTTTATTCCAAAGAATATTCTAGATATGCATTCTGGTACTAAAAACAATTACTAAATAAAATGAAATGGTCATATGAGATGTTACTTAGTTGATAAGGGCTAGGTTCACGAAGGGGTGAAATCGGCCCTGCCATAGAAATGCATACTGACTTAAAATATGTTTATATGGTTTATTTCATTGAGAAAAATCGAAATTTTATCTGCCTAGTGCTTAAATTGTGAAAACTATGGGTTTCTAAAGACAATGACCCTCTGTTAATTTTGCGCAAAAAGTAACGTCATTTACATTGCAATGTAACGCCAAAGACGTCGCTAAGTTTGGTTAACAAATTTCTGTTAAACAGGTGTGTATTGCACCCAAATGTGTGCCAAAATGTATTATAAACCGCGATAAACAGTCTATCATGGCGATACGCCCTCCAACCCTCTGAAATGAGCATGTTTTTTGAGGCTTTATGTCCATGTAATTTTCATCAATTTTAGTTATATCGCGTTAGCGGTCAATGTATCCTATACCGCTGCTTTACAAACGGTGTATCAGTATCAAGTACTTACTAAATACTCTCATCAGAATCAGTAGAAGAGAGAAAATAATTTCAACAAAATTGTACAAGGGTTCAAACTCATGACTCATGAACCCCCCCCCCCCCCGGTCACCCTCAAGACTAGTCCATAAAAGTCAGACTATAAATAGAACTCTGCCGACCACGCTGCGCGGGTCCGAGAAAAAGTGTATTAAAACTGTATGCACACAATATTACTGATGCGATGGATAACATAATCGTAACGCATTTTATGCAATTGAATGCAGAGTGGTCATTTTTCGGTAGTCTCGTGATTTTCAGACAGGAGCTTGTCATTCTGACTGATCTTAAATACCCGTGCTTATATATATAGGATATAGTTGGGTTTCCCGGACGCCGTAACTTATTGTAGAGTGATGCTGTAATATTTTACCCTTAAAGCGCCAAGAAAAAAATGCATCTGAAAATGTCGTCTGCTGTAGTCATCTGCTGCAAATAATTTCCTAGCATTACTGACGAATTTAGTATAGAAGCAAACAGTGTGGACCCAGAACAGAGTGCTCCTATAGGAGCAGTCTTATCTGGGTCCACACTGTTTTCCATAGAGGCTTCTTAAACATTTCAGCAGACGAGAAAGTAGACGACTTTTGTTGCGATTTGCGCATTAAGGGTTAAGTCAGCTCAGAAGATATTTATGTTTTTATCATTGGCGACCAGCGCAGGTGCAAAGTAGATTGAGCATTCGAACAGACTAGCCAGAACCTTCCCTGATACTGCCCGCTCAAATTAAAGACAGCGTAGAAGTTTCATGGGCATTTCGTTTTTGATAAAGTCCCAGAAAGAACGTTAAAGCTAACCACTATCGGCCAACGGCGAAAGGTAATTGCATATTGCTGGGCCGATGGTAAGCTGCTATTTTTGATTCTCCCCGCCTCGCTAAAGTGGGACAGGCTTGTCAAAATATGATAATGGGACTTACACTAAGCATTTACACAAAACGGACATTTTTGATGGACGGAATTAAATAGTGATAACAGTAACACCTTGTTTGCCATGAGTCATATCAACAATCTTTCTATTATGTAGGGACGGGTCTTACTGGGTAAAACCATTACTAAGCAAGGATTAATGTGTCTTGCTCAAGGCACAACGCTGTAGCGCCGGTGAGGCTTGAACCCACGGACACTCGGTCTCGTGTCAAGCACTCTACCACGACAGTCAATCTCAATTACTCAATCCTGAAAATAAGTTATTATACGACATGAAAAAAAATCCAGCTGCTATTCTTTCGCAATAACGTTTTTATCTTCAATTTAGCAAAATGAATTAACGATAAAGCTGTAGAGAAGACTTTCTGCCAACTTCTCCTTAAGGTCTGGTGTTTGTTTCACGTACAGATTTTGTGTACAGTAAAACTTCAAAAATTCGAGCTCCGATTTCTCGAAATACTGGCTAATTCGAAATAAATTTGGGACAGACTGAATTCAGAGTATAGGACCTATTCATGATCTATTTTGATAACTTTCTATAATAATATATGTTCTGGGTGCGTAAAAGAAACGTCTCCCTGAGTTGGCAGGGATGTTTCTGAATACTTTTCATCGGGATAAGGATTTCGAAAAAATGACGTGGTAAAAATCATCGCAAAAGCAGGTCTAAAACATTTCAGGTGGAGTTTAATTGTTAGTATAATTCAAACTTCTAAGTTATACATGGATCTTTTTTTCAAAACGATGTGTCTGACTCCTGAAATCATGATAAATCCTAAATTATATCACCTTCCTTTATTCTCCCCATGCAAATACAAGTGTGACAAAGTGTAAGAAATTCCGTGCTCGTACTGATGTTTCAAAGATGCAAAATAATCAGACTATACCACATTGTATTTTTCCATTGAAACGGGTTAATAACGGTCAATGGAGTACTGCAGTTTGAGGCAGTTAATGTAATATACCTGTATAAAATACACATTACCTGGATTAGTTCATATTTTTGTTTACAACGATTCTCATCTATCTTTGAATCAACTGTACGTCTTGCCGAACGTTTGTTTGTTTGTTTGTTTGATTTGATTCTTTACGTCCCATCAACAATCTTTCAGTTAAGCAGGGACGGGTCTTCCTGGGTTGAACCAGTACTAAGCTACGATAAATGTGTCTTGATCAAGGACCACAACGCAGTGACACCGGTGAGGCTCGAACCCGCGGCCCCTCGGTCTCGAGTCAAGCACTGTACCATTGAGCCACTGCACTTCCTGTCTTGCCGAACGTATGTGAAACATGCGTCATTACCGATTATTGATAAAAAAAAATCCCCAGTTCTTAACACTACATGCAGCTTACACATGGGGTACACGGGGACAATGAGGGACATAAATATAGTAGAGCTATCACCTCATCGCGAATGCCTAATGCGATTTTTCTTTCAAAACGGTCTCCAACTGTGTCACATTTCTAAAGAAACGCATGCATCTTGGCGGTCGAATAAGCTATTTTTGCAATATGAAAATCAGTGCAATACAGACTAAACTTAACTCATGATTAAGACATGAAACACGATCAGGACCAGTCATGCACGGACCCGGAGAGGAGGTGGGGGTAACAGATGGCCCGGACTCACCTTGAAAATCACAAGTTCTATAGGGAATAAGCAATTGAGTTCGACCCCCACTCCTGGAAAATGTTGGACCCCCTTTGGAACCAAAATTACATTTTTAGTGAGTTTATGGAATACAATGAAGGCATGTCAAATATGCTTGGCGTAAGTATATACTGGACAGTGGAAGATTTCTGAAATAAAACGACCAGTACATGTGTTTTGTTTTTGTTTTCAGCTATCAGATAAACCTCAAAGCTTGCAATAATATATAAACTAGCATTTTAAGAGAAACGAGAGAAAAAAAGGAAAGAAAAAAGTTGACGTCGCTGAGGATTGAACCCAGGACCCGTTGCAAAACATAGAACAATTCCTGGACTTAACCGCACGACCACGTAGATGCTTATAATTATATGCAGCGCACTTAAAAATATACATTTTTAAATACAACAAAACAATAATAGGCTTTTAGAAATATACAAAACTAAAAAGCTGACACACATTAATTGTAAAAATATGACCCCGTGTATTTTTCTAATAGTGATTTATGAATGAATTCACATCCCGTTTACTAAAAAAGGTAGTATATACCTGCGAAAGCAGACAGAAACTAACGGTAACACGACGAGCGTCTCATACTGAATGTAAATTTCGGACGTAACATTATTTCGGAATCGGCATTGTTTGCATTGAAAAATGTGAGAAAGTAGGCGTATTTTCGGCTTCTAAAATAGTCCAGCCCTGCTTACATGAGATAATGTAGTCATATCTGTATATTTTAAGCCTTAGAACATGTATAAATGGCCTGAAAAGACCAAACACAGACAAAATATCCAAACGTGATCGTTTAGGTTACGTAATATTACATTATGAAGCCATAATTTCGACACCTTGAATTTTTGGTCGTGGGTTCTCAATGTTAATTTGCACAGCTAAGCCAAAAATTGTGGTGTCGAAATAATGGCCTCATGTTTTGTTATGGACATATTTACACTAAATCCCCACAATTTCAGCCATTTTGGGGAAACTGGGGGTCATAATATGGATTTTTGCAGTATAAGGGAAGCATCCAAGAAATTGGTTGGTATGTATTTGAAGAGAGGGAAGATCGTCTTCTTCAGAAATAATGTCATTTATATTATATTCATATATTTCTAAAATAGGATTTTACAGGGCCGATTTTACCCCTTCGTGAACTTAGCCCTTTGGCTCTAGAATGAACCGTTATTGCAGGGTGGGGTATATTTTGGGGTAACATTTTCTGAAAATTGAGTCAATTTTCATTTTATTTGTGGAATAAAATTGCAATGCCTTAATTACAGTTGTTGCATTAAACAAAATATATTCATAGACCTTATTTGCAACAAATACACAAGTTGATGTAACTTAAATTTTGTAATCTGTTCCCATGGCAACGCTTTATTCCAGCGTGAACGCATGCTATTATTTCACATTCTTCTGTTGCTAAGCAACAATAAACTATACCATGCATGGTCCTATATATTGCATATTCTGACGCAGGGCAGTTCCTTGCATACATGTGCCAAATTTGACTAGTGTACGTTAGCCTACGTAAGAGATATGTATCAACTCTCAGTTATTTTTGACTGACCCTCGTATATGGCACAGTCCTTTAGCGTCGCATAAAAATCAATTTCAAAGTAGTTTTTATGGCATATGATAAATATGTTTTTTTGAAACTATTAACCTGGCTGCGAAAAAGCGTTACAATGCCCGGCAAGCCTCACAGTATAAGGATGTGCTAGCGGGTTGAAAATCTGCACCAGATTTATATCATTTAGTTTTTTTGTCTTCAACGTACACTTGTAGCTTTGTTCATAATTTGTGCTAGCCTTTTCGAAAGCTGATCTTGTAAATACTTACGGTTGCTATGGCTACGGCGGCGAAATGATCGATGTTTCAGTTGTTCAACTATAAAACTGTTTTCTGCAGATGAATTGATGTAAACAAGGTGGGAATGGTGGCCAAAACACAGAATCTGAAAGCAAATACAAATATACGAAGATTGTCCCAGTAAAACGTGGACTTTTGTTATAAAACGAGATTGTCTATCAGGAATTCAATGAAATTTGTAGGATATGTTACTATACATCTACGACACATTTTCTACAGATATGGATGAAATCAAGTTTCGATAATAAAGTTATGAACCTTTACTTGATATGAGGGTATTTCTGCGTATGCGGAAATCGTTTATAAAATCAATGCGAATGGCCATAAACGTTTCAAATTTTCAACACTTTACCTTGCATGGTTACTAGTTGATGTGGTAGGCCCCTAATGCATTGTTTAAAAAACAAAAGCGAATTTGATTGAATATACACTACATTTTTTCGGACTAGAATAGTTTCATTACAAAAATTTTGACGTCCGCCGCTCACGCCGACATACCGTCAAGTAAAGGTTCATAAATTTGTTATCTAAACTGCGATTCCATCCATATTTATACAAAATGGTCTCCATAAGTATATACGGGTCATTATCAAAAAATGGAGGAATCGTTGTCCTTTATAATTTTCTCGCATATGTGCCGTCCATTTTTTTGTTTTTGTGTCTACAACACTTAGCGACACTGTGGGTCAATAAAACAGAATACTATGTCATGTGTCCGATGACGTTGTTTGAAAATTCAACCTGACAGAAACGCCTTTTCTCACAATTTCACCATGTCCCAACAGCAGGGTAAGTAGTTTTATTATCTCCAATTTTACCAAGAACATATAAATAGTCATCTTTTTCTTAAGTAAATCATTACATAGGACTTTATAGAAACGATCCCAATAGAAATTACGAATCATTAAAGCACTTGTTGAGGAAGCCATAATGTATACAGAGTGTCCCTAGAATACCTGTCAATGCAGTTACAGATATAGAAAATCAATCTCAGCTAGAGTTGCTCACAATGATCTGAGTCAAAATAATATTTTTTGCAGACGACAACTTATGGGAACAAAAACACAAGAAAGTTTGTTGGCTAAGCTGGATCATACAGGTTAAATATTAAAAAGATTCGATAAAATCCATGTGATATTTCCACATCCGTCAGTGCAATCACGAGAAATGTGACGCTTCCTCAGATATTGAATACATTTTTACTGCTATGTTTCTGTTTCAGTTGAGGATCTGTCGAAACAGATAGGCGAAATTTTCAGCCTGAGCTAAATCCTTAGTTTCAAGAATAACATTAAGGTGTGAAAGTCAGTGCAGTCACGGTCAGTGCAATCACGCTCCTTATCGTGACTGCACTGACGAGTTTTGTGACTGCACTGACTTTCAACTCTAAAGTGTAGGCTATTTAGGAAGAAGTGATGATCTATTGAGGCGATATCGTACTTGTTCCTAAAACGATAATCTTTTCCTTACCCCAAAACCCTAGGGATAAGGGGGTGGGGGTACTTTAATTGTTTAATATAGGCCTAGACGTATATATGCTTGGCCCAGTTGGGGGTGTCATTTTTTTTTTATTTCAATGCATTTAGTATTTTATCAAATAATATATAGATTTTTTTTTGTATCAAGAAATTTAACGATATTTTTTTTCTATTTATTTAAATGTTTTTTTTAGTTTGGGGACGGCAGGGTGGGGGAGGGGTAATCACAAAACTGGACTATTTTTGGGTTGATTTCTATAAATTTTAGGGGTTTTCATATTTAGGCTATGCCTTGTATTCCTGAAATGTATTTGGGAAAACAAAGTAGATGCTGGGCCAAGCCCCCCCCCCCCACACACACACACACAAACACACACTGGGCCCAAAAGGTAAGTGAGGATGGCCAGGGAAAACAACAACAAAGCAATGAGCCCTCTCTTCTTACATTAACAACCAAAGCAACGAGCCCTCTCTTCATACAAAACATAAGGTCACTTATTATTTTTCAGTTCAAACTTCAAAGCTCGTCGTTTCAATTAAAATTTGTCAAATACATAGATTAGTCTATTGTTTAACAATTACGTAAGTTTGCATGTGGAAACTTGATTCGAGCACTCAAAACTATCTGTGAAGTTTTTTAGGAATTCTCGCGTCTGTGATAAATTGGTATGATTTTTTCGCATGCTTTACAGATTTAAAGAATTTTTACATTCATAACATTGCTCCCATTCCAACTAAAGTAAGAAATAGGGCAAAGATCAGGAATCGATACAACCAAGCACCACACCTGACCCAGGATACCAATGGGAAAGTGACAACTTCACAATTTAACATCATAAACGAGAGCCAAGGGGTCAACCCTTTCCCAGCAGGTGACCACAAGGCATCAATAAACAGACGCGAACAAAAGTACAGAAATATATGACCCACAAAAGAAGCACCGCCTTGGAACGGTCAGTAAAATTATTTTACTGGTTGGCTTAACTGGTTTCACGGCGCGCCAACCTCACCCTTAGTTCAGATGTGGATTAAGTCACATAGATGTTTGGTTTGCATGAAAGACCCCTAACGTATCAATACATCAGCTCCTAGGACATATAAATCAAGGTATAAAAAGGGGATAAAGCAAAGATAAGACCCAACAGTAAATACCTTTGAATACCGGAGCAAAAGAAATCATATCTAAGTCCTATCTGTTAGGGCTTTGTGCGAATTTTTCACAACTGCTAAATATCGATAAATATTCATCGCATGTATACCTGTGTGAAGAATCCTTACTTAAGCAGCCCTTCCCCAAAAATAATCGATATTGCTTGCATGTATGTCTTTTTTTTGAGTGGTAAGATTGGTTGGTTTGTCCCTTTACCTCCTACTAATTAGCTATGGACATGTCAGGTGGTCAGCTCACCTAACCACACACACACACACACACACACACACACACACTCCTACTACACACACACATACACACACACACACACACACACACTCCTCCTACACCCACCCACCCACACACGTACCCACCCACACACCTACCCACAGACACCTACACCTACAAACACACCTACACACCTACACACACGCCTACACACACACACACCTACACACACACACCTACACACACAACTACACACACATACACCTTCACACAAACCTACACACACCTACACCTACACACAAACCTACACACACTACACACACACCAACACACACACACACACACACCTACACCCAGCCACACACCTACACCCACACACACCTACACACACACACCCACCCACGCACTCCTACACACACCTACACCCACACCTACACCCACACCTACACACACACACCTACACACACCTACACCCACACCCACACCTACACACACACACCTACACACACACACACACCCACACACACATATACACACTCCCCCCCACACACTCCGCACACTGAAAATTCAATTAATAAAATTAAGAAAGAGGGCAAAGATCAGGAATCAGTGTAATCAAGCGCCACACCTGACCTCTGTATTCAATGAAGGTCCATTTCAAAGACTTCTATTCATGCTAAATATGGTATCTTTCGAATCTTGGTGGTCCATAGCGTAGAGGGTACTGGGTACACATTTTAGGTGACTTTGACGTCAAGGTAAATGATCTATTATATAATGCATTTTCTTGTTTATGTATCTCCAAAACCACTTAGCCACTTAAAGCTTTGCCAGTGCATAGGTCCGATGATGTAAAGAGTACTCGGCCCAGAATAACAATGCCTCCCTAAAGTTAAGGAAGGCTTAAGTTAAGTATTGATTATTCAGGATGCGAAAAATAACGTTTTAAACTGATTAAAATCAAAGTAGTTTCATTTTTCTGTAGATCACAATACTATCTTTGACCACAAGTACTGCATCGTTCCAGGCAATTTATTTAGCATCTACTATATCAATACTTAACTTAAGTCTTCCTTAACTTTAAGGAGGCATTGTAATTCCGGGTCCTGTGCAATATTTTGTATGACGATAGGTCGAGGTCGAAGGTGAAAAAGTACTCTTGTAATTTTTCTCCTAAACCGCTGGATACAACAACAACAAACTTTATTAGGTGCATGAGACAAATGATTTAGAAGGTACTGGACAGCGTTTTGTGTGGTCTTGGCACCAGGGTTAAGGTCAAAAGTATAAAACGGGTGTTGGTGTACTATCGTCAGCCGTCTGGTTGGTTATTTATTTGCTGCTTTCGTTTTTTATTGATCAGCCAGTGGTAAGGTATGAACTCAGTCATGCCAGCAGTCATAACTTTTATACTGTACAGAATTTATACAAATAACGGCAGTGTATCGGTTCACCTTGCACATGAAAAAAATCACTGTTTTGATTTTTCAGTGATCTGCCCTTTTCAAATTGTCCATCAGTAGTCATTTAAGCAAAGAAGGCCATTATAAACGCTTACATCTTCTGGAATATTGCATGACCCAGTGGTAAAGGCTGAGATTCCATATGTCCACTATAACTGATTGTTAGTTTTTCCAACAGTTAGTGGTCAGTTGACGAAACAGGCATTCCAATCCGTTTTTGTTTTCCTATCTTGAGTCGGAATACTTTTGAAAGCACAATTATCAATAAAAAGTTCGAATAAAATACTTTTTTTTATATTATAGGTTGAAGAAAATGGCTATGACAGCTGCTGAACGTGCCAGGAAGTACAGAAAAAGCAGGGATCAAGATCCTGATAGGAGAAGAGAGTTCCTGCTGAGACAGCGACTGCGGTATCAGCATGATAAGTCTGTTGGTAAAAGAAAGCTAGTATCAGAAATGTCAAACAGAGAACAAAGACGCCAACGGAGATACTGGCGTAGACAACAAGAAGTGCGTCGCCGAAAAGTGAGGATAATGAAAAGTCTTAAAACAGTGACCCCTTCTGTACCCCCAAAAGATCAATCATGTTCTAGTCTAGTACCAGGTCAACAAATCAATTCCCGATCCACAAAGGCAAGGAGAAGGCAAAACAACAGAGTTTATCGAGAAAATATATCTCTAAAAGAGGAATTAAAAGCTGCCAAGAGAAGATCAGAATTGTACAAGAAGCGTTGGATTCGTGAAATAGAAAAGAGTCGTTTCAAACAACATGTTGACACTCCTAAAACAAAAACAAGAAAACTTCTTAGGGTTTTTTCTGGTGGCAAGTCGACAAAAACAGCGCGGAAGACTTTGGAATTTCATAACTCGTTAGTGACAGAACTTTCAGATCAATACAAAAATGGCAACAACAGGGAGAAACAAAGGGTGTCCAAAATCGTTACAGGACATACAATGAAGAAATATAACCTTATTTGTCATGCGAGAAGGGAACTAGGATTATCAAAGGACCATGGACATAGAGTTAAGAAGCGTTCTTTAACATGCAGACTCGAAGATAGGATCAGGAAGTTTTACGAAAGGGATGACATTAGCAGAATTGTACCTGGCATTAAAAGAACGATCACACAAAACAAGCAGAAAAAGCAAAAGCGATTTTTAACTGATGACCTTATCAATATTCACAAAAAGTTTCAAAATGAAAACAATGATATCAGTATAAGCTATACATCATTCTGTAGACAGAGACCATTTTGGGTCGTGCGACCCCGTAATAGTGATAGAGAAACCTGCGCTTGCAGAATTCATGAAAATATGGCACTTGTAGTGGACGCTTTGGATAAAAAACAGCTTTTATCCACAGACAAACCCTCACTTTTAGCAAACCTTTCTGTTTGTGACATGAAAAACAAGGACTGTATGTACGGTGACTGCATCAATTGTAAGTCTCGAAAGTTGATACAACAAACATATGACAAAACTGAAAATATCATTTATCGGCAGTGGGAGACTAAAGTCGAAGACAGGGAAATTAGGAAAGAAATTAAACAAGTGACAATAACGTCAATAGTAGAAATTAAGTCCACGCTAGGTGAATTAGTTGCTAAGTTTGAAAGTCAGCTGAAAAGGTTCAAAGTACATTTGTTTAATATTGAGAACCAAACTGAATATTACAGAAACCTTCAAAGTACCATGAAAGATGACGAACTTCTCATTCACATTGATTTCTCAGAAAATTATGTATGTAAATCCCTGAAAGAAATACAGGAAAGTAGGTATGGTGCTTCCAAACGTCAACTTACTATACATACTGGTGTTTATTACACATCTTCAACTGAAAAACCTGTATCGTTTGCCACAGTCTCTGATTCTCTTCAACATGGACCAGCTGGTGTTTGGGCATTTCTGAATCCAGTACTTGACGATATTAAAAACCTATATCCAAGTATTCAACACATTCATTTTTTCAGTGATGGACCTTTTAGCCAGTATAGACAGAAGAACAATTTTTACTACTTTTCAACTGAGCTAGCAGCCAAAGGCTTCTCTGTGGCATCTTGGAATTTCCATGAGGCTGGGCACGGCAAAGGGGCACCTGACGGAGTTGGTGGTTCATTAAAGAGGGCTGCTGATATGAGAATTTTACATGGCGGCACTATTGAAAATGCCAGTTCATTTATAAGAGAACTTAGAGAAACAGATTCTTCTGTCATTCTATATGAAGTGTCCCAAGAAGAAGTTGACAAAAAAGAAAAAGAATTGCCTGCTCTAAAAACTGTACCAGGGACCAGTAAATTACATCAAGTAATTACTCAGACACCTGGCCAATTACTCTATAGAGACATAAGCTGTTATTGCACCAAAGATAATCCCCATGTAGGCCATGATTTTAAACAATTTCATTTTAATATCAGTTGTGGTAAAGACCGAGATGGATTGTCTAAAAAACGGAAAAACATTGAAACCACTGATAGAGCGCCTCAAAAGGTCAATATGAGAAATATTGTTAATGGAGATTGTGAAATGCCACAAACTGCGGACAGAGTTCAACATGAAATATTAAAGGATAGAAAGGAGTTTTATAAGAAGCATTTAAGCCAAATTGCAACATGCAAGACATTTAATTCTTTGTTTAAACTCTGTGAAAAAATCGATGTTTTACAAAAAGCAAGTTACATTATAGATACAGACTCACGAAATCCAAAGCCAGTAGAGCTAGATGAAAATGCCTTAAAACACCTTCCTCATGATTTTATCAACAGTGAAGATCTATATCCAGTAGCAGTATTAGGAGATGGGAACTGCCTTCCATATAGTGGAAGTATCATTGCTTTTGGAAATCCAGATCATGGGGATGAAATGAGAGTTAGAATTGTTGTAGAACAAGTGCTTTATAAAAAGTTATATCTGTCAGAGTCCCATCTACAAAGGGGACTGGTTAGTCCATCAAGACATAGCATTGCTAAAATATTTGCTATGTATTCAGAAGAATACATCCCTGGTGTGCATATTTTAAATAAGCCCACCATTGAAAAAATATATCAAATGGAGGCACTTAAAATCACAAGGCTTGGTTCCTTTATGGGCATGTGGCAGCTTTGTGCTTTGGCAAGTGTTCTTGGGAAAAAGCTAGTGTCTGTACACCCTAAAAAAGGAAACCTGAACATACGCAAGGACTTACACCGGACTATTGAACCACGCATTTCTTCAAGCAACCCAAACGATTGTGCGTATATTATGTGGACAAGTGCGCGGCGTGATATGAGCAAAGGTCATTGGCAAGCCAATCATTTTGTCCCCCTTCTCGCTTTTCAAAGAGCTAAAAGTGAAAAAAGTATAAGGAAAGCAGAGAAATCATTTTATGAAACTACAGATAAACAATCAGTTAACACCAATGGTACGAAATACAAAGGACTCAAACGCAAAGTAAATTTGGAAGTACAGAAGATAATTGAGCAGCGGTCAGCATTAATTAGTTTACGTAGAAGTAAGAAAGAGAGAAAAAGTGAAGTACATAATAAGTGATCAATCAATCATTAAAATATTGAGCTTCACCATGCCAACACCAACACTATAGCATATGCGCTGAAGGAAGACTAAGATGAGCCTGACCATTTTCGCAGTATGATCAGAATATTTTATATGAGCTCACTGCGTAGCTTAAACTCTTTTAATTCATAATATGAGCAATAAAGACTATTATCAGACTTGTTGGATGGCCAGACTGATTTTAGTCTTCGCTGCAATCAAATGAGCCGCGAAATGAGATTTCCAACAATGTGGTATGTGGGACCAGCAAAGCCTCAGATCAGCCTGCGCATACGCGAAGTTTGATCAGAGCCATCGCTAGTCGCTTGAATATTCTATGGCTGTTAAGCTACTGACTGAACACCATTTGGAGTTTCTAAGCTTAAAAGGCTGAATAGGCTCACCTGAATCTACCCTTGTCAAAATACCACAGTGTTGGAAATCATGTGTCACGGCTCAAATGTGACAGTGTTGGTTTTGTCATGGTGTGTCTCAAATGATTCACTTTATTGTCAAACACTTTAATCGAACAACAAGGTGTAGAACAACGTGTGCTAAGTGGGCAGGTGGTTAGTTGCCAAGTTAATTTATCTTATTTGCTGTTTTTATGATTCGTGTGAATTCGCTTCTTTGCGTACTAGATAAAAACAGGAAAGAAAGTATTAGTAAAATGCACTATTAGTGACCAATGCGTCGCCACACAGTAACTAAATCAACAAGGTGGCATATGCGCCAACCCAAGACTCAGATCAGCCTGAACATTTGCTCAGTCTGATCAGAGTCTTTGGTATGAACTAACATGATAGGAGAAACTGAGTTTTCTTTGTGTGCTTAGTCAAGACTTTGATCAGACTGGGTGGATGCCCAGCCTTTTGAGTCTTTGCTACCAAAAATAACACATGGTTGATTTTGTTGTGGTGTTGCTCATCACTTTATGGTCAAATCCCATAAAACAGCAATGGTGTAGAACAACATGTGAATAAGGGCCTATGTATTCATAGATTAACTTAAATATCTTAAATCGCTGTCTATGGCTCTCTTGTGCAGTCGCTTCTATGGATTATTGACAGCGATAGTTTATTCTACATATGTCTGATACATAGGGGAGTTTATTTGTGCTTGTCTATATTTTGCAGATGGCATATTAGACGAGCACACGGCAAGTTTCTGCAGAATAAAGACGAATCCAAATAAATTCGAGAAGAGGCATAAACACCTGTTAATTGTTTGGAATTTTATTCTTAATGTTATTGGTTTCCAACTCTAGCTCCCCTGGAAATATTTTAGAGTTTGTTCGTTTCTCAGTCATTTGTGTCCATTTTGAAGGTTTGATTAATTAGTACTTAGATTAATATGAAAATAGCGTGTTAGACACTGCTGAGCAAATCACACCCCATCAACAATTTCAAACTACTGCGTTACTGCGTATCCACATTCACTTCACATCCTACCCAATCTTTAACATAGTATGTTAATGGTCCGTATTTCTAACCAACTGCCATCCAGGAGAGCTACAGTTGCACACAGAACTTATTATTTGTTACTTGTTGTATTTAAAAGAAGAAGATGATATATATATATATGCCACTCATACACTCCACGAGTGTTCCTGATGAGGTATTGAATATGCTTTTATGACGGACACTCGTTGATATCATATGTACCAAATCAAAAAGCCTAGGGACAATAAATGTATGCTCCAACGATGTTTTGGGTTCAACTTTATATTTCTAAATTTCCAATAGAAAATCGCTCAATGTTGTCACTGAGACAATGCTTATGTGACGGTTGATCCAAGTTCTCGATCTATGACATGTAATTTCTGCGTTTCATGGTGCTATGTCTCAAAGATCTTTTTTTGAAAGGTCGAATCCATAATGTGTCAGTGCAGTCACGACTGTGTCAGTGCAGTCACAGCAATGTCAGTGCAGTCACGTTTAGTAAAATTTTAAGCTAATCGAAATGTGTTGTTATAATGCACTTGCTTTTCATACCTGATCATGCCATGCAGAAATGCCAAACTTTTAGGTGAAATTATTTTGATCGTCAATTTATAAAATTCTTAGCACAAAAAACAACACACTTCGAAAATATATTTTTTTTACTGTACATCTATTTTTAAAGTATTTCTCTTACAAGTGCCACATCCGAATAACCCAAGATTCATGCCCATTAAGGTTTTTAGTAAGATCTCTAAAGGGACCCCTTTAAATTTTGAAAATTCTTTAAACTGTCTGTTTTTGATCAAAAAGTTTGTTTGTGACTGCACTGACATTTTAGCAAGAGTTCCATCCATGTAATTTACAATTGACACATTATACATATTTTTGAACTGTACATATTTTCCATATATCTTCTCCATGTTGGTGTTAATAAAAATGTTTGAGAAAAAATGAAATTTTGGACAATATTTTTTTATGATTTTGCCTTTCTGAATTCCTCCATTTTTTGATAATGACCCATAAACACAACATGAAAATATGATAGAATCACTGGTACACAGTTTCGTGTTATAACAAAAGTCCACGAGTAACTGGGAAAACCCTGGTAGAGTTCGCTTGCAATAAAGGTAGTGTTTATGTTTGTTTGTTATGTTGCTTTACGTCCCAGGCAACAGCTATGGTCATGGCGGGACGGTCAGTTCACCTAATAACACTTTTTTCGTGGCAAGCTTGAACAAGCGGTTAACCCGTACTTCTTATAAGCAGGCAAAAATACCTTGAGCATAAATAGTACTCTGTGGTACTGTCCTGCCAGCCAAGAGTGATAGTGACGTCATGTTATGTTTACAAAGTTATCAGGGACTTAGAATCGATAGATCACTTTTGTATTTATCCTATCCGCAGGATAGGATTAATACACAGGTGATCTATCGATTCGCATTAGCTCAAGTTGAGTTTTACTTAAGAATTGAAGTTATTTTTCTGCGTTTCACTGAGGTATGAAATGTCGGGAAAAATACATCTAATTTGCATGAAAACCGAAGAGGTTTTCATGCAAATTAGAATGGCGGGAAAAATACATCTAATTTGCATGAAAACCGAAGAGGTTTTCATGCAAATTAGATGTAATTTTCCCGACATTTCATACCGACATTTCATACCTCAGTGAAACGCAGAAAAATAACTTTCAATTCTTATAATTACAACTTCTTCTTTAGTCTTTCTTATTCAGTATTTATAATTATGTTTTCCTAAAAAATACGTTTCCAGCTAATAGTTCGCTTCGCGCATTTAGACTAAGACGTGCGTATGTAGACGTTACGACGTTCAAAAATCAAAATGGCGACCGTTCTCCAATTGAAAATAAACAACTACATTTTAGAGACTAAAATCTCGTTTTTACAGAGTGACAACATGGGTGTTCATTAGAATGTGTACGATAGTTACGTCATCGGATATGACGTCATTCGTTTACATTGGTGACGAAAACATCATCTTTCAAAATGGCTTGGAAAGGAAAAGAAATGACCCAAGCAAAAAGAAATTGAAGAAAGCAAAGACGAATTGCGAAAATGTTGGATAAACCCGGCAACAGTCAGTAAGTTCAAGAAACGATTTTATTGCGGGGCTCGACTGTAAACATAGAAAACAAGCACAGGTGCAGGAGGTGATCGCCCCGGGGTTATCGCATCATTTTGCGGGCTTGGAAACTGAATAGATCGCAGCAGAATTTAGGCGTCGTATGTAAGTAAATTTTTGCTTTTCTACCTGAAAATATAGGTGTTAGTATAAGGTAAACTGTTAGTAGTTGCAGGCTGTCCATTTCTCTTCATAGAAGCATTGCACAGTATCACAAAAGTAGTTCTGTCGTGAATGGCCCTCGGAATGGTCCCGCCCCTCATGAATACGGACCGGGTTCATTGAAAAATGAAATAAAGGTCAATGCGATCAGATGACCGTTCTTGACCAATCAGATTAGCGGATCGCAATTAATGTTATGACAGTTGTAATTATTTAATAATTGTAAACAAAACAAGACGTCACTGTCACTCTTGGCTGGCAGGACAGTAGGTTCTTTATAACTGTAACTCGTCTAACAGTATTACAATTTATTATTACATGCCGTGCCTTGAAGACTAAATCTTGTTTCTACATAATGCTTACCTTCCCGCGAGTGTACATCTTTAAAGATAATTACAATGTTACAATAGCCTTGCAAATTATAATGAATGAATTAATGAATAAATAAATAAATAAAATTGGGTATTACTTGTGCTTCCGTCCATGTGAATTTATCGTCCATCCGAAAGAAGTAACAGGACGAGCCAAAGTGTATCCAGCCAGGCTGACATGCTCCCATACCTAGGAAAAACAGTAATAAAAATTACTGTACCAAAACCTTGCAAAATATGTATATTGGATTTAGGCCGGGGCTTCTTTTGTGGACCTTTCTTGTTATTTATGTTTCGTGTTTGTCATGCTTTCTTGTCTGTTCATTGCAGCCTTGTTATGTGGTCACCTCCTGGGAAAGAGCTTACCTCTTGGCTCTCTTATAAGTGATGTGTGATCTGTGTATTATTGTTTCAACAACCACAGAGCTTGGGCAAAGTTTTTTTGGCCTGTAATATATATCCAAGCCCTCGCACCATCCTCCCCCCTCCAGGGGCTTCGGCTACTGTCCGTTCTAAGGCGGCGTTTATTCTATGTTGTTGTTTATTCATTGTTTGCGGGAGCACAGTGGCTCAGTGGTAGAGTGCTTGACTCGAGCCTCACCGGCGTCACTGCGTTGTGCCCCTTGAGCAAGACATATTTATCCTAGCTTAGTAGTGGTTCAACCCAGGAAGACTCGTCCCTGTTTAACTGAAAGATTGTTGATGGGACGTAAAGAATCAAATAAAAAAATCAAATTAATTGTTTGCTTTTGTTCCAGTCGTGTGTATGTTTTTTCGTTGAATCAATTTAGCGGCATGACATGCGCGGATCCAAAGAGGGAGGGGGGGCAGGGGGTCCGGACCCCCCGTTCCTAAACAATACTGGTCAGGATCCCCTGAAAAATAACAAAGCTACCAAACCAGCATTTAAAGTTTGTTCATCATCGGCCCGCCAACGAAACGCCATTTAAATGGCGTATCGCTGGCGGGCCGAAGATGTCCTGCTTATAGTGCTATTTGGATCCTCTCTCCTCCCATAAAAAAGGTCAGAGTTTGGCAGCCTCTGGCAAAACTCTCTGGATCCGCATTTGTGCGGTGATCTTGGTCCTTGGTTTCCTGTCTACTTTTGTAATCCTATTGCAGAGGAAGGGAGAGCTGGTTGTATTGTTTTTTATCTGTTTTAACGATACTATGGTTTGGTCTGAGTTCTGTAATTTTAACATTTCCTGTTCATAGTCATATTTTGTATCCAGCCAGGGGGAAAAATTCCCTAGATAGAAAGGCAAAATTTTGGTTAGGTGTCTAGCACAACTCATCTCGACCGACACACATCCAGACCGGCGGACAAAATACTCCATCTTCATATACGTGTATAGGTAAATAGTCAAAGATTGAACGAGTCTGTGTACATGTTGTAGCACGTGAGGGTTAAAATCGTGACAGTCTAACTCTTGGACACAATAAGACATTTATAATAGCATTGGTTGCCCTCCCCCCACAACAAAACCAACAACAACAAAAACAACAACAAACAAAAAACAATCCTCGCCCCCCCCCCCCCCCCCCCCAATTTATTTTGGTTAAGCCATGGCAAGGCCATGTTAACAATAATAGCAACAACAACTGCGACCAGATATACTATCCCACCTACCCCCACCCCTAAGATAGAAAACGAAAACAAAACAACGAAAACAAACAGCAACAAAAAAAAACAGCAACAAACAAAATTTAATAAGTAAATTGTTTTATTACTATCATTGCTCTAATTAACGTTGTTCTCGAATCATTATGTGATTATTTTAATGTATACTGCGCGGCCATAATCTGGTTTGATACCCTAAACGTAGGATAGCCCATGGCTCATAGACTGGTTGTGAATTCAAAATAAAAACTGCATTTCTTTCTCTGACTGAGGATCGTCCATTTCTTGGCAAACAGTCAAGATCCTTTCATCTGGGTCTTAACTGTTTGTCAAAGTACGCATTTAGTGGTCTGCACTGTAGTATACAAAATGTTAAATGGATAAAACCGCAATAAACATACCAAATAAGAAATCAGTGTTATTTTTTGCGCAATAATCATCTTTTAAGTCTTTATCAATATACCTACAAATATCTAGACTATATCCTAATGATATCACGAGCGTAGATAGAGTACAAGTATGCATAATGTGAAATTAAAACTAAACCGGGATAGTTGAAATTTCAGCACATTTATATATGTCAGTTCAATCTTATCTTCCTGTCGTTTATATGTCAGCTAGTTTTTTATGCCAATGAAACATATGGGCCGCATGAGCGGATCCGGGAGGACAAAGCTATTTGTAATCATCAACGTATGTCACAGAGGGCCGTACGAACCTCCCTCGATAAGCAATTGGACCCCAGGGGTCCAATTGCTTCTCGAGGGGGGGGGGGTCCGTACCAGTATTTCTAGGAAACCTAAAGCCATTTTCCCACCCCCTCTGGATCCGCACATGAGCTGACATATGATATTTCGGTACTATCGCATTAATTCTACTAAAACGCTCAAACTGACTTGTCTGGTGGGGCTAGATTGGTATTGGTCCAACCAATGTAATCCTTTGTTTGAGACCTTATACTAATGTAAGGCTGGTTTCCCTCTCCGATAGCAGAAACCAATTATCACCACAGTCAATTTCGGATCCAGAGAAGTGTGTGTGTGTGTGTGTGGGGGTGATCTCTGGAAAATCGCAAGCTCTATTGGTTTCAATAAGAATAAGTGATCCCACGCCCGTGGAAAAAGTTGGACCTCCTCCTTTGAAAATGATGTGCCCCCTTGAACCTTGGATAATATTTAGTTTTCCTTGGAATAACCCCAAAAAACATTGGACCCCCTCTGTTAGATACGTTGATATCTAAAAAGACGTCATAACCCCTCCCCCGACATAAATTCCTGGATTCACACATGAAAGGCTTTGAAAATTCAGTTAGATAGGGAAATTGAGATTAGTCGAACAAAAAGCCTCATAAAGAGTAAAAACACGACTTAACAAAACCTAATTGATTGGACCGCACAAGTCTACCGGTGGGGCAAGAGGTCTGTCATGATCTACATCACGAGACAAGAAAGCACCAGAGCGTATTTGTATTTGCAATGCCCACCTGAACCTTTGTAGCTCAAAAATGTATTATTAGCGATTAATCGACTGCGTTTACATGTACCTATTCAAAAGACCCACTTTCGCGATCACCTTTTAATTTTCAAAAAGAAATCAGGAATGATAGATAAGAATATAAAATATCTTCAGCTGGACGAAATAAGCAGCAAGATTGTGTAAATGCTTGAATCCTATTCAATAGTAAAGAAACATACACACATCCAGAGAGGGTCTAGTAAGGAAGAAGGCAACGACCAGGAATCGATATAATTATACACCACACTTGACACAGGACATTATATGGGAAAGTGACAAAACACTAGAAAACATCACATAGAACAGAGCCAAGAGGCCAGCCCTTTCCCAGTAGGTGACCACTATAGGCTGTAATTATATGGAAAAGACAGATAACAAATGACAATAACAAATGGCAAAGTTTCTTCTAAAATTTATGATAAACGGGATGATTTTAATTTTGAAATAGTAAATTTCCCCTTTCTTGATGGAGATGTTCCTCGCTCTCCTTCCTATGGTGTATATATTTCTCAACTTATTCGTTTTGCTAAAGTCTGTTCTAATGTTGAGGACTTCAACAACAGAAACTTATTTTTAACTGATAAGTTATGAAAACACGGTTATTATATCATAAAATTCGAAAAGTATTTTCTAAATTCTACCACAGACACTCAGAGTTAATTGTTAAATACAACATTGGGTTAAAAACTCTTCTGCAGCAAGGCATATCAGAACCTATATTTTATGGTGATTTAGTTTATAAATTCAAACGAATTGTTGGAAAACCTAATTTTAGTGATCAATTCAAAAAGATAGTAAAACGTTATATAAGGGTTGGATATAACTTGGATATCATGCGACAGTCTGAATGCCTAGTTTTAAACTCAATCACGGTTTAAAGCTATGGTTTCCTCTTTAATTGCACGACGGTGGGTCAGGCCTCAGACTCTATCTTGTACTTCAACAACAACAGAATCTAGGGCGAAGATTTGGTACCAGTAAAATGCATTTAAGCCCCCCCCCCCGTGACTTAGGCTGCTGTCCGTTCTAAGGCGGTGGTTCTGTTGTTGTTGACTTTTTGTTTATTGTTACTCCCATTTTGGGAGTCTGTAATTGTCCTTTGTTTTGTTGTACGTTTTTTATGTACATTCTAGTATTGCAATCATCTTGATGTGGAAGAGAGAGCTGGTTGCTTTGCTTAATTTGTCTTCCTGTTGTCTCATGATGGTTGAGCAGCTCTTCCTCGCGGTGCCACGGGGTTGTCTGTGGTTTGTGATTGTGGTATTTCCTGATCATACTCACTTACTATTAAATACAAATAACAAAAAGGATATATAAACGATCCCTAAATCATCGATGTATCATCTCCGAGTAAATACAAATCGTGATATAGAAATGAGATTAAACAAGGATAAATACAACTGATTACTGGCGAAAAAAGAAATCCAACAGTTAAACCCCGATGGGCCAAACCACAGACACAACGTAAGGCCCCAACCCTCTCATCTATAGGCCCCACCACAGACACACCATCATGCCTCAACCCTCTCATCTATAGATAAATCTTTAAGTCGGAACCGTCATAGAGTCTGAAGTCCGACCCGCCGTTGTGCAATTAAAGAGGAAAGCAATGTTGCCAACCGCGATATGGTTGACCACCAAGCATGCAGTCTGTCGCAATACATTAATGTTATAGACAATCTTCTTATAATGAGAAACTATTTTAATAACCCACGCTGTAAAAATATTAGAGCCAACAATTTTCTTTAATTTATTATGCGACAAAGAAAACAGCTGAATTTGATTCAAGTATGTTTATAATTGATACACCTTCACATTCAGATATTTTAAAATAAGTAGAATTAGCAAAATAGTTTTACTTTGATACCCAGGTGGGTGGGGGGACAAGATAAACTGGCCTGGACAGCCCCCCCCCACCCCCTGCAACTAAGCATACGGAACAATGCGACAAAGAAAGTAGCTGAATTTGACTTGAATTATGTATACAATTGATACATCAATCCATAAATTAACAGACCTATGAGGCAGCCACGCACCAGCTTAGATGAAATTTAAGCTTAAAAATCACTAACTCTTGATATTTTTTATTCAAGATGATGTTAAATAATTTGTAGATAGTTTTACCAATATTAACCCCACAGACACAAATTTCTCACTTTATGACTTATGGAGGATCTGAATTTATTAAAATGATACAGAAAAATAACAAACTGACATGTATTATTTTTACTAGTGTTGGGCGGGGGCAAGCTAAACCGGTCTGGACAGCTTGCCCCCCTGGGGTCAAGATAACATGGGTGGTGGCAAGATATCCCGGGACAGCTTGCCCTCTGGTCTGGTGGGGACAGCCAGGGGGCAACATAAACTTGGACACCAGTACTTCATAGACCAGATGTGGTAGATATTGGTGTAAATAATATATAGAAAAACATGCCGTATGCCAAAGGGACTATAGAATTCGATCATTTTTAAATAGTCGGCATGCACATGGCGATTTATATAAGCATTTAGGAATAGATTCGAGATGATAGGTATTCGATCGGTACTCGAATCTTGCCCTCTGGTCTGGTGGGGACAGCCAGGGGGCAACATAAACTGGGACACCAGTACTTCATAGACCAGATGTGGTAGATATTGGTGTAAATAATATATAGTAAAACATGCCGTATGCCAAAGGGACTATAGAATTCGATCATTTCTAAATAGTCGGCATGCACATGGCGATTTATATAAGCATTTAGGAATAGATTCAAGATGATAGGTATTCGATCGGTACTGGAATCTATTTCTAAATTCTTACATAAATCGCCATGCACAAACATGTACTCATGAATACTTAAAATGATTTAAGTTTATAGTCCCTTCGGCATATGGCATGTTTTTCCTATAAGCATTAACAACGACAAAAAAAAGAATACCTACCACATCCGCATTATAAAGTACCGGCAATACGCGTAAATACCGGCAAAGCGACGTGTGATTGGCATTATTCCTTTAGAATCACATTTTAATAGATAAAACATATCGATTACATCACGTTTACTGTTATATTGTGGTGTAATTATGGGACAGCTTTGATAAGTGACTACGTCATTTTAGAGCTTTGCCCCGCGTTTATACTCAGCTGAAAGATAGACTGGACAGAGATCAGTATGTTTATATTTATTTCATCAAAATCGGTTCTGGAGACAAAAAACGTTCCATTAAATGCCAACGCATATATTTCATTTCTGTTTTTAAGTGCCTGATGGTGGTGCATTTCAGAGCTTGATTTCGTCGCAAACCAATATCTTTAAACACTTTCAAAAAAGATAATTAGCGATTAAAGGTCTAGGAATCTAAATATAAAGCGAGAATACACTGTCATTGAATACAAAATAAGAATAAAGAGCGTTAAAAAGGTGAATTTTTGGCGCCGTTATTGGTCGCCATTTTTGAGGGAATATTTAGCGTCGCGCATATTTACAATTTTAAAATACTTTAACTCAAAATACATGTACGCTCTTTGCGTTCCTACTGAGAAGTGACACTGGTGTTGTGATTGAAAGCGAGCCACACCTGAGTCGCACGTGCAAAACAAGCCTCTTGTTTGCTCCATTGGCTGTCCATGTTCACACTGGCTATTCCGTTTTTCCGTTTTACACTCCAACAAAACCGTTAATACAATTACATATTGAATTCGAACCTGTTTTGTTTCCTAAATAATAATAAATGATTTCTACATTTTTGATATTAATAATCAAATGTAAATATAAGCAATAAATTCAGTTATGGAATATTCATGGAATCATGAATACTTCGGGTCTCTTGCAAGGTTAACGTGAGCCCGTGGGCTTCACTTACTTTGCAAGAGTCCCGAAGTGTTCATGATTCCATGAGCATTCCAAAAATCGAATTCATTTCTTAAATACACGATTGAAGCATTATGCTAGACTTCTAAAAACTAGATCATAAAACTATTGACTTTAATGGGGTAGACAAAAGGGTTTATCTACCCGAAAATGTGATATTCACCTTGGCTGCAAGGATATATCGACCCACAAAAATGATATTCACCGAGGCCGCAAGTCCGAATTGAATGTCACTTTTTAATGGTAGAAAATTCCTTATATCGACCGAAATTGGTGTCAATAACTGTTTTGTTATATAACTTTTCAACTATGAATGAAAAATTTTCTACTTTCACTTTTGTTGTTGAAGTCACGGTCAACCTTCTTAGTAAAACACTTTTTACATTTTAAGATTGTAGTGTTTTGTATTTTGAAATGTATATATTTTATCTGAATGCGGAATGTAAAATTTTATCATAAAACACTTTTTTACATTTTGTTTATTCACACAAAGAAAAATGAACAAACAGGAGATAATATTTTTTGTAAAAATCCATTAAAGTCTTTAGTTTATATGTTGAGAGGTGAAACAGCAACTCATTTAAATTTCATGCAGCCCATGCTAGTTTCATACTCACTATGCTATTTTTAGCTCGCTAAAGGGTGATATAAGAAAAGTGACAACACTAATAACTTCTGAAAACTAGTTTGGTTTTTACACCCTGTAGGCCTGTTTAGACGACTTTTTAGGTAGATATGGAGATTTATGAAGACAAATTGGGCCAATCAGGAGACAGGATTCTCTCCAGTAATTTGAAAAAAAATGATACAATATTATTACCATGGACGTGAATTGCGTCCACTGCTTGGTCAGTGCCCTCAATTCCTTGATTGAAAAAAAACAACAACCCATTTTTAGCGATGAAATACAAAGGAACACCATTTCGAGGACTTTTGCCATGTCATCAAGCAATTTGTTGGCGTCCATGTCTACTCATGACGATATTTCTATCGACTCTATGAATTAAAATTTCCCTTCAGCTATAGTATTAAGTAAGCATTAAAGTGAAAATTCAGACTTTTTTTTAAGAATGCATTTATTATAGAGCTTACAGTATGGCAGGAATAATCCCTCATTAAATGTTTGTGAATGCTCTTCGATTAGCCTGTAATTAATTACTTTTGCTTGTCTATGGGGTCAGGATATTTTCAGGTTAATGAGCACTGGAACTACTACCACTTGCTTACACACTACCAAAGCAGAATAATAAATCCTCGTTATTGCAGAAAATAACAATGTTTCAGAGTATTATTTTTAGCAGTGTGTGCATAGGTGAGTATATTTTGATACCTGGCCAAATTTTATATTTATTTCTAAAATTTACCATTAAAGCACTAATTATTCATATAGCAGACGACATATTATGTAACAATTTTCTTCATTTTGGGTACAAAAAGACAGATTAAAATCAAATGAAACTTATTGAAAAATAAAATAATTTTCTTTTGACAGCTGTAACATTCTAAAGACCTCGGACAGTCTTAATGAAGGATTGCCCATACAAATGACCAGAGAAAAGTTTCAAAGAAAATGATATTTTTCTAAGAAAAAGATAGTAGATTCAACCCTCGACTTATCCACAAAAGCCATTTTCTCATTGGACAAGTACTAATCGAAAAATATGGGTTGAAAACTCAGTTTTTGCTATTCAACATATAGAAAATAGAAAAAGTGTTACTGAAGTGCTTCCCCCCCCCCCTGTGACCAAGCTAATCCTTTTGCATACAGTTGTAGTTTTACTTTTCACACATCATATAAAAACGGCATGATTGGTCACGGGGGTGGGGACGCTGTCAAAATGCTCAAAACACTTTAGTATAAAAACGTATTAGAAACTTATTTTGTAAAAGCCTGTAGGTAAATATCAATATGCAATGGCATGTCTCAGGGCTTTAGTTATGAGTGCTTACAAAGTTATTAATTGTCTCATTTCTCAACCAATACATATGTTATGGGTATTCAAAAGAACCGTCTCAATGAGAGGGTTCTTTTAAGCACCAAATTATAGGTTTAATCTAATGTGTAAGAAAATATTAACAATTTTATGCTCAAAAATTATGTTGATTTAGACAGTGATATGTACAGTATGCATTTATGATACACCTCAGTGCACAAGTCAAACTGATTGACCTTGAAACATTACAGGTAATAGTCAAAAGTAATTGACAGCACACTTCTTTAGATGAAATAATGGAATCTTCTTACCAATTTTATACAAACGCATCACTTTCGTCTCAAGTTTTATTCCGCAAACATAATATTTACATATATTTAGGTGAATGCTCGACGAAACCTTGACTTTCTGTGAAATAAAATTTGGTCACAAACAATACCCCTGCCCCCTAAACCCTAGAGTCCTGGCATAATTATGCAATATTTTCAAACTATTTTTATTGTGCTGGATGCACTAAATATTAAGGTTTGATTTAAGCCCAAAACTATAGTTGTCATTTATGCATTATCCTAGCCAGAGGCTGTCAAAATTTGGGCAGATTGAATAGGAAACTGTCCGAGGTCCTTTGCATTTTATCTGACTGTTGCTTGAAATTAAAACAGAATATGCAGTATCCAATATCAAAATGAAAAAAATGTCTCAAGGTGCACCTCAATCATTTAGCTGACCTGCATAAAGAGGTAAACTCAGGTCAATGTGTGTCTGTTAATGTAAGATGGATGCTCCCAGATGACTGCATAAAACCAATAAATAGTCCTGTAATAAACTGAGCAGGTGAATAAATGATCTGTGAAAATTAAATCAGTACATTATGCAATATTTATTTTTTAATTCAAGTAAATTGTAAAAGCCAAGAACATACACTTTAAAGCGATACATGTAGGCAATCATATTGTATTGGTCTGACAATTTGCTTCCATTCACATTCTGGGAAAACGGACGAAATGTTAAACACAGTAAATTTTTAAATAAGCTAGTATAACCATTTAGCTGTCATGTTATTGTTTATTTCAAAGCAAGTATATATATATAGCAAAAATATCAAAAGTTTATTTCATCCAACGGTCACTACATCCTGTGCATTCAAGCTGAAATACAGAGTACATGTGCACTGAGTTATTGGCCCTGAAATACAGAAAACATGTACACTGACTTATTGGCCCTGAAATACAGATTACATAAGCACTGACTTAATGGCCCCGAAATACAGAGGAAATGTTACCTGAGTTATTGGCCCTGAAATACAGAGTATATACGCGCTGAGTTATTGGCCCTGAAAAACAGAGTACATGTGTACAGAATTATAGGCCCTAAAATACAGAGTACATGTGCACTGAGCTATTGGCCCTGAAATACAGAGTAAATGTGCATTGAGTTATTGGCCCTGAAATACAGAGTACATGCGCATTGAAATATGAGTAAATGTGCACAGAGCTATTGGCCCTGAAAGACAGGGTACATGTGCACTGTTATTGACCCTGAAAGACAGAGTACACGGACATTGAGTTATTAACCTTGAAATACAGAGTACATGTATACTGAGCTATTGGCCCTGAAATACAGAATACATGCCCACTGAGTTATTGACCTGGAAATACAGATTGCATGTGTACTGAGTTATGTGCCCTGAAATACAGAGTACACGTGCATTGAGTTGTTGGCCCTGAAATACAGAGTACATGTGCACTCTTATTGACCCTGAAATACAGAGAACATATGCACTGAGTTATTGGCCCTGAAATACAGAGTACATGTGCACTGAGTTATCGGCCCTGAAATACAGAGTACATATGTACTGAGTTATTGACACTGAAATACAGAGTACACATGCACTGAGTTATTGGCCCTGAAATATAGAGTACATGTACACTGAATTATTGGCCCTGAAATTCAGATTACATGTGCACTGAGTTATTGGCCCCGCGACAAGTCCGAGGTCAGGACCCGAGGTAATTAAACTTTTTTAATACTCAACTCAGCTGAGCACGAAATTTATCCTGCTCATAATTGTTAAAATACCAACAATTGCTGGCATTTTAACATTCATAAGCATGATAAATAGAACATCTAAAAGACTTAGAGCAAGAAACTTATTTATTTGCGGGTATTTTAGTTTTTATGAACAGTTATACTTAAACCAAGTCCAAATCGGTCACCTTACATTTTTACGCTAGTTCAGAAATTGAATCATAGGGTACACAAAATGCATTCTTTGTTAAATGGAGCAATACTTTGCCAAAACTCTGCAAGTTATTTCATTTAAAAATGATGTGTACTTCTTGCGCGGACGAAGTTAGAGAGAAGGTACCCTCTTTCAAAAAGTCATACTTTTTCTACGATATAAACCATAACATAGAGCCCTTATCAATTAACGTTTTTGTTTGATAGGAGATATTACTGGCTACCATGATATAAGAAGAATAAACCTCAAAAGTTTTGTTTCCACTGGACTCGTCCTTTTTGCTACTCAACAACATAAGACAAACACTTATAGCAGGTTAATCATTGAAATTCAGCTTTAGAGATTTTGCACTGCTCTTTATGCTTTATTTTCTGCGACACGGCATTGAAATTTTCAGCGATCATTTATTATCACTAGACGTCACCCTTTTTCTTTGAGAATTGAAAAAACAAAACAAGATATAATGCTGCCAAATCGATTTTTTAAACTCTCACATTGAAACCGGAAGTGTACAGTAGTCGTAAAACTTTAATCGACAAAATGGACTAATCAAGTTCTACTGTGTTTGGCCTACAGCGTTCAAATAAAATTAAGTGCATTTAACAATTTTACCAGGGGCTACTGGTGAATTTCAAAAATCTCATTTTTTAAAAAAAATGCAACATTTTCAAAAATGCGTAAAAATCTACCATAAGTTTAATTTCAATTTTTTAGTGTTTTTCAAGTCGGACAGACCAGTTTGTAACCACCTAAACGTCAATCATATAAAAGCTACTCTCAAAACCATTTTTTCTTAAAAAAGTCGATTTTTGCATTTTTGACCCAAAACTTTGAAGTTAAAGAAAACTGTTCAAAACACCGCTAAGCGTTTGCCCTTTAAAATGCACAGATATAGGCAAAAATTCATTTAAATCTTATTAGCGTTTGGTCAGAAATAATGAATTTGAAAAGTGACAGATTAGAATTTTTTTAAGTATAGTTGAGTTGAGCATAAAATAAGTTTTATAACCTCGGGACCAGCTGTATTGATTAATGACATCTAATTGATTAACTACGCAATATACGAGTATAGCACTTTTACAGGAAAATGTGTCTGTGTCAAACTGGTTTGATCTCAGCTTAATACAGTTGACCTGAGACCAATACGGAGACCAATACAGTTGACCTCAACTCAATATGGATTGATCTTACGTCAATACAGAAATCTATAGAGTGTAATTAATCAATAAACGTAAAGAACGTGTATATATAGAGGATTTTACATGAGTACTCATGTTTTATTGAATTTATTAAACGAGTTGGGGAAAAGAGATAAAATGCGAGGCTTGCCGAGCATTTTAACTCTTTTTTGCAACGAGTTCAATAAATTCAATAATACAAGAGCACGAATGTTAGATTCTATTTATCATATGACATTAAGATTACTTTGAAATCTCATTTCTGTCGTAAAACGTTATAGTTTTATAATTATGTGCGCAACGTTGTTATGGACATCAAAACGTTTCCCGTAAATCTATAAACCACTAGTGGTTTATAGATTTTATTGCATGGCGTTATTTCACTCCCAGTCGCGACGTCATATGATAATACTTAATATCAATACATGGAATTTTGTGCAATGGAAATAGGGATTCACTTTACAAATATTTGCAAAACTGAGATTTCAACTCTCATCGCATTCGTTAGAAATAAAAAAAACTCTAGTTTATTGCATGATTTTTGTTTGTTTGGCTTGATTTTTACGCCTCTGTCAACAAGTTTTCTGGCATGTCAGTACGATTCTTTCTGGGTTGAACCAGTTCTAAGCAGCGGATAAAGCGTCTTGCTCAATGACGAAACATTGCAAGAGAATATAGTGATCGACTGTTAATTGATAGGCCATGTAGCGCAGTCTGTAATGTGTCTAACTGCAGATGTGTCTGACTGCAGATCCAGGGGTCATGAGGTCGATCCATGCCCCTTCCCATACTTTCGTGGAGATTGATCATGACATAATTTCTAAGGCCCTTCTCCTCCCTTCCGCTGATTCAAGAAGTGTTGTTGTCCGTTACTAGTAAACGTGTGTGCACGGATTACTGGTTAACCACTTAGTCAAGCTTGCCCAGGAAAAAAGGTGGGGTTATGTGAACTGACAGTCCCAACATGACCATACCTGTTGACAGGGACGTAAAGAATCAAACCAAACAAACAAAACCCAAAACTTCCAACAAAATCAAAATACAAATTTACTAAGCATGACAGTCAGAATAAACATTTGTCAACATATTGGATAACCGATAATGACTGTAACTGACGAATGGCCTTATAGTGTAGGGGCCAAACTGATATATATGGGCTATTTTGCGAGTTTGTTGCACCCCCCAGGAAGAAAAAGTTCATTACTATTTTCAGTCAGGGGCATGTCTGGGGGCCTCAGAAACCCATGTTTTACTAAGTTTTCTGTGGTCGATTTTCTGTAAATGGCCTGTAATCAACGTTACCCCACAAACATTGAAAATAGCAGTACACAAAATACAAGACTATTAATATATCTTATAATAGTATCAATGAATTTATTTGAGGTTTAAATGTTTGATCGAGTCATAAACATTAATTGCAGACATCTGTGGGATGTTTTACCGCTCATCAGCGTTACGTATGTTACATTTTATACGAAATTGCAGATAATGACTTTAAAGATTGCATATAACAATGCACCATATTCCCCAGCCACAGGAAGAGAAGCTTGGTTACTATTTTCAGTCGGGGACATGTCTTGGGACTATAGGAACCCATGTTTTAGTAAGTTTTCTATTGTTAGTTTTCTGTAAGCGAACTGTAATCAATGTTACCCTAATTTTGAAAATAGCAGTAAACAAAATACAAGAATACTAGGATAGTTTACAATAGTGTTAATGGAATTATTTGAGCTTTTCATGTTTTAAGCTAGACATAAACATCAATGGCAGACATCTGTAATATGTATTTCTGCTCGTCAGAGTTACTTACGTTACATTTTTTACGAAATTACAGATAATAACTGTATAGATTGCATATTATAATAAACCATGTTCCTAACCTCAAATGTGCGATAAAGATCCCTATTCTAATGATGAATTTCCATTTTTTCCATATTTGAATCTATTAATAATTTGTGACTTGAGATAATTTGTAGTAAAATAAATTTTAAAATATCATTTCTACTGGCATACAGATTTTCTATTTCAACCATATTCATTGCATTGGAATTGACAGTATCTTCATTCATCTCTGTCACAATGAAATGAAATAACAGTTATAAAAAACAAGTTTTACTACCATAGACATTTAATTTCTGTCAATATATAAATAAGGTAACGTAGGTAACAACAATGTTGTTTTGCATAAATAGATATACTAAAAATTGTGGAGAGTAGACTTATATTTTTACCTAAGCCTGACGACACGCAGAGTCTACTCTCAACATACTTTAATAACTTCAATATTAGACAAATTATTTAAAATAAACACTAATCTAAGAGAGTTTTGTAATTTTGTTTGATCCTGTTACTTTGATACATGAATTGTAATTTGCAGATTTTTTATCAATGATTCATAGCAATTAACCTGATATTTACTTTATGATTCAAGTATTTTTTCCTGAATATACCGTACCTCAGTAAATAAATTTAAATAGAAAAGCAATATTTCCTGCATCTGGTGGCAAGGCATGAGGATAGTGTGGGTGTCTTCCAGAGCAGTGGCTTTCTGTCGACTTTACACAGAGGCCACATCTTAAAGCTAGTAAAGTTCTGGCTGAGCCTTCGTTGAATGGGTAACAAATTGGTCAAATTTGACGATTCACTGTTTTACAAGATAATATGAATTAAATAGGCACTACCTATTTCCGTGCGTCCCAGTTAGTTTATGGGAAGAAAAAATAGACTTTTTGTAATTAATTAAATTAGATTCCTTCTACAAGGGGTTAGGAAACACGTATTGATTTTGCTGATAACTAGAATTATCTTGTAGGTACAGTACCATATATACGGACAGTGAAAGAAGTAGTTAATTAACTTACTTAAAGGTGAATTTCTAAGAATAAAATAATGATTAATCATTTAATGAAGTTTAAAAAATCCAGTGCATAATGCAGCATTTCAGCTTCAAAACCATAAAGTTTTCAAAAACTACATTGTACAATTCTCTAAATCATCACATCGAAAGTTAGTATGAGCACCAGAGCTGCTAGAAAAGTAAACAATGAGTACATATTGCAATACAATAGATACACATTCCAAGCTACAATGATGTTAAATGGTTAAACTGTGTTATTCACCATATTATGGTGAAGAAGAAACAGTAATTCAAATGTGTTATTAAGTAAAATTTGACATTAATGATAAATTCTGAATGAACAAGTTGTGTGTGAGTAAAGTGACATATCTACATTTATTACTGGTTCCCAGTCTACAGGCAGTCAGTAATGTTAATACAGGTAACCAGTACCGCTAAACACCAGGTATTGGCCGTTTTTCCATTACTGATCACCTGTGAACAATGAACCAGCAATTAATGTAGGTATGGTCAATACACACTGGCCTACAACAGTTTTTGAATATATGGTAAAGATTCCTAACACTGTATAGAAAGATCCTGATTAATTGAAAAAAGTTTAATATAAGCAATACTTTAATGTCATGCCCCATAAGTAAAGCATAGCCATTTGCTACTTTTACAAACAATACCCATGCAAGGACAATACGGTTAAGTTCTGATATATGTACATAAGGGAAACCGTCCCGCCCTTTGTTTTTGACAGACCAAATTCGCTTATAATAAACTTTTTTAGGTCACCCAGTGGCCACTTCTGCCAACTTGTTTTGAATTCTGACAAGTGCTTTAAGAGGAGTTTTTTTAACAATTTTCCTTACCATGATACCACGCCCCCTGATGGACATCATTTTTGACAGACCAAATTCGTTTTAGCTATTTTGTATAGGGTCACCTAGTGATCAGTTATGCCAAATTATGAGTAATTCTTACCATTGATTTCATAGAAGATGTTTTAAATTTCTTATATAGATACTTAAGGGAAACTTACCACACACCCTGGGTGGCATGCTATGTTACTGACTTCAACACTCGCAATAAATTGTTAACTCAGAAACTTCTTAAACAGGGCTATCGGTATCAAACTTCGCAAAACATTTTCAAAATTTTATAGACGATACTATGATTTGATTTCTAAATTCCAAGTTGGACTTAAATCTCTCTTGCGCGAAGGACTTTCGGAACCTGATTTCTATGGTGACTTGTTGTATAAGTTGAAGAAGATTGTTGGCTCTAATAATTTTTCAGCGCAGTTCATTAAAATAATTTCCCATTATAAAAAGATTGGCTATAACATTAATGTATTGCAACAGACTGCATGCTTGGTAGTCAACCCAATCACGGTTGGCAACTTTGCTTTCCTCTTTAATTGCACGCCGGTGGGTCGGACTTTAGACTCTATGATGGTTCCGACTTAAAGACTTATCTATTGATGAGATGGTAGGGGCCTGATGCTTTGGCTGTTTGTCGGGCCCACCGGGGTTTACCTGTTGGATTTCTTTTGCTCCGGTATTCAGTTTAATTTACTGTTGAGTCCTTATTCTTGCTTTATCTCCTTGTTATATCTTGATTTATATGTTTTAGGAGATGATGCATTGATAAGTTAGGGGTCTTTCATGCAAACCAAATATTTATGTGTCTTGATCCACATCTGAATTAAGGGTGAGGTTGGCGCCGTTAAACCGGTTTAAGCCCTCCAGTAAAATATTTTACTGACCGTTCCAAGGCGGTACTTCTTTTGTGGATCTTTTATGTTTTTGTTCTGTCTTGTGTTTGCTATGTTTTGTGCGCGTCTGTTTATATGTGCTTTGTGGTCACCTGCTGGGAAAGGGCTGACCTCTTGGCTCTCGTTTGTGGTGTCTTCTGTGAGTTTGTCACTTTCCCATTGGTATCCTGGGTTAGGTTTGGTACTTGATTGTATCGATTCCTGATCTTTGCAACCTTATTATTTTGGTGGATCAAATTTAGTTCGGCTAATTTTGTAGAAAGTCTTCCAAATTATTTTGAATTCTGGCCACCAGTTTCAGGGGAGATTTAAAAAACCCTGTTTGCAAAAATACCCCCCCCCCCCCCTGGAGGCCATGCTTTTAGATGGGTCAAAATTCAATTTAACTATTTTTGTAGAGGGTCATCCAGGAATCACATTCCTGTGATGTTGGTTGAAATTGGCTATGTGGTATGGGAGGAGTTGTCATTTGAAGCAAATTGTTGATGACAGATGAGGCTTGATGGACATTGACTGATCCCAATAGCTTGATCACTTCATGTTCAGTTCATTTTTGGAAGTATTTCTCCCCTTCAACACAGAGGACACTATGCCAAGTGCATAGTGCAGTCGGTAACGAGTATGACTGCAGATACATGCCTGACTGCAGTTCCAGGGGTAAAGAGTTTGATCCCGGTCCGGACTCATACTTTCGTGGAGATTGATCTTAAATAATTTATATGGCCATTCTCCTCCCTTCCTCTAATTCAAAGAAAGGTTGTTGAGAGTTACAAGCGAAATTATGTGCATGAAGTACTGTTCAACCGCTTAGTCAAGCTTGCCCAGAAAAAAAGTGTGGTTAGGTGAACTGACCGTCCCAACAAACAAACTGAAACATTAAGCATCAAACCAAACAAAAACAGAGGACAATACAACTAAATGAGCGATTATAATTATATTACCCAAAGTGGGTTCACTTTCATCCACCTCGATGGGTAGTCTGACATGTCTGTGATTAAATGTGCCATCGCAAGAGAGCCCAGGGCCCTTAAGTCACCTACTCGAGTTCAGGGCTAACCCTGGCTCAGATCTGTTGTATCCAACACTCTAGTCAAATGGAAAAAGTTGGAGCCAAATAAAATTAACTTTAGCCAAGGTTTTTGCCAGAAAGTAGTATCAACAAGTTGTTTTGTATTTATCTCTTTGCCCGCTAGGGGCGACTTTTGCTGTCTGCTGATAACCTTTGCAAACAGGTTGGACCCATATCAGACCCAACATAATGTCGGGCCTGATCAGGATCTAAACTGTTTGACACCCATCAGTGCTGATGGTATTGAAAAATTCAAGCATCCAAAGAGTAAAATATGGCACAAACCACCTAGACTGTACTTTTAGCCACTGACTTATATTTGTAGCCATTCTACATTTTAGTAGCAAATGGCTACACTGGCTAATGGCAGGGTGAGCCCTACGAGCTTCAATATTCCCTTTAAGGACCACCACATGAAGTTGCAATTCAATACTCAAACCTTTAGGTGAATTAATTTAAAATAAGAAGAATGTTTGTGTTCCCTTATGAGCCTATGTAAATCATATCACTTTACAGGACGGGGCTATCCCAGAGTTATTGCTTAGATAATTTAGTAGTGGACCCACCAGACGATGTTTCATATAAAAGCCCATATACTGACGCACAGGGCCAAATAGTTTCAGAATAAAAAGTTTCCCCCTTTATAAGTCTAATTAAAATCTATGACATCACATGGGGGCAATAATTTTGCACAACTCTGGTCAACCATGTACCTGTGCTTAATTGTTTTCAAATCAGGCCTTTGTTTATATCAAGAAGATTTTAAAAGTTATCTCATTTATATATAGTACAGTTGTATATGAAAAACTAAAACCCGCCATAGGGGTCATGTTTCAATCAATCAGAAACATTTGAACAATCTTGGGAGAGGGACATGTAAGATCCAGTTGAGCCAAATTATACTATAGAAAAAAGTTTAGCAATTATTTATAATGGGATTTCCAATAGGCGATCTTTTAAGCATTATACCTTTTACTAGCAAGTGCACAAACATGTCAATTGTTTGAAAATGATCTAATGGCTACCAGCTTGAGGTCAAAAGAAACACATTCTAATTTCATTGCGAGAAATAAATCTGCTGAACATCTAAAAAAATGCGATTTTCAACTAAAAACTGTACAAAAATGGTGACCAAGACATTCAGTTTTAAACCGTTTTACACTTTTTGGCTTTTAGATCTAAACATATGATAGAAAAATGAATTTTTTAGCAGAAAAAGATTCGCGCTATTGCCAGATAAGCTGTTTTAGCACGGGGACTTAAAATCTCACTTGCATCAGAGCTCTCACTAACTGCTGATTTGCAGTTCTGAACTCCCTTTTTGACTGGGACTCCTATTTTTGAAGGAGGCTATATTCTTTTGTATGATGGGACTCACACTTTTTGGAAAAGAGAGCTCTGGGACTCCTGTTTTCAAAATCCTAGTGAGAGCTCTGTGCATTATGTGAAAATGTCAACAGGTTAATTTTATTGTACTCGTAAACGTTTGTCAACATATATTTCTGATATTATGAAATTAAATAAACCGTGAATCGCCAAAGTTTATTGCTAAACTTATTTCCCTCAGTATATATTCAGATCTGCCAAGGCTAGTTTCTGACAAGAATTTTTTTTTAAGTTTTCCCTATATATGTATAGCAAAACAAACTCTGCTCTCTGGCAGCCGTGTTTTAGATTGACCAGAATAATTTGAACAATCTTGGTAGAGCTATGTTCACCCATGACTATTTGAGCTATATTATTTCCAAATCTAGCCAGTGGTTTTTGACAAGAAATTTTTTTAGTGTGTTTAAGTCTTTTCTTAATTCTGCATGGATTTTAAACCTCTGAACAACTTTGTAAATGGGCTATCCAAGGACCATTCCTGTGCAAGCTAGTGTAAGTCCAACCAGTAGTTGAGACCTTATACAAATTTGACTGACAGCCAACAGACACACGATGAATGGGCTCATCTGAGCTAAAAATGAAGGGGTGCTGCATTGATTATTAAAGACCACCATTTTACTGTAATTTGACTACCCTTCACTTGGATTTGCTTGTGTGGAATGAAGGGGATTATAATTATAGCTCTCTGTGGTACTCTTGGGTCTATGTTGACTAACAGACGATGGACGCACGGTGACGTCAGACATAAGAGGGTCACAAAAGCTTGTCTTTAGAAAACCTGACTTTGATGCATGTGAACAGCAAAGGCACAGACCAGCCTCAGCATCTGCGCGGTCTGATGATCTGATCAGCGCCTTCTGAAAAGTACTATTAAATCTACTTTCAACAAGCAAACTTAATTTCAATATTCTAGCTATTCTCTGTAGCTGAGCATACTTAGTATAGTCTGACAGGTTTTTTTTGCAACAAGGCCCAAATATTTTCAGTTATCAATTCATTAATGAAATTTAACAAGAACTGGCGACACCTGAATAGAGATTTAACAATTACATTCAACAAGAGGGCCATTGTGGCCCTGAATCGCTCACCAGTCTGTACTATGTGCACCAGTCATGTAAGCTTATGCGACCCCTAGGGAGGCCCATTTTCGGCCCCAGGGGCATTATTTAAACAAACTAGGAGGAGATCCACTAGGTGATGCTGCATGCCAAATATCAAGGCTCTAGGCCCTGTGTTTTCCCCTATATTAAGCCTATGAAAAACATGTGACCCCCAGGGTGGGGCCATTTTTTACCCCAGGGGCATTATTTGAACAAACTTGGTAGAGGTCTACTAGGTGATGCTACATACCAAATATCAAGGCTATAGGCCCTGTGGTTTCAGACAAGAAGATTTTTTTCACATTTTCCCTATATTAGCCTATGTAAAACATTTGACCCCGGAGGTGGGCCATTTTAAGCCCAAGGGGTATAATTTGAACAATTTTGGTAGAGGTCCACTAGGTGATGCTACATACCAAATATCAAGGCTCTAGGCAGTACTTCTTTTGTGGATCTTTTATGTTTATTTCTGTCTTGTGTTTGCTATGTCTTTGTGCGCGTCTGTTTATATGTGCTTTGTGGTCACCTACTGGGAAAGGGCTGACCTCTTGGCTCTTCTTTGTGGTGTCTAACTGTGAGTTTGTCACTTTCCCATTCGTATCCTGGGTCAGGTGTGGTACTTGATTGTATTGATTCCTGATCTTTGCACCCTTACTTACTTTGTCACAAGTTCCAGACAAGAATATTTTTTCACATTTTCCCTATTTAAGCCTATGTAAAACATTTGACCCAGGGCTATTATTTGAACAAACTTGCTAGAGGTCCACCAGGTGATGCTACATACCAAATATCAAGGCTCTATGCCCTGTGGTTTCAGAAAAGAAGATTTTTTCACGTTTATCCTATATAAACCTATGTAAAACATTTGACCCCCGTGGCGAAAAAATGGCCACAGGGATATAATTTGAACAAACTCAGTAGAGGTCCACTGGTTGATGCAACAGTACATACCAAACATCAAGGCTCTAGGCCTTGTAGTTTCAGACAAGAAGATTTTTACACCATATCCCTATATAAGCCCACAGGTATGTAAAACATGTGACCCCCGGGGCTGGGCTATTTTTGGCCCCATGGGTATAATTTGAGCAAACTTTGTAGAGGTCCACTAGGTGATGCCACATACCAAATATCAAGGCTCTAGGCCCCGTGATTTCAGACAAGGAGATTTTTTCACGTTTTCCCTATATAAGCCTATGTAAAACATTTGACCCCCGGGGCAGGGCCATTTTTGGTCCCAGGGGTATAATTTGAACAAACTTGGTAGAGGTCAACTAGGTGATGATACATACTAATATCAAGGTTCTACATACCAAATATCAAGGCTCTAGGCCCTGTGGTTTCAGACAAGAAGATTTTTTTCACATTTTCCCTATACAAGCCTATGTAATAATAATAATAATAATAATAATAATAATAATAATAATAGTCTTTTTTTTCAGAGGGTAACACATTTAGCAAAAAAAAAGCTAATCTTCCATGAGGCCCTCTATGAACTACCACCAAAAAATAATACAAGTATAAAATACAAAGATGATTTACATGTATACAAGATAATACAAACATCATGGAACACTTTCAAACCTACATACACACAGGCATACTTTTTACATAAGTATCATATGTATCATACCTCTAGATACAAGTGATTAGTAATACCAATTTTATCTACATACATGGGTTCTCAAAAGAAGCGTCTCAATGAGACGCTTTTTATGAGCACCAAACTAAATAATTAAACTGGGGAACAAAACATATTCACAATAGTAGGCTCAAAATTATGTTCATATGGACATATAATTATACAAGTTTCAAAGATTGAAAGATAGACTGGATTTCATCCACTTAATACAATGTCTATGAAAAGAGTCAACAGTTTCTAAATTCTTTAAACAGTCTGGTAAGTTGTTCCAAATGACTGGACCTGAATAAATTAAGCTTTTTTTGAAAATTTCTTTATGTGGTCTTGGAGTATAAAAATCCAATGCACCTGTTGATCTTGGAGACTGAAGCGCTTCATTAAAAGGTCGAAAAGAGAACATTTGATTTACATATGAGGGTAGGACGGATTTAGAAACTTTAAACATAAATTTAGCCTTCCTGAGGAAAATGCGTCCATATATGTTTAAAATTTTAAGCTCATCCATACTGATGGCAATGTTATCATATTGGTAATTTACAATGATTTTAACAGCTCTTTTTTTTAACCTATAAATTCTGTTTAGATTATATTGAGATGTTCCTCCCCATATTGTAGAACAATAGTCAATGTGGGGTTGAATATATGTTTTGTAAAATTGTACTCTGTGCTCGGTGGATAAATAGTCCTTCAATTTGGATAATAGCCATAGATTTGAAGAAATTTTCTTAGCAATAAAATTAATATGAATAGACCAGGTTAGATTGTTATCAATGCGAACACCAAGAACTTTCTCATTTTCCACTGAGTTCAAAACATCATTGTTGTAAGTTAGATGCAAGATGTCATTATGAAGATGTAGACGTTTTTGAGAGGTGGTAATTAACATTGCCTTGGTTTTTTCTGTGTTTAATAACATTCCATTGAGCTTACACCATTCAGAAAGATTTTGTAAAGCTATCTGCAAGTTTTGCTCAATATAATCTTGAGTTTCACCAATCATTTACAATGTGGTGTCGTCCGCATAAAGATCGGTAGAGACATTATTGGTATATAGTGGTAGATCATTATAAACATTAAAAATAACAATGGACCCAAGATTGACCCTTGAGGCACACCAAACAAAACATTCTCAGTTCTTGATTCAATATTATTTATGACGACTTTCTGCTTCCTGTCCAACAAATAAGAAGAAAACCAATTAATTGTTTTATCTGAAAGTTTATAGTGTCTTAGCTTTTTAAGCAAAAGTGTATGATCTACCAAATCAAAGGCTTTCCTAAAATCAACCATGACCAAACCAATTATCTGACTGTTATTTATAGCTTCTAGGAATTTGTTGATCATCTGAAGCAATGCTGTTTCACAGGAATGATTGGGTCTGAAACCTAATTGTGTTGAATGAAGCAATTTATGAGAGGTCAAATAAGTCATTAAGGAGTCATGCACATGTTTTTCTAGCATTTTTGATATGACAGGCAAAATTGAATGTAAAACATGTGACCCCGGGGGCGGGGCCATTTTTGGCCCTAAGGGTATAATTTGAACAAACTTGGTATAGGTCCACTAGGTGATGCTACATACCAAATATCAAGGCTCTAGGCTTTCTGATTTCAAACAAGAAGATTTTCATCTCAAAAACCTATTTTTAGCCTCTGTGACCTAGATATGCAATAGACCAGAACCATTTGAACAATTTCAGTAGAGGGTCACCCAAAGATCATTTGTGTGAAATTATTTAAAAATGGACTAGGGCTTAGGAGGAGATGTGATTTAAGTCAATTGTTGACGGACGATGACGGACGAAGACCGATCACAAAAGCTCATCTTGTCACTATGTGACAGGTGAGCTAAAAATACATGTTAAGAGACATATTTTAATTTAAGGACAACAACAAACATTGCTTAGATCACAGAGCAAGAAATCTATAGATCCTGATTAGCTTACAATTCATGAATATATAGGTCAGCACATAAGATTTTGTACTATCGCATATGCGAATGCCACATTCTGAAGAACCATTACTGCTCGCAAAGTAGATAAAGGCTGGATATTTCAAGATTAATGACTCTAGTGCATACGCATGCTGGAAGAGTGATTTAATGCATATGTGTGATTATATCAAATTCTCAAGAGCTGGCCCTTTTTCAAACTGTTTTCAAATTATATATGTCTGAGATCAGCCTGCACATGGCTCATATAATTTAGTTCCTTGCCTGCTTGCGACGACTTTTGTTGTCTGCTGATAAACTTTGCAAACAGTTTGGACCCAGATCAGGCCCTAAAAAAGTCGGGCCTGATCTCAGGCTGTATCCTAACCATTTAACATTCTGATCAGTGATCATATTCTCGAAAGCATGTTTTTGAAAAAGCTGATTTGAAGAAAAAAACATCAGCAGGCGACACAGAATCATGAAAAATTTCTTAGCACAAAAATAAATAAATCACCGAAGCTCTAAGAGTGAACGGTTCATATATCAGCCGGTTCCAGTTAATAATGAAAAACCAGAATTATCCTTTTGTTGTCTAAGAAACACAAACACTAATAATATAAGGCTACTATGCTTTAATGCTTAGCCACCATTGTTTGAATTTGAATTTCTCAGTTAGGCCAGAGTTTTTTAATTTTTCGTTTTACAGACCCGACCGACCCGAATTTTCGAAAATTGAAAAAAAAAAAGTACTTTTTCTCAATTTTATTTTTCGTGATCGCTCCGACTCGCCCAAAAAAGTTCCGTTTTTTAGTTTGTTACATAAATTTTACCAATACCAGTTTTCACTTTGTTGGTTCCTGTCGTGAAAATATTGATTGTTCCTCAAAGGCGTAGTCAGGGACGCTTTTCCCGGAAGTCGGGAACCAGGACAGTCGAAGACACACCTCCACAATCATCCAATCAATAGCTGTTATTTACGGGTCAGAAAACAAAATGGTTTACCGGCAAAGATAAGAGGTTGAGACTTAGTTTTTTCGTTATTTTAAGCCATATTTGATAGTGCTGCATGAAATCAGTACGAGTAAGTTAAAGGAATTAGTTATTGTTGTACGCTACAGCTGCATTTTTCGCGCATTTCGCCGTACTTTTTGCAGTTCAGCGATGAAGACTGGGGTTGTACATGCCTATCAGATCGTGTCCGACCTGGGGAAGTTGTATGTTTAACTGTCATCTGAATGCAAACGCAAGAGAATCGGGAAAATCTTAAAGTGGCATTTTGTTACCACAGCCCTTGGGCATATTTCTAGGCCGAAGAGTTTGTCCCCGAAGCAATATTTGGTTAGCTAAGAGAGCAAACTGCAAGTGGTACCTTGTAAAAGCAGAAAATGTCATTGAACAAAGGCACAAAAGGCACTGTCTCGGGGTCCGGTACCGGACCCCTAGACTACGGGGCTACGGGTCCGGTACCGGACACCGAGCCACGCCTATGAGGACTGTCTCGGAGTCCGGTAGTTTTGTGAAACAACTACTCGGCACGTCTAGGATACGGGGATGCGTGTCCGTACCTGCACGTATATGTAGTAACTGTTATTTTACCAACAAAAACTCGTGTTGAAGTTTCACTTTGCTTCGTCCGCCATCTTTGATCATCTGTATTTACTGTCACACTATTCAAACAAGTATAAGCTTATACAAAAAGTATAAGATTTTAAACGGACAAGAGTGAATAAAAAAACATAACTAGATATAATTTGTCTTACTTTATTCCTTTTATTTTTATTTTTCTTATCCTAATTTTTTCAATAAGGTCATGAATAAAGGTAATTAATGTCAGGGGGAACTTACTATCGCATCAGTGAATTGGCGCAGGGTTTCATGTCCTTTAATTGGTGTTTGTCTCAATGTTCTTATTAATTTATTGTTGTTATCTGTCTACTTGATTATTAACCTAAAGGTCAGAACAGAAAGAACTTTATTTTGAAATATAGTTCCCAGGCCACTCGCAGGTGGCATTAGAGAACAGACATTTGATTAAACAGTAAATACAATATAGTTGGTGACGCCAAAACAATATAAAAACACGCTCGGATCTTAAGGCTGGGTTTATGTCCTACCAAATCGCTCCTGGCATACTAACAAAACATGCAGTGCACCAAAAGCGAATTGGTATCGCTGTGGCAGAGGAGTGTACAAAATAGAGTTGCCTTTAAGCTCAACTTAAAATCCCAGTGTGTTAGTAACGTTCAATGTGGCATTGCCTATATGTAACTACTTTTAGTCTTTTATCATGCCTGATTCTGCAGTATACACATGATGTATTTGGATAATTAAAATGAGTTCTAAACAGTTGTTGTTATAGACAGAATGTAGCTTCATTTTAATCATGTGGTTGTAACATTTGCCCAAATCAGGCTATGCAAATGTGTAAATAAATACACGTCTGCACAGTCCGATATGTGCCAGCAGAAAACAGGTCTGGTGTAATGCAACTCATTCATGATCAAAAGCGCGACCCTGGCGTGAAAAACATGTAATGAGGTCCAGCGACCAGGCACTACTTAAGTGAGCCACCTCAGCCACAGATCTTACCATATTATAATTGTGCCTGTAACATGTACAGCTTGTATACTAATCACAAGGCAAACAAATAAGGCGCATACCAGACTGCACATATGCGCTAGCTGGTCTACGCCCCTGTTGTTTGCATGCAAAAAGGTCAGGCTTCCCACCGACAGGGTCTCATATATATGAATATCATATGGGTATCTTCTTCAACTATGAGTCTAAATATATTGGGTTTGTATGGCACTTTGACAAAGTGGTAAAAATTATATCTAATCCACCTGTTGCAATTAATGTCTGTCAATAAATGTTACTGGCAAAATGTTTCATGATTATATCAACAAATTTAGACAGTTTAGTTAGTGTTTGTCTATTTCTTGAGCTCATTAGCTCATTGAATTTCAATATATTTGGACGTTTATAAAAATAAGACTTCAGGTATTCTTTTCTGTCATTTGCAAAATACGGGCAAATAAAAAGATAATGATATTCATCTCCAATATCCTGGTCACATAAAGTGCATTTCCTCTCAGCCAAAGGTATGTTTGCCCATCGGCCTGTTTCTACAGGTAGCCTGTGGTTACCTGTTCGAAACCTGCAGAGTGGAAAACAAAACTTAGAGCATAGATCAAGAAGATATCTTTCTAAGCCCATTTCTTTTTTATAGATTGAATAATTCTTCCCCTTACTAGACTCCTGAATTTTTGCATTCCATTCTTGAATATATAGATCGTTAAGAGTATTTTTTATTGAATTTTGTATATGTTTTGGACGATCAAGGGACGTTGCGTTAAAAAGATTAGGTTTGCCAACTGATATTAAAATATTTTTGATAGTCTGTATCCATTTAGATACAAAGTTTCCATTATTACTCTCATTAATGAGAACTGAATAGAGCAAATTCGATAATTTGGTTTTCTTACCATTGATAATTGATATCCAAAATCCTATCATTCGACTATGTATATTTGTGTACAATGGTCTCCTTCCCAGTTCAGCATGCAGCATATAAATTGGTGTACTTTTTTTTACCTTTAATATATTTCTTAAAAATTCGTTATGTACGTTTTCAATGATATTGGTATTGTGATAACCCCAAATTTCACAGCCATATAACAAAATTGGTACAATGGTGTGGTCAAATAACTTCAACTGTAGATCAATTGGCAAATTTAGATTTCTAATACGCTTATATAGCAGGTGTGTCGCCTTCTTAGCTTGATCTACATTATGCTTAATAGTACTATAAAAACTTCTGTTTTTTGAAAAGATCACTCCAAGGTATTTAAATTCTTTACATATTGATAGTTCATTAGGGCCTAATTTAAAAGAGAACCCATCATCATTTCTAGTTCCAAAAACCAAAACTTCAGATTTTGAGAAATTAATATCCAATTTCCATTGCTTTGTGTATTCATAAAATTCATCTAAACTATCTTGAAAATCTGCTTCACATGTACCAAATATTACTGTGTCATCTGCATAGAGTAGGACAAATATCTTTAAATATAGCGTTAAATCTTCATACCTAAAATTTATATCCACCCCCTTACAATTATTACTTTCCAAAAAGGTTTCTAAATCATTAAGAAAGATAGCAAATAAGATTGGAGAAAGATTCTCTCCCTGTCTTACTCCTCTAAAACATTGAAAATATGCTGATTGTTGGCCATTATGAGAAATACATGATTTAATGTTTTGATACATGTTATGGATAAGTCGAAATATTTTTCCATTAATATTATAACTTAACATTTTTTGCCATAATCCTACCCTCCAGACAGAGTCAAAAGCTTTTTTAAAGTCAATAAAACCACAGAATAATTTTATCTTTTTTCTTTTAAGAATTTCAATCAAAGCATGCAGCACAAAAATGTGATCTGTGGTTGAGTATCCAGATCTGAAACCTGCTTGATTTTCTTTTATAATGTTATTTGTTTCCAAAAAGGTTTGTAATCTAAGGTTAAGTATTGAAGTAAAAAGTTTCCCAAAGCAGCTCAAAATAGTTATAGGTCTATAGTTTTCAGGTTCATGAGGGTCACCTTTCCTTTTATAAATAGGCCGAATTATGCCTTCAAGCCAGCATTCAGGTAAAATACCTGTATTTAAAATCAAATTAAAGAGGGATATATAAATTGGCATCATTAGTTCAACAGACTCTTTGATAAATTCATTGATAATGTTATCATTGGAGCATGTTTTATTATTTTTCAACAGCTTAATGCATTTTCTAACTTCAGTTTCTGTTATGAAGGAATTCAAAATTTCATCACCTTCTTCATCAATATGTATTGGAAAAGTATCTGTATCTGGGGCATCATTGTCAGAAGGGCCATTTAAGTTTTTGAAAAAATTGTATAAGTCCTCCAGAACTATATCAGGATCTTGTTTCTTGTTATCTATGCTATTTAAAGTTTTCCAATATTCTTTGGGGTCCTTATTATGCATGTTTCTTAATTTATTTTGTGATTTTTTGATAAATTTATTTATGTAAAAATTCATTTTCTTTTTATACTCCTTACTTGCTTTGATTAAATTTGTTTTGTTAGTGTTTGACGAATTTATTTTATGGATTTTCTTAGCTAGGTGGTATTTTTTACGGGCAGTACAGCATTCAGCACCGAACCATTGTTTTTGCGGTCTTTGGGAGGTGTATTGGGACTGCTCCCGCTGCGTACTTGTGTCTGACATTGCATAGGCATGCATAAAACTATCAGAGATGTCTTTACATAAATGGTTAATTGTTAGCTCATTAACTGAGTGCAAGTTGTTTTCCAAATTTCGAAGAGTGATCAACATATCGTTTATTTTCATTGCATCCAAATTTTCAGTAAATTTTGCTTTCAAATTTTGTTTCCATTTTGGCTTATTTTTCGTTGAATTTGGCTTTGTGCTCGTGGGTTTATCATGTTGCGTGGTGTTATTGTTAAAGTTGAATTCAGTACAAATTAATGAATGTCCATCAGTGAATATTGGGTCAAGTTCTATTATACAGAAGTCATTTACAAAACTTATTAAGTTGGGTGTAGTGATAGAATAGTCTATCACTGATATATTACGGAACGTCAATTCCCCAGATGATTTATCGCTACCACAACGGCCATTTAGAATAATTAGATTATTGGCTTTACACACATCTAGCAAAACTTTGCCTTCGTGATTTAAAACGGAATCACGTGACCTTCTCTGTCTTGAAATATGGTTATTTTTGTCAAATACATCAGACATTTCAAAATGTTCAAGAAGACTATCATCAAACTCAAAGTGTTTACTCAAAAAGCTATCAACATTCGTGATACCAGTTTGATCGGCCACTCTGGCATTAAAATCGCCAATTAGGTGTACATATTTGTGTGCGATGCACATATTGGATATTTCTACATCGAAAACGGACATTTCTTCTGCCGTGTTGAATCTGGAATCACCAGGGGGTACGTATACAGCACCAAAGTGTAGGTCTTCCTCGGTTTTAAAGACAGACTTATTTAATTTAAACCAGAGGATGTAGTCTGAATCAGATTCGACAAGTGATACATGTTTAAATAAACAGTTTCTAACAAAAACGCCAATACCTCCGCTTTTCCTTAAATATCTTTGCTTGCGGACTTGGGAGACGAAGCTGTAGCCAGGTAGATTTATTAGATCCAAATCATCAAGCTTGGTCTCGCTCACACAAAATATATCATAATGCGAAATTAATTCGCCAAAATCTGGGTACAAGATTCGTCTCCTCAGGCCGCAAACATTTAAGGAAGCGCATTTCAAACTTTTCAAATTGCTACTGTTTGGTACATAGAGTAAATTTGTAGTTAAAACTTCATCATAGCTATGCGTGGAAGAACCTTCGTCGATATAACTATTTGACAAAACGTTTAAGTTTGTACTTTTTGAACACTCCTTCCCTTCCTATTTGGTGCGCGCAGGGTTCTGGTTCGTTGGATTTCCTCGTGGCGAGCTTTTTGGCGGGGACTCCGATCTGCGGATCGAACTGAAGAGAGATGGGGCTCCAACTTGCGTAGTAGTAATCGTCTTATGATGCACAGAATGGTCGGGTCGAGCACCCGGGGGTGCGGACGACTGGCTGGGCACTGGCGACGTCTTCTCGACAGCAGGCTGTCCGCATGGTGGATGCACAATAGTATTTTCATTAAAGACCTCGCCACCGCCCATACCATTCGGCCCATCCCGAGAGCTAGATCCGCCATCCGTCACGAAATTTAACCTGTTCCGCTTCATGATTTCACCCCACTTGGGAAACATATCCATGTGTATACGACCGTCAATAATTAACTTGGCAGGATACTGAATAGAAATACTCGAAGATGGGAATCTTTCTTTCAGTGGTTTCATCTCTCTTCTGAGGATTTTCCTAGCATTCACTATTTCCTGTGGGAAATCTCTACTTATGCCAAATACAGAGTTACGAAGCTTTGATGCATTTGATAAGATCAGTTCACAGTCCTGATAATCGCGAAGACCTATGATCAGCGGTCTGTGTGGGATAGTTCTTTTAAAAGATCTTCCTGCACGACCCAAACGGTGTGCACGTTGTATGCAAATTGAATCGGGGTCCAAACTGAATTTGTCAGAAAGAAACTCTTTAATTGTGCCAATACAATCTTCGCCAACTGACTCTGGTATCCCCCAAAATATAAGGTTATTCCTGCGCTTTCATTTAAGTAAGCAAACGGTGATTGCAGGTGCATTGTTTAATTGCCGCTTTCATATCGGCTAATTGGTCACATAACTGTCTGTCTGTCTGTCCGCCCGTCCATCCACCACAACCACCAGTGAAACGCATGGGCCGATGGTGGTCCGAAGTTATTCAAAATAAAACAGCTTAAAACGTGGACCGATTTTGGCCCGATATAACATGCTAGCACGGGAAGTTATTCACAGCGATGAGACGGTTCGTTTGAGCACCCAAAAGCTTAAGCCCAAATAAGCACACAAAAACAGACCACTGTCGAACATCAGCCAAACGCATGGGCAGATGGTGGCTCGGTAATAGCATGCTTGCACAGGACGTTATTCACAACAAAACAGCTATATATGACTATTGAGCTCTACGAAATGTGGTGCTCAGAAATTTATGATAGGGATCTAACATCAGTTGGGCGTATTCATGATGCGATGATCCAGAGGGGGGGGGGCAGGGGCTCCGGAGCCCCCCCCCCCCCTGAAAAATCATAAGAAATATATACTGATCAGGATCCCCTGAAAAATTAAAAAGCTACTAAGCCAGCAATGTTGAGCCATCATTAGCACGCCAGCGAAACGCCATTTATGTTCTGCTAGATTATTCCAGTCCAGTCTTTGTAGCAAACAGTGTAGATCTGGATTAAACTGCTCTCCTAAGAGCAGTCTGATCTAGGTCCACAATGTTTGTCTGTACGGAGAAATTAGCCATTGACGTAAGCATAAGTTGAATTTTCCTTATATAACGACCCATATGTCGTCTACTAGTTCGTTATTGAAAGACGTCTTTAAAGCAATCAATATTGACCCAGATCTCATAGGAGCAGTCTGTTCCTGGTCCCAAATGTTAGTCTGTACGGGGATATTGGCCATTGACGTAAGCATAAGTTGCATTTCCCTGACATAACGACCCATAAGCCGTCTTTGTAGCAAATCGTGTGGACCCGTATCAAACTGCTATCCTAGGAGTAGCCTGAACCGGATTCGCAATGTTTTTCTTCCGTAAGACGTCTTTGTAGCAAACAGTTTGGACCCAAATCTGACTGCTCTCCTAGGAACAGTCTGATCAGGGTCCACGGCGAAATTAGCCGTTGGCGTAAGCATTTACATGTAGCAGGTAGCTCCAGCAGACGTAAATTTTAGATGCATTTCCGCGATTGAGTCGTTCAACCTATGTAGATCAATTTGTAACGTCTCTGTAGCAAATAGGGTGGACCGAGATTAGACTGTTATCATAGGAGCAGTCTGATCTTGTTCATCACTGTTTGTCATTATTTTAGATGCATTTCCGCGATCGAGTCTTCAACCTTAGGATATCCATTTGTAACGTCTCTCTAGCAAACAGTGTGGATCCAGATCAGACTGTTATCGTATGAGCAGTCTGATCTTGTTCAACACTGTTTGTATATATGCTAAAAAGTCATTTCCTTTTTGGACCATATCAGGTGTTTAAAAAAAAAGACAAAAAAAGACTCCGAGTCTTCTTATAAAGCTATGTCCGAATGTCAAAAGATACCAGCAAGATCCACTGCCGTTGTCCCAGTAGTGAGTCTCTTTGAAAGCTATAGTTGAATAATGAATCTACACTACAGACTATGTAAGATTGTTTGACACTGCTCACTCATCTCACTAATCAGCTGCCAACAAAAAGTTTAATTGGTTCCTTTAATTGAAGATGAGAAGATAATTGATTTGTTACAGGTGAGCTAAGTTACTTTACCGTTATTATTTATATACCTTTTGTATAAGCTTAACTGTTTGAATAGTGTGACGCATGACAGTAAATACTTTGAGGATCAAAGATGGCGGACGAAGCAAAGTGAAACTTCAACATGAGTTTTTGTTGGTAAAATAACTGTTACTACATATATACGTGCAGGTGCGGACCCGTATCCCTAGACTTGTCAGTAGTTGTTTCACAAACTACCGGACCCCGAGACAGTCCTCATAGGCGTGGCTCGGGGTCCGGTACCGGACCACTAGAATCAGTGTCTAGGGGTCCGGTACCGGACCCGTAGCCCCGTAGTCTAGAGGTCCGGTACCGGACCCGGAGACATAACTTGACCATATTCTGGCTGGCCATGTCTGTGTAATGAACACTTCCTTTCAAACTGCATTTAATACACAAAACTTTTTAGTCCATGCAATATGCAGCAATTTTCAAAAACAGTATTAAAATTGATAATTTTTATATGATTTTTTTTTTAGCTCACCTGAGCCGAAGGCTCATAGGTGAGCTTATAGGATAGCCTACTCATGGTCCGGCATCTGTCCGTCGTCGTCTGTCGTTCACAATGCTCAGTATAAATTAGCTTTAGCAACTTGTTCTGGTGTTCAGAATTTTAGGATAGTCATGCAAAGGTTTGTTTCAAATTGGCTATGTGTTTCAGCAGAGTTCCATAAAAAAAACTATGGAAAAGAAGACAGCTTTTTTTTTTTTTTACTTCCTCCGACCTTTACATCTTATATGTCCGAAAAAAAATATAGCCGACATTGAATTTTATTTTTTTTTTTTTTTCGTCCTCCGACTCTCACATCTGGCTGAAAAAATCTGTAAAACAAAAAATAAAAAAACTCTGGCCTTACATGTATATCATTATTTGTCGCATCTCTTACAATCAGCTAGGACTCCAGAAAAGTTCATAATAAAGTTACAATAAAACATTCAGCGTGGTCTGCTCCAAGTTTTGGCTGTTGTTGTAGTTGTTAAATTGTGTTTGTTTTGTTATTTTTTGTTTAACCTACATGTACATCTTCAGGGCTTACCCTAGCTCAGAATTTGTTGTAGCCAACACTTTAGCCAATTGGAAAAAGTTGGAGCCAAATGAAATTGACTTTAGCCAAGGTTTTAGCCAGAGAGTAGTATGTATTTAACTCTTTGCCAGCTAGTGGCAACTTTTGTCACCTGCTGATAACCTTAGCAAACATTCTGGACCCAGATCAGGCCCGTTAAAATGTCGGGCCTGATCTTGATCCAAAACTGTTTGACACCCTGATGATATTGAAAAAATCCAGTATCCAAAGAGTTAATATGGCACAATATTAAAGAGTGAAGGAATAATAAAAGCAATATTGGAAAATCAGCTGATCACAATACACTTTTTCGCAAAAATGTAATTTTTGAACCACCTAGAGTGTACTTTTAGCCAATGACTTATATTTTTAGCCACTCTACATCATTAGTATCAAATGGCTACAATGGCTAATGGCAGGGTGAGTCCTGATCTTCTTTCTCCTTTTCAGCTTTTTACATGTACATCAGGAACCGTGTGTCTTCTTAGCACTTTGATAGGAACAGCAAAGGCTCTGGCGAGCATGTGCAGCAAATATGCAGACTAGCCTCAGCCATGGCTGCTCACCTTTGCAATAAAACACAACTTTGATTGTGTGCTTACTGAGCACATGTTCTGAATGTGAGGTTCGAGACTTTGCAAATACTCATGCTAGTCTTCCCCTAAACACTATGATAAAAATCAACAATGATTGCGCGCCTTCTATCCATTTTTTGGTGTTCCATGCAAACAGCAAAGGCTCTTGTGAGAATGAGCAAATGCACATGTTCATCTGAGCCTTGGCTGTTGAAAACAAAATGGTTTTCTAATTTTCTCTTTTATTACTTTTTTTCTTATCTGTTAAAACCAACTTTATTCCACTTAATTAAATCTTTCCCAACTAGTGTTGTCTGCTGATAATTTTTGTAAACTGTTTGGACCCAGATCAAATCTGACAAGATGTCGGGCTTGATCTGGATCCAAACTTTTTGACACTCTGATGGTATTCATAAAAGTCCTTTTCGAATGTGTTGATTTTGAAAATTAAAGTAAAAATCAGCGGCTAGTTTTTGCAACCCAGTAAATATGACGCTCGCCAGGTCAGATTGTAAATAGTTTTTTTCAGACATGAATTCAGTTTATACCTATAAAACTTTAAGGCGATAATATTGGGTCTAATTTTTCATGGATTCTGGCCACAAAATTATGGTTATATTTTCATGGATGGACTTGTTCCTGGATTCTGGCGATGATAAAAGTATCACCATTGTACAGTTTGAATCTAAGTTAATCGTTGAGTATTGCTGATGCCTGGCAGTAATCCGCAGTAGAACTGTCAAACTTTTCGCACAGGGAGGCTTGCAGTTGTAGTAGCTCCATCCTTTCAAACTCTTTATAGTTAATCATCTCTGAATAGAATCATCTCTTAATATTATCTGAAAGTAAATTTTGAAACACTTAGGTTCTAAATAACAGACACACTTACACGCAGCATAAAAATTATATAACACAAGATTTACCCAATTTAAGCATAGCAACCTTTTTATGGGACATACACAAAGAATGCAAACGCAGATCAGATGTTCCCCAGCGCCTGATCAAAGTATACACTTCTATCTTAAAAAATATTCTACAGAGCCTTGAATAAAAATAGCCATCAGAGGAGATGGCAAATCCCCCGACCAAAAAGTAATTGATATGCAGTTACAAGCAGCCAACCTAGTATATATATTTGATGTGATAATACTGAGTGTCACTGCGAACAAAAGTGGAAGGCTGACTGTCGAGACTTCATTTTTACCTTTAAATTCATCCAAGGGAGGTAATTTAAAAGCAATCATGCCTGCAGGTGATACACCAAGGGAGAAAATTCAAAAGGACAGTTAGGGGAGCAACCATTATTGCACAAGATACACTGTCTTCACCTGATATTTATGTATACCAAATATCATTAAAATATCTCTAAGTGTATAAGAGATATTGAGTGCACAAGCTTTCCCTATAAAGTTCATTCAAGAGAAGTAACTCTAAAGGATAACAAGCGGGAGCTGTCTTGACCTGATATATATGTATACTAAATATCATCAAAATATCTCAAATGATATGAGTCATTGAGCACAAAAGTTCATTCAAGGGAGATAACTCAAAGGGCTGTAAGGGAGAACAACCATTCTTGCATGTGACACACCGTTTTCACCTTATATATATGTCTACCAAAGATCATAAAAATATCTCAAAGGGTATTAAAGTTATTGAGTGCACAAGCTTCCTCCTATAAAGTTCATTCAAGGGAGATAACTTATAAGTCCAGCAAGGGAGAACAACAATTCTTGAATGCAAGACACCCCCTTGACCTATTATACATATATACCATATATTATCAAAATATCTCAAAGGATATTAAAGTTATTGAGCGCACAAGCTTCCCCCTATAAAGTTCATTCAAGGGAGATAACTCAAAAAACATTAAAGGAGAGCAACCATTCTTGCACGCAACACACCGTCTTCACCTGATATACATGCATGCCAAATATTATCAAAATATCTCAAAGGGTATTAAAGTTATAAAGTGCACATGCTTCCCCCTATAAAATTTAAATTTCACTCAAGGGAGATAGCTCAAAAGTCCATTAAAGGAGAGTAACCATTCTTGCACGCGACACACCCTCTTGACCCGATATACATGCCTACCAAATATTATCAAAATATCTCAAAGGGTATGAAAGTTATTGAGCGCACAAGCTTCCCCTTATAAAGTTCATTCAAGAGAGATAACTCAAAAGGCCAGCAAGGGAGAGCAACCATTCTTGCACGCGACACACAGTCTTGACCCGATATACATGCCTACCAAATATTATCAAAATATCTCAAAGGGTATTAAAGTTATTGAGCGCACAAGCTTCCCCTTATAAAGTTCATTCAAGAGAGATAACTCAAAAGGCCAGCAAGGGAGAGCAACCATTCTTGCACGCGACACACCGTCTTGACCCGATATACATGCCTACCAAATATTATCAAAATATCTCAAAGGGTATAAAAGTTATTGAGCGCACAAGCTTTTGTCTACGGACGGACAGACGGACGGACAGACGGACAGACGGACGGACGCCATGCTGATCGCTATATCCCCCGATCCTTTTCGGGTCGGGGGATAAAAAGGAAAAATGCCACCAAACAACCCTATAAACATTGAACACAGATTCATCCAATAGATTGGATTGGTAAATCCATGCGGCTTGAAATGGTTAAATATACCGTTCATGTAGTATTTTAATTACTTAAACTTTTAAATATATACAATGTATGGAATGCTTTTGACTCCAATATTGAACAAGCACAATTTGTTTACACAATATTAAATATTGCCTGTAATGCCTGCCAAAATATGTCTGGTGCTGACACTGCTCCAAGTATGATATATACATGCCTACATTTGTATGTTTTAACAAGCGTTCATTTTGGTCGAAATTCAAGAAATCATTCTAGAACAGTTCTTGAACATACAGTTTATCTATGGTATGATATACATATATTAAAGGTTATTTCCAGTACCAGCTCATGGTTTTTGTAAGGATTCTCTCTAGTAGGAATAAACATTCATATAGGAATTCTCTCCAGTATGAATAGACATCTATATTGTTAACAACCCTTTATGCAGTAACAAATTTATCCTTCTGATTTGATAAGGTGATTATGAATTTGGGATGGTCCAGTGAATATTTGAGGGTTCACCCAGTTATAATTTCCAAATAAAGATCAATGTTATGTATTTCTTAACATAGTGTAATCCTTGATGAAATGCCGCAAAGTACGCATTTATGAGTCACTAGTATATAAAGGGTTACCAAATAGTCTAGCCTTGATGAAATGACTTCTGTAGCATTTGATCTGGGTATACATGTCCCATGATTATTATTGATTAACTTATTATACTGTATTTATTCTCTCTGGTATGAAATTGAATAAATAATGGTCAATTAATGTTACACACATGTAAATTACCATCAGTTTTCACATATTTCACATGTGTTTTGGGGGCTCTGGGGAGTTTCTCATTGTAGAGACATTTCTTTTGAGTACCCACATGTTTTGGCTGAGAAATGTGAATACTGAATAATGAGTTTTGATCATGCTCATTTTCACTTGTGTCTTGTGGTTCTTTTGAGTCTGTTACAATGTGTCACATATTTTGGATGAGATTTTCTATTACACACTCTTAAATCTTAGGAAGTGTCTGCTGACAACCGGTTGTCACTAGACTTTTTGGTCTGGTGACAACCGGTTGTCACTAGCAAAAAGTCTGCTGACAACTGGTTGTCACCAGCAAAAAGTCTGCTGACAACCAGCTGTATTTTTCTATACTACAGTACTGTGTACTAAAGCATGTTTTCTTGGAAATCTACCTAAGTTTCTTATCTAGAGACCAGACTCTGTAGATGAACTGCTAGATGCAAAGTGAATTCTATTTACTATTTATGCAGATACTCCCTCACACATATTTTTTGTGTATCATCAGTTTTTTCCAGCAGAACTGTCTCATTGTCATTGAGATGGATCTTTTGAGCACCCACAACATAGGTTTTGGGTGAGGTATGAAAACAAGTTTTGAATACAGTTACTATTCAGTATTCATGATTAAAGTGACACTCATACACATTTTTTTGTATGCAATCAGTTTTTATATGTGTTTTGGGAGCTTAAAGGAATCATCTCATTGAGACGGTTCTTTTGAGTACCCACAACATGTTGTGATAAATAAAAAAAATATTTTGGTTATGCATTTTTATCCAAGGGTCTGTCTTAATTCAAGCCTTGAAGGTGAATTTTAGTCATTATCTTAAATTTTTAGAGACGCTCACTCACACATGCATTAAACTGGGAATAACATTGTTTCAACTTTCCTTAGAAAGTTGCTTCATTCATGTTGTTTGTATGCTTGTTTGGGGAATACTTCTTCTTCTGCAAGCAAAATTGGTGAATATTAAAATGTTCTATATAGACTCTACATAGCTGCTTGCTTGCTGGCTATACCCTGATATAACTAATATACACCGGTAACTGGGTTATTGATTTTTCCCAAGAGTGTGTGTGTGTGGGGGGGGGGGGGGTAGGGGTGGGGGAGATGGCATAAATACAAGGGGAATTAGACCGCAAACAAATCCTAAGCCCCAGGAATTACGTAGAGTACCTTAACCCTGGGGTGAGAAATTAGGTACTTCATAGATCTGTATTTTCTAAATAACCAATTTGATGGCCTGTACCAGGGATTTTAGACAGTGACAAAAAAAAAAAAAAAAACACATACCACATACTTATGCAAGAGTGGGTAATTAGACAACAGTTTTTTAAAATTGTCTCATTCCCCATGGGTATCGCCCCTTCCCCCCATCTCTCTCTCTCTCTATGTGGGAAAAACATGCAATGACAGGTGCATAAGTCTTCAAATAAAATATACATACCTGAAGTTGAATATTCCTGTAATGTAACAGCTTTCCATTTCTCTAGATAGGACCTTACACTTGCTAGGTAGAAACCAGACTAGATTTAAGTGATATACTCCTTGCTTCACTACGATGGACGGCTTTCCTGAAGATGTCAAAAAGATCTACCGCACAATATTATCATCCAAACGGTTACAGTTGATGATAGTCCTGGGGAAGAAGGAGTTCTTGTAGATTTCAGAATTACAAGTGTAGTGTCAAAACATTTATGATTTGTAGATTGTTTGTCAATGGTGTAAACTAGTGACACAGTCTGTATATTTTTTAAGTTTAATGAGCCGTTTCCTCCGGAAGGTAGTCAAATAGTCATGGAATTACATTGCTGGCACCAGCCCCTCTGTCAGTCACTCACGAATACTGGTTACATCGAAATAAAAACTGCCTCAAAAATCACAATCTGGGATACCGTATCTATCATCCATTGTGTCATACATTGTAAACCCCGACGGTCAGACCGGTGGACTGTAGATTTACAAAGTTTACCATCATTGCGTACCAATGCCACCATAAAACAGGTTGTTGTTGTTGTTAAAACAGATTTCAAACATCGTTTGTCAAAATCCAAGACCGATAAATCTTACAGTGTTTAGATCAGGGGAGAACTGCAAATGCAGTCGTAGGTGTTCAACAAAAACGGTCAATTGAGATAATTTGTCGCCGTTGCCGAGTCAAATGCTGTGATTGTTCAGTAATTTGTCAAACGAAGTGTGAAATGGCCTAGTGCATGCCTGCTTAATTATAGGAGAGCTCATAATTAAACTGAAGCGGGCAACAAAATGGCCGCGGTTTGGAAAATTTTATTGCAGCCGTGCCTTTCAGAAATGTTTTCTATTGGCTAACCAAGTCATGTGTAGGGTCATTACCGGTACCTTCGGACACCTTAACGGTTCCCAGCTTGTAGCGGTTTCTTGGTTAATCTGACGCTTTGGAAAACTACTTGGCTGAATAGACCAATGTCTCATGTAACAGTTTACACTAAGCCGGGGTCCAGAATATAATTATTTACTATAAATACAGACCAATAGTAATGTTCCGTCGGGTGTATGGTATCTTCGGACGGGGTCTGGTACCTTCGGACACCCATGATGGTACGATCGGACAATAGCATTATCTGCCCAAAACAATAGTTAGTATGAATTACAACGAGTACTACACTTACATTAAGCCTTTGTATGCTTGAGAAAACGATTCTGGATGTTGTAATAAACATATTTTACCTCTGACCCAGTATAACCGGTGTTTTTTGGGTCCGAGCTTTTACTATCACACTTTACTGTCAAGTTTACAGCGACTTGCCCGATTTTTTTTTTTCAACTTTAGCTAGTACCGTCATCTATGGCTCGGCGTCATAAAGTATAATGGGTCCCCTCTTGACCGTATGAGAACGAGAGATAAAGTTTGTTTGTATATGCATAACTTCATTTTCTTTGTGTATAGTTAGTTCCTGGCCATTGTCCGTACTTGTGTTTCTGGGGCTAATGCCACACGTGATATGCTTGTTGAATTTTAATATTGAGCGGGGGAGGGTGCATGTTAATTGATTTTGGTCAATTTAATAGTTATGCTTGAACAAACAACTTAAGAAATTCATTACAGTTACCATCACTGTTCTTGGGTTGTAAAAATGACCACTTTACATTTCCAAAATATGGCCATCACAGGTTTTAAATGAGGCCAAAATTTAATATATGCAACACATAACTTTTAATTAATCAAATGCCACGTTTGATCATTTTAACAATTCTAAAAGCCTTCTTCGAGCCTTTAGGATGTTTGGAACAATTTGCCACTGATATTTACATTCTAATTGAGCCGGTACACAAAATTTTGTTACTTATCCCATGGCCATCGACCAACGGAGGCTCGGACAAGCCTGCGCTAGCTAATATGCAGACTCGCCAGAGACTCTTGATCCGTTTCGGCTCATATAAATAAAGCATACTGGTGAAGATGGAAAACTCAGATCAAAATTTAGACCTCTAGCCCAAAGGTTATACGACTTCTTTTTTCGTACTCAACTCAACTGAGCACGAAATTTCAACTGCTCATAAAAACTAAACTACCGACAAATAAAGAAGGACATTGCTTTAAGTTTCTTAGCTGTTGTATATATATAATGCTAATAAATGTGAATGCCAACAATTGTTGGCATTTCAACATTTATGAGCTGGATAAGTTTCATGCTCAGCTGGGTTGAATATGAAAAAAGTTTTATAACCTCGGTCCCTAGTCCCGTATGGACGTCTATATAAGACGTTTGCGCATATATATATGATGATAAGGCTTACAAAAATCTCGTTTGCTGACCCAAATTATGAGTCTATTCGCACACTTTTCTATAGTTTCATATCAACCTTGGACCCCACTGGGTTAGAGCATCAACAAATACACAGCTCACTTAGGGAAACTGAACAGGTCACGGGTCAGTCTTAGCTATCATGCGCGGATCCAGAGGGGGGTAGGGGGTCCGGACGTGGAGATTCACGTACAATGTTGAGGACTAAAAATGAAGAACTGCTTTCTGACAGTCGGGCCTGGACCCCGCCTGGCAAAAAATCCTGGATCCGCGCATGACTTTGCACTCGGTACTTATAACCACGGTTCAATATGAGTCTGTGATATTCATGTTAAAAGACTGTGGGCTTCGAGTTTGCGGATGCGCCCGCTGACCTGTCACCTGTCATCACTTTGCATACATGAAATGTCGTTCTTTGGCTTATCTTTATAAAAGGTTTCAGCTGCTGCTAGGTGGGAAAGGGAGAGGGGCTACGCACTGCAAAGTTTAATTATGACAACCTTATAATATCAGCCGATCCTCAGGATGACCCTAGAAATCATATGCATTGGGGTAAATGAGCATTTTTATTAATATTTCTTGTTATTGAAACACATGACGAATTTGGTATACAGCTCCAGCATACATTAAGGCTAGGTTGCACATGGAAAATAACACTTGGTCACCTTTATACACTGGTGCAGCACTCTCAAGGGAACAAAAATATGTCCGATTGTACCGGTATGTGATTTGCCAATAGTCTGGTATCTTCGGACAGCTGAATTTCATCTTATAATTGCCATTTGACTCAAATATAAACTGAAAACTATATATTTTAGTTTAAATAAATATATCTAAGACACAGCGGATACATAAATAATCGGTATGCGGTTATATGATTGTGGTTTAAGCAATGTTTTAATATGCACCCCCTTGGTGCCTCTCGGAATTGGTTTGGTTTACTTTCGCGCCAAAATGGTTGCTGTTTACGTATTGGATTTTCGTCCAATCAAATAAGGCCTTATATGCATGCTACAAAAGATATACAGCTAGTTACAAACAGATATTTTATTGGTCATTTTGGCCAATAAGCGCCTGATTGATGTCACTGAAGCGCTTTTATGTCAGGAAAGAAAAGCTGAAGTGTCCGAAGATACCCCACTGTCCGAAGATACCGGTAGTGACCCTACTTAGTAAGAAAACACGTAGGTTGCCGATCTATTCCAAATAACATTGTCTCTGCTCCACAGGCGCTCGAAATAAAATGAAGCATTGAATAGAATAGAATAGAATAGAATAAAATTTATTGCTCAGTTATACCCTTTAAGGGTTAAAGGCAAGCACACAATACAATCAAACACATACATACACAATATAACACAACAAACTTAAAATGTATTTCAAGAGTCATAAGAGTCATGTTATGTAATATTAGCTGTACATATAAATGAAGCAACAGCCCTTAATACATCAGAATCAGTACTAGTCAATAAATCAATAAAAGATTCTATGTCCGTTTTTCCCACAACACTATTTACATTTGTCTTAGAAACTGTTTGATACATTTGTTCTCGTAATAAGGAAAACTTTTTACATTGACATAAAGCATGTATTTCATCTTCAATAACCATACAAACATTACATATTCTATCTTCCACTTTTAAATTTAAGTATCTTCCACGTTCAATGTTTAATTTATGTGCACTAATTCTAAAAGCAGCTAAAGATTTTCTGAGATTCCTTTCATTTAGTTCTAAATACTTTTCTATCCCAAATTTATTCTTAACCAGCTTGTAAGTTCTTAATTTTGACATTTTTTCATCAGACTCCATTCGCTGTTCCCAAAATTGTTCATATCTTTCCTTCAATTTGTTTTTTATACACAATAACAGTGAAGCAGAATTAAAAGTACTATGGTTTTCCCAAATATGTGAAAACCCTAAATCACATAAAAGTTTTTTTACAAAACTCAACCAATGGCTGTTTGAGTTATTACACTGCTCTCGATATGCTTTATTAACAAGTGAATTATCATTAGATTGTACAATATGTAACCAAAAATTTATACAACTGACTAAAGCCGATAATACTAAAGGATACTGACCCAGTTCACTTAATACTGCAAAATTAGATGCTTTTGAGTGCACACCAAGAACAAACTTAGAAAATCTAGTGAATATTTTATCAAACTCATTTTGTCCTTTGAATGTAATTTCAAACATTTCCTCGATTGATTTCTTTTGGTAACAAGATTTATAACCTATCCATACATCACAATTGTATAATGCTATTGGCTTGACCAAAGCATCAAAGATGCTCAAAACGGCAGAAGGTCTGATATTATTATTAAATATACTTTGTTTGATTGAGAACAATGCTCTACTGGCTTTCAGACTTAAAGTTTTTTCTGCAGTTATGAATTTACCACTGGAAGAAACAGTTATCCCTAAATATTTATATTGATTAACACATTCTAAATGAGTCTGGCCAATGGTAAATCTATTACAATCTTTCTTGACTTGGCCATTTTTAGTGAAAATCATGATCTTGGACTTATCAGGATTTATTGATAGACTCCATCTATTACAAAAATCATTAACTTTACTTATATTTTGTTGTAATTCAGCTGCTGATGTTGACAAGAGTAGTAAATCATCAGCATATAACAAATGACTTATTCTAGAGTCATACAACACAGGTGCCTCTGTGTCTAAGATAAAATCTCCTAAATCATTTATGAAAATGTTAAATAAAAGAGGGCTTAAAACATTCCCTTGATGGACTCCTTTTGTAATGTCAATGGAATCTGACATAAGCTGATTACATTTAACTTTAGCTTGTGAACCGTGATACATAGATTTTATAACTTGATATATTTTTCCACGAATACCAGCTTTCTGAAGCTTAAGGAATAAACCATCATGCCATACAGTGTCAAAAGCCTTCCTTAAGTCAATAAAACAAGCAAACAATTTGTCGCCCTTTTTAGCATTTAAAACATATTTATCAACAATAGTTTTCAAAACAAATATGTGATCTGATGTACGATAATTTTTCCTAAACCCTGCTTGTTCAGATTTTATAAAATTTTTACTCTCTAACTCTTGACTAATTCTATCATTTATAATGTGACAAAACAGTTTACCTAAACAACTGCTTATAGTGATTCCTCTGTAATTATTAACATCTAACTTATTTCCCTGTTTATATACTGGAATAATAATTCCATCTTTCCATGATTTTGGGAATATACCAGAATTAAGAATAATATTAAAAGCTTGTATTATTGGTTTACATATAAATGGTATTGCTGATTTAAGCATTTCATTTCTAATCAAATCATATGAGCTCGCTTTATTGTTTTTCAACTTTTGACAAGCAGAGAGTACTTCTTTCTCTGTAACTTTATAATCTAAAATGCATGTCTGATCAGAATTTTCATATTCTGCAAGGTCATTTTTAACCTGTTGCTGTATTTCATTTGAATCTTGACTATTCTCAGGTGTAAGCAGTTTCTGGAAATGATCAAACCATTCTTTACGATTTATTTTTTCAGATTTATCTGTTTGTACTGCATCTCGCTTCATTTCATCAATTATTTTCCAGGCAGCCTGTGGATTTTTGTGCATAGCATCATTGAGCATATTTGTTAAATTTTCCTTGAATTTTCTTCTTTTAAATTTTGTGAGTCTTTTGTATTCTTTAAACTTTTTAAAATACTTAGAACGCAGAGAATTATCATTCAAATTTCTATTAAATGCATTCTTAGCAGATTTTACCTCTCTTAACAAAATATGACAGTCTTTATCATACCATTTTTTATTAATTTTCCGAGGTTTTTTCTTTTTTCCCACAAATGATTTTCTTTTCAATGTCATATCACCAGCTGAAACAATTATATCACTTATGCTAGTGATTATATCATCAACATCATTGTCTTCAGAAATAACAATTTTTTGAACATTGTCTATTTTATCCTGAATCACTTGATATGAAAAGGCTTCCTGGTAGTTAGCTTTAGATATTTCTGACCATACAAATCTATCTGGTGCATACACCATTGAAACTTCATATTTTAGACCTACTTCCGGGTCTTTATCATCATTACAAATATCATTGAACAATTTTATCTTTGTACTGATCATACAATGGTCAGAAAATATGCTTAAGTCATGAACTCTCATGCTATGAATACAGTTTGATAATGTCCTACTAGCTATAAAATAATCAACAGTACTACTACCACGTGGTGTATGACAAGTGAACTGGCCTATTAAGTCTCCTAAAGTCCTTCCATTAAGAATAAATAGTTGGTTATCTATACATTTTTCTAAAAGCCATCTACCAGTTTGATTCACCACTGACTTATCACAAGAAACACGTGGATATATGGTTTCGAAAACATCATCTTGAGGTGTAGGCAAATGCAATTCCTCTTCTTTTTCTACTAAGTCTAAGTTACAACCAACTCTTGCATTTAAGTCACCACATACCAATATTTTACCTTTACAAGAAAAATATTCAATCTGCTTTTCAAGTTTTGACATAATATCTTTACTATTTACTTTACCATAAGATGAAGTTTGAGGTGGAAGATACACAAATGCAACATACAAGTCATTCATCATAGAAATGGAGTCTTTGAGAACTTTTACCCATATAATGTCACTGTCAGAAATTGGATCAAATTTGTAAGCATTTCTCATGGACTCTTTTACAAGCACTGCAACTCCCCCAGAAGGTTTACAGGCCTTTTTATGTTTAATTCTATCTTTTCTAAAAACATAATAACCTGGTAAAGAAATGTCAACATTTTTATCTGCATGTGTTTCCATCAGCCCAATACAATCTAATGTTTTCAAAGAATTTACCACCTCTGGATCATCAAGCTTGTTACATTTCATACCATGACTCTTATACTCAAGACCATTAACATTCCAACTTGCTATAGATAAAATACTATTAGAGAATTTTGCTTTCATGTTCAATAATTTTCATTAAAAGATTAGAGTGATTTCCAAAGAAAGATTTCCATTCCATCTGTCAATGAGCATTTTATACCTTAAAAAAAAAAAAAAAAAAAAAAAAAAAAAAAAAAAAAAAAAAAAAAAAAAAAAAAAAAAAAAACTGAATGTTGCCCATATTTGCAGTCTGCTGCATACAATTAACGATGTAGTTATCCTATAAATGTAATTACCAAGACAAACAATATGGTCCCAGATCAGACTGCTCCTAACAGAGCAGCCTAACTTGGGTCCACTGTATGTCTTATCAAAGAGGTCTCAAATAATTTCAGCAGATAACAAAAACAGACACCAATTATTAAGATTGGCCCTTTATGAATTTTACCCCATACTCCATAATATCGCTCACTGACCATTAATTTGAAAATAATATGGAAGATGGAGATTTTGCTCCATTTAGCAAATGCTCCCTCCTCCATAAAATTTTCAAAAGTACTTAAATCCCAACACAAATTTCTCCTTAAATCCCCCATTTTTGTCTAAAAACAGAAAATGATGGCTATAGCCTATAATAGTCTATGGAGCAAAGCCTATAATAGTCTATGGAGCAAAGGGTTCATCGAAGGAAAAAAAAAAAAAAAAAAAAAAAAAAAATATTTACATACATGTATAAATATAATGAATGTTGCCCACATCAGTCATCTGCTGCATACAATTACCAATGTAGTTAGCTTATTAATATAATTACTGAGACAAACAATATGTTCCCAGATCAGACCACTCCTGCCAGAGTGGCCCGACTCGGGAACACAATGTATTATCATAGGCCTCCAAATGATTTCAGCAGACAACAAAACAGACCACATTTGTTGAGATTGGCCCTTTATGGATGGATTTAACCCCATTACTCCCTAATAATGCCCTCTGAGGCCCCCGAGATATCACAAATTCGAAAATATTATGGAAAATTGAGATTTTGCTCCATTGAGCAAATGCTCCATTTCCCACACAATCCCCAAAAGCACTCAAAATCCAACCCAAATTTATCATTAACTCCTACAGAAAAGGGTGTCATGATACAAAAAAAAGCCTATGGAGCAAAGGGTTAAAAAAGAAAAAAAAAAAAAAAAAAAAAAAAAAAGTGAATGTTACCCACAATTTGACATCTGCTGCATACAATTACCAATGAAGTTAGCTTATAAATGTAATTACTGAGGCAAACAATATGGTCCCAGGTCAGGCTACTCCTACCAGAGCAGCTCGATTCGGGTCCACAATGTCATATAGCAATGAGGCCTCCAAATAATTTCAGCAGACAATAAAAGTATATACATGTAGCCACATTTGTTGAGATTGGCTTTATGAAATTAATTGACAAAGCAGTGCTTATATCAAAGTTGATACACTGCAATTAATATCTACAATAGATTAACATATTTAGTCAACATTTCTGCAGATGAGAGTGGGTATTAGATAGAAAATTACCATATTCATTTTACAATCATACACCATGTCTTATGTACTCAAAAGAATCGTATCAATGAAACAATCAATTTGAGCTCAAAAAACAACAGCAAAAATAATAATTAAAATTTAAATAAAAAACATTCATTAATTGCCATTCAAGTGACCATACTTGTCTTCATTTGGGAAAAAATAATAAAAAAATAAATAAATAAAAAAAAAAAAAAAAAAATAAATAAATAAAAATGTTGTGGGTACTCAAAAGAACCGTCTCAAAATGAGAAGGTTCTTTTGAGAAACCAAAAAAACATTGAAACGCGGACCGAAATCAAGCTCTTACTGATAGAGCAAATCATTGGAAAATTGGCTGAAAGATATCTGATCCTGAATGTATGAGCCTGCGTCCCATTGGACGACACGCGCTTCGCGCGTGCCGTCCAGGACGCACGTATTAACCCGTCACACTATATGCATATATATGTGAAGCCCATAACAAATGTAACAGCACGCTGTCATCATTTTAGCTTAAATATGTTTTCCTGCGCTAACTTGCTCCATTTTGCTAGTAGAAGTATTTTTCATGCCTGAAAAAACTATGTTTGCTGAAAAGTGTGAATGACCATGAAATGTCACAATCGCAGACTGTAGATCAAACAAAGGTACCCTGAGGAAGAAACACAATACATTTCAGGTCTTGGCTGCATTTTGCTATAATCTAAAATTCCTCTATCAATCACGGTTTATACCAAAATGTACCTGATGCTTTGTAGATCAAGCATTTACTTTTTTTCTTTTGTGCTTAATACATTAATTTTCATTGTTGACAATTACATTTTGCAAAAAATCAATGTATCCCTAGGCATGTCACAATTGCAATGGTCTATTCTCTTGTTGAACACAATTTCATTATATCACATTGTAAAATGCTTATTATCTTATTATATATGCAGAAATTTCGAAAGACATTATTTTGTTTGTTAACCAATCAAGTTTGACGTAAAGTAACCTGAGCGATACGCATAGACTTAAAAGCATTTTACGTGGTAACATTAATTACAAAGCTATTTCATGTTAACCTTAATTGCAAATGTTTTTTTTTCTGTTAGTGAAGCTTTATAAGTCCATTTTGAGGAGTTATTCTAAAGCTTTAATCATAAACATGACTCACTGTAATTCAACAACATGGTTTGAATTTCTGAATCACTCAGAGTAAATTGTCAAATGAGTGTCGGTTGAAAAAGTAGTGCCACAACTCACGCGAAGCTGTTAGCTTTCTTAATTATTCACAAGGAAGTTCTTTTTTCTTTCATGTTTACACCTTTGTGTGATGTTGACTTATTTGTAACACTGATACATGTTTACACATGAGGGGTAAGAGACTTATGATCAGTTCGTTGGTTTCAAAGATTTACTGAAATAGCCTTATTGTTTGCAAAACCATCAAAAATTGTGAGCAATACTGCAAACAACAGCTCGTAAACATAATTTTAGTCATAAACTGACTCATTATTGCACCCATATACTTGTATATATTTGTTAATACTAACATTGTTTGAGGGCTGTTTCTGGTTAAAGGAAAGTATTTCAGTTTTTATTTTAAGTGTAATGCCATATTAAGATTACAAATTATGAGTATGTTACAAATTACAAGTGCAAGCTAACCTCGTATATTGCACTGGGTTATACGTGTAGTAGATAACTATAATGTAAAGACCAACCTTATATGCAACGAATCACTGTTTCATCAAACTAATATTGTTAAAACACAGATGCATTGCTTATATGTAAGGACAGGCGAGTTTCAGACCTTAGAGATTTTTCTACATCAAGCAAACAGGACATTAAACCAATTGATTATGTTTGTAATATATAAAAATAGTGAGTATGATCAGGAAATACCACAATCACAAACCGCAGACAACCCTGTGGCATCGAGAGGAAGAGCCGCTCAACCATCTAGAGACACCAGGAAGACAAATTAAGCAAAGCAACCAGCTCTCTCTTCCCCATCAAGATGATTGCAATACTAGAACGGACACAAAGCAACGTACAACAAAACATATAACAATTACAGACTCCCACAATGGGAGTAACAATGAACAAAAAGTCAACAACAACAGAACCACCGCCTTAGAACGGACAGCAGCCTAAGCTACTGGGGGGCTTAAATGCATTTTACTGGTACCAAATCTTCGCCCTAGATTCTGCTGTTGTTGAAGTACAAGAAATGTTCAGCTCGCATGGAGGCCATCTAACTAATGCAATGTAAATTTGTATTAGATAAACATTTCGTGATGTAATTTCTCCAAACATAGACATGGTCTCAGATTAACTGATAACAGACTGTTGGTTGGTTGGTTTTGTTGCTTTACGTCCCAAGTCAACAGCTATGGTCATTGCGGGACGGTCAGTTCACTTAACCACACTTTTTCCTGGGCAGGCTTGAACAAGCGGTTAACCAGTAATTTGTGCACATACTTTCGCTTGTAACTGACTGGATGTACACTCAAGCTATTAGCTGCTTCAATATGATAAATGACAGATTCTTCCATAGCATGTGTATATATCAGTGAATAACCTTGTTAAGAGCTTTAGTCACCAAAAGGCCATTCAAGACACACTTCCCTAGAAGGATATTTTGAATAGTATCAATGAACTTATTTTAGCTTTACTGGTTTGAGCTAGACAGAAACATCAATTGCAGGCATCTGTGAAATATGTTTCTGCTCGTCAGCGTTACTTCTGTTACGTTGTATACATAATTGCAAATGATGACTTTGTAGATTGCATTTTAGAACAAAACATGTTCCCCAACCTTAAGTTCATAATGTAGATATATATTCTAATGGTAAATTTCAATTCTTACATATTTGAAGCTGTAAATGACTTGTAACTGTAGTGAAAATATTTATAAATATGTTTATTAGCTTACAAATTTTCGATCCTCATTTATTAGGTAACGTACTTTACAAGCCTATTTTGAAACTTTGACAATAGGAAACGTAGTAATTAAACAAACCACAAGAAACGTAGTAAAACATTCAGTCCAATATTTGAATTATGAAGTAGATATTATACATATTGTCATGTACCATTGATTAAAAACCTGTAAACTGTCATATCAAAGTAAAGTAATCAATCAAGTGTTTATTTAGAATAATTTGTCCATAATTGAAAATATTTAAATAATATGTGGAGAGAAGACTCAAATATATTCTGAGCCTGGCTTGTTGTCAGGCCCAGGTAAAATATGAGTTTACTTTCCATACTTTTAAATTAGTATTTTTATCCATTTATGCAAGGGGCAATGTTGTTACCTACGTTACCTGATATATATTAACAGCAACAGACTATCCATCGTAATTGAATTTGTTTATAGTTATTATTTCGTTTCATCGTGAAAGTGGTAAAGGAGACATTGTACATTCCAATGCAATGTAAATTGTCAGATAGAAAATCTTTACGCGATATTAGAAGTGACATGCTCATAAACAAACTTAAATATTTATTTTCAACCTCTATTGCCAGTTACAAGTTGCAAATAGCCTAAAATATGTGAAAATGGAAATTCATTAATAAAATAGAGATCATTAATACACATTTAAGGTTAGGGGAAATGTTTTTTTTCTTTCTAATATGCAATCTATAAAGTCATTATCTGCAATTTCGGAAAAATGTAACATAAGTAACTTTGACAACCAGAACTACATCTCACACATGTATGCAATTGATATTTATGACTAGCTCAAACATGTATATTTCAAATAATTTCATTTATACTTTTGAAAACATCATATTAGTCTTATATTTTGTGTACTGCTATTTTTAATGTTAGTAGGGTAACATTAACTACAGGCCATTTCCAGAAAATTACAAAAGAAAACGTAGTAAAACATGGGTTTCAAATACCTCAAGACATGTCCCAGACTGAAAATAGTTACCAAGTGTCTCTTCCTGTGGCTAGGGAACATGGTTCATTCTTAAATGCAATCTATAAAGTCATTATCTGCAATTTCGTATAAAATGTAACATACGTTACGCTGGCCAGTTGCAATACATCTCACAGATGTCTGCAATTGATTTTTATGACTATGTTAAACATTTAAACCACAAATAAAGTTATTGATACTATTATAAAATATATTATTAGTTTTGTATTTTGTGTAATGTTATTTTCGATGTTTGTGGGGTAACGGTGATTACAGGCCATTTACAGAAAATTGACCACAGAAAACTTAGTAAAACATGGGTTTCTGAGGCCCCCAGACATGTCCCTGACTGAAAATAGTAACCAACTTTTTCTTCCTGGGGGGTGCAACAGAACTCAAAATTTGAGATTTGGCCCCTAGACCATTAGTGATTCCAACACAAACTCTGTGAAACTGTGCTTTCCACTTGAATCTTAGAATTTTTCATTTTCTTTGTTTAACTATACAAAATTTAATAAGCTATAAAAATCACATCACGCTAAATCTTCATTGTACAAAATGTATATAGCTGTTGAGCCATCAACTTGATAATCAACAGACAACATCTACTACACAATTCTACCGACAAATGCTTATATCGGCCAAGAAAAATAATTAATTTCTAATTCTCTTTTTTTCAAATAAAATCAATTCTATCGATAGTTCTCCCGTCCCTTTATAACTGAAAGATTGTTGATAGGACGTAAAGAATCAAATCAATTAATTATTGATAGTTCGTTCTAATCTGTTGTCATCTTGGCGGAAGATGTATAAATGTTATTCTTCAACAAAATCTACTTTTCTAGAAGAAGCAGCATTATACAATTGTTGACGTCAATGAGGTAGACATGAAGATTTATCTACCTGAAAAAAGTGATATTCACCAAGGCCGCAAGGCTGAGGTGAATATCAATTTTAAGGGTAGATAAATCCTTGTCTCTACCGAAATTAAAGTCAATACCTGTTTTTGTTATATAACTTTTCAACTTTGAATGGAAATTTTTGACTTTCACTATTTTTAACTAGATTTGTATTGTAGAAACCATGTTTAACCTAAGAACTTTCTAACACGTTATAACAACTGTTTTAAAAAAATGTTGATTCATGTGCACTCATGTCAGACCCTCTTTGTATTCACTTTAATTGTACAGTCAGTGGCCATAAGTAAGTAGCCAAAATGGCGAACGTTGTTTCTTTTGCAAAAATTTAAGTACATTTAAAATTTGTAGAATTTGAAAACGAGGAATGCAAATTATCTGAAATTTTGAACATATCACTATTTGCTATTTTTCAATTTAAGAATGCTTGATTATTATAGAAACAATATCACCTAGAGTTCGTGGGTGTTATTCATTTCAACCACCCCTGATTTCTGAAACAGTTTGAAAATTCTATATGGGTTCTAAACTTCTTCCGTTTTTACATGGCTATTTATATAGCTTATTTTCTGTATATTTTGGTGATAATGGTGCTAATGTGTTATAATCGTGAGCTGTGAACAAGATGTGTTCACATCTTCCCAATTTATTCACCGTCATATTAGGGGTGGGTGGTGTATTTGTACCCCTGACCCAAAATCTAAATTATTGAATCAATCCACATGGTAACTTAGCAACAAGTATCAGGCTTTCTAGGGTGTATATACGAATGTTTCAAGCAATTAGTCTTTCAATGTTTCGTTCTTTCAAATCGAAAAGACAGCACCCAGCGATACCTTACCCCTTGGTCAAATTTTGCTTTACGAGGGGGTACCCAAACTATCATGCGAAATCATAGGATAGTTATTCTTAAAAAAAAAATGTTCTGTAAAAATGTAACCCCAAATGGTACTTTCAACTGAAAATAATTATTACACAAATATTATATCACCAGTTATGCTGCTTGTTGCACCAATATCAGGATTGACAGTGAAAATTAGCAGAGTTTCTTTGGATCCAACCATAGCTTATATCCATCAACAATTATTCAAAATATATTATTTTCAATTTGAACACTGTTATGATACTTCACAAAACATACATACCCCATATCCCTGCATTTGTTTATTTAGTTTGTTTTTCACGTACAGCCAAAGTATACTGCAGTGGGATCGTTTTCATGGCATTATTTTCTGTCAAGTACGTCTCTGCTCTGCATTATTTTATTTTCAGTGCCTATACTAATTTGAACTTTAACAGAATGTTTTCAGTACCTTTCAAATATTTCTGCAAATTTTCAATAAAGAATATTACAATCTGCCATTTTTACAGCAATTTTTCAACACCTGCTATCTTTTTTGAAGAAATGGAGCCAATATTTGTGATACACAATATCTCCATAGCAACAGATGATGACATCATACAATTTGGTAATGACGTAAACATATACACTGTATATTTATCCAGGCCAATTATCATTTGGGGAAATTGTCTTAATTGGCTAGAAAAGACCATTGTTTCAGACCATATTTTTGTCAAATTATTGTAAGCTGATTTGGCTACGAGTGTACATCGGAAAATGCAACTTACGGTTTTTCGCAGATATAATACATGTCATCGTCACACTCATGGTCGTGCCATTCCCAGTCATGGGAATTTATGTAGACACAATCTTGCTCATCGTCATCGTCGTCGTCACGCCCTTCTGGTTCGTGGTGGGCCCAGTTTGTGTACCCGTGTGATAAAGGTTCATCTATCCCGTACCAGAGAAACGTCATCTCTTGAACGTCGTCCGTGGCGCCAATCCAAGTGTCATAAGAAGGGTGATCTGAGTAAGTAAGGATGCAAAGATCAGGAGTCGATACAATCAAGTACCACACCCTACCCAGGATACCAATTTTTGCACAGTTTTGTTGAGCATTGATAAAAGTTTTTTTAACCTCGGGGCCTGGTAGTCGCATTGTTGTAAGATGCTTACGGGTGATTCAGTTTTGTACAGAGATATTTCAGCGATGTATTCATAGAAAATTTTTCTTACACACCGGATAAGGATATCTGATAATTTTCCTCGGGATAGAAAATCATATCTTACCCATGCAATCTTTCATTGAGACATTGTACATTGGTTGTATTGGAACTCCATAAAACTAAAGATGTATAAGACTCCATCATGAGTGTGAGGCATTCGGGAAAGTCCGCCACAATTCGAGAATCGAATCATTGATTCCATGGAATTGGCTGATATGCGTGCAGATTGGAGTGTGAGGGTGGGATAGAAAAATCCGTCCAGAGGATCGCCGTTTGGCATCACGAGGCTTGTCGAGTGATGACAAACGGTGTTCCCGAGGGACGGATTTTTTTTTATCCTACCCTCACACGAATCATGGATTCTTTTTCATGCTCACCATTTAATACTGTATTTTATGTTTAAAAACGCTCCCGAAAGATTTTGAATAGGCTGAGAAGCAACATGTAATGATGACGTCACTTTAACATAACAATGACGTCACTTGACAGCAACGCGCGTGAGTTCCAATACGACCAATGTACAACCTGGGTAAGATTGCATAGGTAAGATATGATTTTCTATCCCGGGGTAAAATATCAGATATCCTTATCTGGTGTGTAAGAAAAAAAATTCTATGAATACATCGTTGAAATATCTCTGTACAAAAATGAACCACCCGTAAGCATCTTACAACCATGCGACTATCAGGCCCCGAGGATCTAACACTTTTTCATGCTCAACTCAACTGAGTACGAAATTTCAACTGCTCATAAAAACTAAAATACCGACAAATAAAAAGTTTCAATATTTAAGTCTCTCAGATATTGTATTTGTCAGGCTACATGTAACAAATGTTAAAATGCCAACAATTTATGAGCAGGATAAATTTCCTGCTCAGCTGAGTTTAGCATGAAAAAAGTTTTATAACCTCGAGGCCAGGTTAACAACTTGTGGCTTAGTGACAGGTGCATCTTTTATTGTCGTTTTACATACTGTCGAATCTCGTAAATTTAAAGTCCTCGAGACTAGAGGTTTTATTTCCAATTATCAAATTATTAAAAGTTCGAACTATAGGGAGATAGACATAAAAATATTTACCCCCCCCCCCCCCCAAAAAAAAAAAAAAAAAAAAAAAAACACACAAACAAAACAAACTATTATTATCAGTTTTTTTCTCTCAAACATAAGTTTTGCGCGCAAGGAGACGTTTCGTTTACGCACCACCTAATACCTGTTACTATAGACAGTTATTAAAATACATGTACTTAATATGTAACGAATAGGTCCTATTCAATGAATCCAGTGTATCCCAAAGGCATTTCGAATTAGCGAGTATTCGAAAATATCGAAGGTTTTACTGTGACTTGTGTATTAGAATGTAGCTTGTGTGATCTTGTTAAACTTACGATGACTATGACTACGACGGCGAGATGCTCGGTGTTTCAGTTGTCCAACTATAAAACTGTTTTCAGCTGATGAGTTTATATAGACTAGATGAGAATGATGGCCTCCACATAGAACCTGGAAGCAAATACAAACAAAAATAGCAAATACTGTCATCATCATCATGTATCATAATCGAATTTTTGATTAACGTGCAGGTGCTGGGGCATTATCCACATCAGTGGGCCTCTTTTCAGGTAACTGGCTAGCTGCACGCATAGCAGATCTCACACTTGATCTTCAGGTGCTCCCTTTTTGAGGGTCAACTTTCGTGAGCTTCCACTCACGGCAGACTCTCCCCGTCAGTTTTTTCCATGTTAGCCTTGGCCTCCCTGCCCCCCGCCTGCCATCTATATGTATTTCACATGCTATTCTGATTGCACCACTAGAACGCTCCACATGCCCAAACCAGCGAAGCCTTCTGTAAATTCGGATTTTTTGCGAGAATTTTATTTTCGCAAACAGCATTAAAAGACACATTTGCGACGTTAGAAATTCGTGACTATGGCATGATATACGTATATCAGTAAACGACTGAGTGATGTTGCCATTTCGCGAGTGTTTTATTTTCACGAAACTTTGCATATATGAAGTTTCGCGAAAATAAACCCTCATGAAAATTTCCGAATTTACAATTCATATAGGTCCTTACATAAGTGCATGCTCATCTTTTATTTAATTTATTAACGAGTTGAGGAAAGAGGCAAAATGAGAGGCTTGCAGAGCATCGATTTGCACCTAGAAAATGGCTTAGAATAACATTTTAACGAATGAAACATAAGAAATCGGCATATAAAACAGTCAGGCACTGGAAGGAAAACCTTCCATGCCAAAAGTATGTCTTTTTGGAAGGAATAGCCTTCCAACTAAACAATTTCACTAAACTTTGGATTTTCCTTCACTGAAAATTGGAAGGTTTTACCATGCATCTTAATGACAAGTTTTGGATGGAAAACCCTTCCAAAATATCCTTTTCATTGCAAATTTGGCATCCGATCGGACGTTAATGATGTAATTAGTATGTTTTCATTACATCACCAAGCAGAAAAATCATGTTTCTACTTGATAAACCTTATTGCAATACAGTAACAGTTAATAAAGATCATTTATCAATCTTTCCTTGTCACTGGTATTAGAGAAAGTTTGCAAACTTTTGATGACTTTTCTTGAAGATATCTTTTCAAGGCATGCAATATTACATAAGTTTGTTACTATAAATAAACCTGGATGGAAATCCAGGTAATCACAAACATATGCTTTTGCTTATTTGTGAGAAGAAATGTTTCTATTTCTAGAAATAGAACTAAAATTGAAAGACTGTTAGATTGGAAGGAATTTCCATCCAAATCTGTTGGAAGGTTTTCTTTCCAGTGCCTGACTGTAAAATAAGTCGCTCAAGTGTGCCTTAGGTCTTGCTGTCATTGCCATATTAGTAATTTGTGATTGCTGCATGGCCTGAATAATTGAATGACTGCTTGATGATTGTATTATTGAATGAATGAAATATTATATTATAATTATATTACCTCTGCTTCCGTCCACGTAAATTTTTCGTCCATCCGGAAGTGGTAACAGGACGTGCTAAACTGTATCCAGCCCGGCGGACATGCCCCCAAACCTAGAAAACAAACGAACATGGTCTATATGTTCTTATATCTTGCAAAACAAATATACAGCCAGGCGGACATGCCCCCATACATAGAAAACAAACGAACACGGTCCATGTGTTCTTATATCTTGCAAAACAAATATACAGCTGGGTGGACATGCTCCCATACATAGAAAACAAACGAACACAGTCTATATGTTCTTATATCTTGCAAAACAAATATACAGTCCGATGGACATGCTCCCATACATAGAAAACAAACAACACGGTCTATATGTTCTTTAATCTTGCAAAGCAAATATACAGCTGGGTGGACATGCTCCCATACATAGAAAACAAACAACACGGTCTATATGTTCTTTAATCTTGCAAAGCAAATATACAGCTGGGTGGACTTGCTCCCATACATAGAAAACAAACAACACGGTCTATATGTTCTTTAATCTTGCAAAGCAAATATACAGCTGGGTGGACTTGCTCCCATACATAGAAAACAAACAACACGGTCTATATAGTCTTTAATCTTGCAAAGCAAATATACAGCTGGGTGGACATGCCCCCATACATAGAAAACAAACAACACGGTCTATATGTTCTTTAATCTTGCAAAGCAAATATACAGCTGGGTGGACATGCTCCCATACATAGAAAACAAACAACACGGTCTATATGTTCTTTAATCTTGCAAAGCAAATATACAGCTGGGTGGACTTGCTCCCATACATAGAAAACAAACAACACGGTCTATATGTTCTTTAATCTTGCAAAGCAAATATACAGCTGGGTGGACATGCCCCCATACATAGAAAACAAAAGAACATAATATATGTGTTCTTATATCTTTCAGAACAAATATACAGCCCTGTTGACATGGCCCCATACCTAGAAAACAAACGACACTGTCTATGTGTTCTTATATCTTGCAAAACAAATATACAGCCCGGTGGACATGCTCCCATACATAGAAAACAAACGACACGGTCAATGTGTTCTTATATCTTGCAAAACAAATATACAGCCAGGCGGACATGCCCCCATACATAGAAAACAAACGAACACGGTCTGTGTGTTCTTATATCTTGCATAACAAATATACAGCCCAGGGGACATGGCCCCATACATAGAAAACAAACGACACGGTCAATGTGTTCTTATATCTTGCAAAACAAATATACAGCCAGGCGGACATGCCCCCATACATAGAAAACAAACGAACACGGTCTGTGTGTTCTTATATCTTGCATAACAAATATACAGCCCAGGGGACATGGCCCCATACATAGAAAACAAACGAACACGATAGTTGTGTTCTTATATCTTGCAAAACAAATATACAGCCCGAGGGACATGGCCACATACATAGAAAACAAACGAACACGGTCTATATCTGTGTTTTATATCTTAAAAACAAATATACAGCCAGAGGGACATGCTCCCATACCTAGAAAACAAACGAACATGGTCTATGTGTTCTTATATCTTGCAAAACAAATATACAGTCGGCCGGACATGCCCCCATACATAGAAAACAAACGAACATGGTCTATGTGTTATTATTTTTGTATACAAATAAACAGTTCAGGGGACATGCTCAAATACCTAGAAAACAAACGAACACGCTCTATGTGTTCTTATATCGTGTAAAACAAATAAACAGCTTGGAAGACATGCTCCCATACCTAGAAAACAAACCAACACGGTCTATGTGCTCTTATATCTTGTAAAACAAATATACAGCCTGGCAGACATGCTCCCAAACCTAGAATACAAATGAACACGATCTTTGTGTTCTTATATCTGTCAAAACAAATAAACAGCACAACGGATAAGCTCAGAAACCTTGAAAACAAACGAACCCGCTCTATGTGTTCTTATATCGTGCAAAACAAATATACAGCTCGGAAGACATGCTCCCATACCTAGAAAACAAACGAACGCGGTCTATGTGTTCGTATATTGTTCACAAATATACAGCCCGACGGACATGCTCCCATACCTAGAAAACAAACGAACACCATCTATGTGTTCTAATATCATGTAAAACAAATATATAGTCTGGAAGACATGCTCTCATACATAGAACACCAACGACCACGGTTTATATTTTCTTATATCTTGTAAAACAAATATACAGCCGGTCGGACATGCTCCCATACCTAGAAAACAAACGAACACAGTCTATGTGCTCTTATATCTTACAAAACAAATATCCAGACCGGCAGACATGCTCCCATATCTAGAAAACAAACGAACACGCTCTATATGTTCTTATATCTTGTAAAACAAATATACAGCCTGGCGGACATGCACTCATACAAAGAAAACAAACGACCACAGTATATGTGTTCTTATATCTTGCAAAACAAATATACAGCCTGGCGAACATGCTCCCATACCTACAAAACAAAATAACACGGTCTATGTGTTCTTATATCTTGCAAAACAAATATACAGCCAGGTGGACATGCCCCCATACATAGAAAACAAACAAACACTGTCCATGTATTCTTATATCTTGCAAAACAAATATACAGTCTGGCGGACATGCTCCCATACATAGAAAACAAACGAACACGGTCTATATGTTCTTATATTTTAAAAAACAAATATTCAATCTGGCGGACATTCTCCCATACCTGGAAAACAAACGAACACGGTCTATGTGTTCTTATATCTTACAAAACAAATATACAGCCTCGCGGACATGCTTCCATACCTAAAAAAAACAACCGAACATGGTCTATATGTTCTTATATCTTGCAAAACAAATACACAGCCCATAGGACATGCTCCCATACCTAGAAAACAAACGAACAAGGTATATGTGTTTTTATATCTTACAAAACAAATATGCAGCCCGAGGGACATACTCCCATACATAGAAAACAAAAGAACACTGTATATATGTTCTTATATCTTGTAAAACAAATATACAGCCCGACGGACATGCCCCCATACATAGAATTCAAACGCACACGGTCAATGTGTTTTTATATCTTGCAAAACAAATATACAGCCCGGGGGACATGGCTCCATACATAAAAAACAAATGAACAAGGTCTATGTGTTCTAATATCTTGCAAAACAAATATAAAGCCCGGGGGACATGGCCCCATACATAGAAAACAAACGAACACGGTTTATGTGTTCTTATAGCTTGCAAAAAATATATTCAGCCGGGGGGACATGCCCCCATACATAGAAAACAAACGACCACGGTCAATGCGTTCTTATATCCTGCAAAACAAATATACAGCCAGGTGGACATGCCCCCCATACATAGAAAACAAACAACACGGTCTATGTGCTCTTATATCTTGGAAATATACAGCCCTGTGGACATGACCCCATACATAGAAAACAAACGACACAGTCTATGCGTTCTTATATCTTGCAAAACAAATATACAGCCCGGTGGACATGCCCCCATACATAGAAAACAAACAAACAAACATGGTCTATATGTATTTATATCTTGGCAAAACAAATATCCAGGCCGGCGGACATGCTCCCATACCTAGAAAACAAACGAACACGGTCTATGTGTTCTTATATCTTAAAAAAACAAATATCCTGCCGGGCGGGACATGCTACTATACCTGGAAAACGAAAGAACATGGTCTATATGTTCTTATATCTGGCAAAACAAATACACAGCCCGGGGGGCATGCCCCCATACATAGAAAACAAACGACCACGGTCTATGCGTTCTTATATTTTGCAAAACAAATATACAGCCAGGTGGACATGCCCCCATACATAAAAAACAAACAACACGGTCTATGTGCTCTTATATCTTGGAAATATTCAGCCCTGTGGACATGCTCCCATACCTAGAAAACAAACAAACACGGTATATGTGTTTTTATATCTTACAAAACAAATATGCAGCCCGATGGACATGCTCCCATACATAGAAAACAAACGAACACGGTATATGTGTTCTTATATCTTGCAAAACAAGTACACAGCCCGGTGGACATGCTCCCATACCTAGAAAACAAACGAACACGGTACAGTCAAAACTCTTTATAACGTCACTCGTTATAACAGAATATTCAATATCCAACATAAAATTGCTGGGAACGGATCTGTTTCCATTAAAATTCCCTCTTTATATCAGAATATTCACTTAACGACACCGACAGTAACTTCTGGGAACAGATATACAATTTCTATTGAAAATAAATTCATTATAACAGAATTGTTAACATATGTCAGACAATTTTGTGATCGGAACAAGGTCTTTTTTTTGCATGAACAGGTTTCTGTCTCACTTGATAATTGGTAAGCTTTGTGCATTTTGTTGCAATATGAAATTGATCTGATGTATACATTTGGAATAATAGCATTTTAAATCATTTGTACAATATTTTCTTTTACCAAATGATTATTATGTTGAAATCTGGTAATGGTCAGAATTCTTTATAACAGCAAATTCACTTTAACGTCAAGGAAAGCTTGGAACAAACAGTGTCGTTAGTAGAGGGTTGACTGTATATGTGTTTTTATATCTTACAAAACAAATATACAGCCCGGGGGACATGCCCCCATACATAGAAAACAAACGACCACGGTCTATGCGTTCTTATATCTTGCAAAACAAATATACAGCCAGGTGGACATGCCCCCCATACATAGAAAACAAACAACACGGTCTATGTGCTCTTATATCTTGGAAATATACAGCCCTGTGGACATGACCCCATACATAGAAAACAAACGACACAGTCTATGCGTTCTTATATCTTGCAAAACAAATATACAGCCCGGTGGACCTGCCCTCATACGTAAAAACAAACAAACAAACATGGTCTATATGTTCTTATATCTTGGCAAAACAAATATCCAGGCCGGCGGACATGCTCCCATACCTAGAAAACAAACGAACACGGTCTATGTGTTCTTATATCTTAAAAAAAAAACAAATATCCTGCGGGACATGCTACTATACCTGGAAAACAAAAGAACATGGTCTATATGTTCTTATATCTGGCAAAACAAATACACAGCCCGGGGGACATGCCCCCATACATAGAAAACAAACGACCACGGTCTATGCGTTCGTATATCTTGCAAAACAAATATACAGCCAGGTGGACATGCCCCCATACATAGAAAACAAACGAACACGGTATATGTGTTCTTATATCTTGCAAAACAAATACACAGCCCGGTGGTCATGCTCCCATACCTAGAAAACAAACGAACACGGTATATGTGTTTTTATATCTTACAAAACAAATATGCAGCCTGACGGACATGCTCCCATACATAGAAAACAAACGAACACGGTCTATGTGTTCTTATATCTTGCAAAACAAATATACAGCCCAGGGGACATGCCCCCATACATAGAAAACAAACGACCACGGTCTATGCGTTCTTATATCTTGCAAAACAAATAAACAGTCAGGTGGACATGCCCCATACATAGAAAACAAACGACACGGTCTATGTGTTCTTATATCTTGCAAAACAAATATACAGCCAGGTTGACATGCCCCCATACATAGAAAACAAACGACACGGTCTATGTGTTCTTATATCTTGCAAAACAAATATACAGCCAGGTGGACATGCCCCCATACATAGAAAACAAACGACCACGGTCTATGCGTTCTTATATCTTGCAAAACAAATATACAGTCAGGTGGACATGCCCCATACATAGAAAACAAACGACACGGTCTATGTGTTCTTATATCTTGCAAAACAAATATACAGCCAGGTTGACATGCCCCCATACATAGAAAACATACGACACGGTCTATGTGTTCTTATATCTTGCAAAACAAATATACAGCCAGGTGGACATGCCCCCATACATAGAAAACAAACGACACGGTCTATGTGTTCTTATATCTTGCAAAACAAATATACAGCCAGGTTGACATGCCCCCATACATAGAAAACAAACGACACGGTCTATGTGTTCTTATATCTTGCAAAACAAATATACAGCCAGGTGGACATGCCCCCATACATAGAAAACAAACGACCACGGTCTATGCGTTCTTATATCTTGCAAAACAAATATACAGTCAGGTGGACATGCCCCATACATAGAAAACAAACGACACGGTCTATGTGTTCTTATATCTTGCAAAACAAATATACAGCCAGGTTGACATGCCCCCATACATAAAAAAACAAACGGCACGGTTTATGCGTTCTTATATCTTGCAAAACAAATATACAGCCCGGTGGACATGCCCCCATACATAGAAAACAAACAAACACGGTCTATATGGTCTTATATCTTGGCAAAACAAATATCCAGGCCGGCGGACGTGCTCCCATACCTAGAAAACAAACAAACACGGTCTATGTGTTCTTATATCATAAAAAACAAATATCCAGCCCGGCGGGACATGCTACCATACCTGGAAAACAAACGAACACGGTCCATGTGTTCTTATATCTTAAAAAACAATTATCCTGTCTGGCGGACATGCTACCATACCTGGAAAACAAACGAACACGGTCCATGTGTTCTTATACCTTGCAAAACAAATATACAGAATGCACCTAACTTAATTCAGGCCGACAGATACTACACCATAAAAGTTGATTGTAACTGTATATCAAATTTGGTTATGTACAGCTCACCCATCACTGATCTTGCGCGGATCCAGAAAAAGGGAGTACGTGCATTAAGAGGCTATTTTGGCCCCCCTATGAAGTCAAAAAATAAAAGTAGCTCTTCACAAGTTTCTTCTTCTTAGTTTATTAGAACAATAGCCAAATTGTAAAGGTCTGGTATTGATTCGACTTTTACTGCTGCTATGGTAACAAAAATGGCCGCCAAAATAGGCTGAAAATAGGAAAATTACCATTTTGGAGCAAATTTGAGACATGTAACAAAGGAATTAATATAGAGCACAAGCAAATACCAAAAACATATTTTAACAGATGATGAGAATTATCACGGCATACAATACATTAAAAGTTGTTTTTTTTTGGTATTTGCTTGTGCTGATATCGAAATTTTAAAAAAATCGGTCTCCCAAAGCCTCAAATTTGGCCCAAAATGGCAATTTCTCTATTTTAAGCCTATTTTGTCGGCCATTTTGGTTACCATAGCAACCGGTAAAAGTAAAATAAATGCCATAATTTTACACTTGGGCTAATAAACCAATAAGATGGAATTGGTGAAAAGCAACTTTCAGTTTTTGGCTCCAGAGGGGGCCAAAATAGCCCCTTTAATGCACGTACCCCTTTCAGAGGGTGTCTAACTCTGACACCTAATTTTTGTTTTACCTTACGATGAGGGGTAGAGAGAGAGATGATCCAAATAAAGGCGGGCCATCATTGGCCCACAAGATGAGGAATAATAATTATTGCAGGCCGATGATGGCCAAATATTGAATGCTGGCTTGGTAGCTTTGTTATGTGTCAGGGGATCCAGACCAGTATTGTATTGCTTCGAGAGGGTGGGGATGTTACGGACACCCTGTCAACCACCTCCCCCCCCCCCACTCTGGATCCGCCCATGTGCTCCTAAACTAAAACACTGTTCTGCTTGATTGCATTGTTGATAAGAATAAATACAACAATTACAGAGAGAAACTGTTATTGAGGCCCAACAGTGTGTCTGTGTGTGTGTGGGGGGGGGGGGAATCTGTGCATCCTTGATCCCTAAAATAATGATATAATCTCGCGTCATCCATGAATTTTTTTCTCAGCTATCTTGGCAGTGCTTCTTAAATCTGCAAAATTATGTTTATGCTCTAAGCTCCCTTAAAATAATTACCAACGCTCCTCAGCTCCATTTAAAAAAAAAACTTCTCCAGAGCTCCCCATACCCCATGGGTCCTCATTAGTGTTCTGTGGCTGTTCTTCCTCACAGTACTGTGGATTGGTCTGCAGTGTGTGATTGTGGTATTTCCTGATCATACTCATTTTTTAACATGCATCACAGGGGAAATAATAGCCTCAAAATGTTAAACATTTATCGATTCTTGATTCGGGAGAGTCATGGTCTGTGTGGAATAGGAGCTTTAGCAAACATTGCAGACCCTGCTAAAATGCCGCATTTAATCTTGGTCTTAACTGATTACCAGAGCACGTATCAGGAGTCACTAGTATGGAAAGGGATCGTGGGTAAAAAATCAAGTCATACCACACCCGTAAACTGCAGACCAACCCACGGAAACGTGAGGAAGGGTCATAGAACACTAACAGTCACAAGACACCAAGAAGTCAAATGAAGATCAAGTTGATTGCAAATCTAGAAAGGACACAAAAGCACGGAACTCCCACAAACAATGAGGGTCTGGAAGGGGGGATCTGGTATTCATTATTCATTAAAAAAATTATCCCATTATTCATCTTATTAAAATTTTTACTTATTCATTAAAACTGCATAGTCTGTAACTTTTGATATTCTAATTTTGAAAAAAAAGTTTATATTTTTCAAGAATACAGTTAAAAAAATACTCAAATTCAGGTATACATTTTACCATTTTCATAAATTTTAACAAATTATATCTATCAAAACAACAGCACTTATGTTAAAAATCATCATCTAGAATTATTGGAGGGACGTAAATGATTCCTAACAAGAGAAAAATCAACTGTTTTTATTAGATAGTTCACTGTTCCATGCAGCTTTCAGCTGTACTTAACACATTTATTGTGAAAACATAACTCAATTCTATTTTTACAAATGATTTTAAAAGAAAATATATTTTTTTTCCGAAAAATGTTCATAGTTACAGATCTAGTATCTTTAAAATAAGACCAATTATTCATTAAAAGTAAGAAAGGAGGCAAGGAAATCTGATCATTCACTATTCATTAATTTTTTCTTCAATTCATTAAAAAAAATATGATTATTCATTGTTTTTAGGCTCTCAATGTTCACTATTCATTATTTTTTGGCTCATTATTCACTATTCATTATAAAAAGGCCTTTATTCACTTTCATTATACCCCATCCAGATCCTCAACAAATTGAGCAACAATAAACAATGAATCAACAACAACAGAACCACCATATTAAACATGTTAAACTATTTTAACATTCATGTATATGTATATGTGAATTTTGCAACGTATAACATTAGATAGTTAATATATTTGCGCAATTAAAAGAAATAATAATAATAACCTTACAAACATCAAGACTATATCCTAATAATATAGCGAGTAAAAACAGGATATGCATGATACTACGATGTGAAATTAAACATGCAGTGATGAACTTCCAGGACATTTATATATATAAGTTTAGTCTTATCTTCAGTCTATATCTGTACGTTGTCAGTTTACAGACATGTATCAGCTGATCTTTAATTAGGCCAGCACGTGATATATTGGTACCATCGCGCATGCGCAACATCATCATACTCAAATACTGACGTATTGGCAGGGTTAGAGGTCCAGAATTTATCCCGTTTCAACCGATTGGAATTCCCAATGTTATTGATTGAACCAGTCCATTTCCATTTCTACGGTTGACCCCACGGCTGTTATGTGCTTGTTTTCATTTTTATTTGAATTTTAATACAGTCGATAGGGCAGTAACGGATAGGATAGCTAAGAACATCGGCGCTACATGCGTCTTTCAAATGAAGTTTAAGAATCAAAACTGAATGCCCATCGAAAGACAAAAGTGTGCTCTTCAAGAATATGTAAACATTTTTCCGGTCAAACCCCGTTATTGTCTGTGCACTTTTTGCAATTAGCGATATCTTTTGCGCCCTTTTTGCGATTTCAATTTCGCACTATTTTCACATCCCCAATCAGGAGCAATTAGTGATTAGTGGCCGTGAAACAATGACTTCAAGTGCGGATCCGGAGGGGGAGGGGACAGGGGGTCTACCTTAGACATAGGTAAAAGCTGAAAATGAGGCGTGTCCCTAAAAGAAACGGAGGTTCTGTGTGAATGCAATAATAATCACGAGTGTAGCTATGAGTGTCCTAGTCCCATATCGCCGTGACACATACATGTATACTGAACCAAATGTCCAATCGAACACATATTAAGGTTGTTTTTTTTGCATGAAACTATGGACCCTTAATACATGTATAAAGAATAACGAGACATTTTAAAGAGGAAATAGATAATGTTTTTCGTTTGATTGAAAAATTGTACATTTGGATTTTCGCTAATAACGCTAAAAGACATAATATTGAGCCGCGACATGAGATTTCCAACAATGTGGTATGTGCGACCAGCAAAGCCTCAGATCAGCCTGCGCATATGCGCAGTCTGATCAGAGCCTTTGCTAGTCGCTTGAACATTCTATCAGTGTTAAGCTCCTGACTGAACACCATTTGGAGTATCCAGGCTAAAAAGGAGGCTGTACAGGCTCGTCTGAGTCTACACTTGTCAAAATGCCACATAGTTGGAAATCACGTGTCACGGCTCAATTATACTTGCTACAAATTTACGTTAAAAATTCGCGACTGTGGCATGGTCAACGACAAAGTACTTTCGCCTTTCTTCGAGGATTTTACTTCCGCGAAACGTCACCTAGGGTTCTATTTTCGCGAAGCTTCGCGGGAGCGAAGTTTCGTGAGAATAAAACCCTCGCGAAAATTTCCGAATTTCCAGTAGGTTGTGAAGAAATTTATATCAGGCCTCCAGATAAGAGCTCGTATGTCTTTACCTGTATCTTTTGTATTAATTTTGGTGAGTATACTTTGTACTTCTACAAGACCCTTGTTCTCTATAAGAACGTGCGTTTCTAAAGTGATTCTTCTTTTTTTCTTTTCTGATAAAAGATAACTGTCACGAGACATACATGTAGGCGCATCTGCTTGATCAAATCTGTCGAATCATACTACACGTATATTTCAGTCTGAACTCAAGGGTACAGTAAGTGCAATTAATATGCAACTGATTTGAATCGAGGCGTATTGCACGGGCAAATGAGCTTTGCAGCTGTCAATCAAATGTTGTGTAATTCATGAGGCTATGAACGGTTGCAAAAATCTAAAGATGCATTAAAGGATTGCTTCGAAAATGTAAATGTAAATAAATGAACAATTGTCACAGTTTGAGGTACAAAATGTGCACAGACACCGCAGATTCTCAGTTTATACATTGAACATTGTTGTGAGAATGTGCCGACTCACCAGAGCCTTCCCTGGTGAAAATTTTGACAATTTACACAATATCCTACATTTCAATGCGATTATATTTCTGCATTTTGAACGGAGACAGATTGGGGTTTTATTGCTATAATGATATTTATACGAGTTTTCCATCTTTATTTTACAATTGTTAAATGAAACTATTGTTTCAGCAGATAAAAACAACATTGGTCTCTGTATCAAAGCTGTTATAATTTTCATATTTCACAGATAGTCAGAGCTAAAGAAAACATCAAGTCGAGCCACGGTGGGTCCAACTACAGATAAACATCAGGCAATTTACACAATATCCTACATTTCTTTGTATTAAGAGGATCATAAGAAGACTTACTGTCCTGCCACCCAAGAGTGACGTCATGTTTTGTTTACAAAGATATCAAAGACTTAGAATCGATAGAGTACTTGTGTATTAATCCTATCCGCAGGATAATACACAAGTGACCTATCGATTCATGTTAGCGCAAGTGGGATGTACAAGTTAATGCTTTACTTAACAAGTGAAAGCAAAAAATTACGTCACTGCCACTCTTGGTTGGCACGACAGTAGAACCATGGCGTTTGGTTTACAAATAAATAAAATAAATCACAGCACTTCATAAAATGCCATTTTCACAGTTTTAAGAGAACACATAATTTTTTGACATTAAGAGTTACAAAACAAAATATAAATGAGCCTTGACAATATGGCATTTTGATATGAATAGACTCAGACGAGCTTGTGCAGCCTCCTTTGAAGCTTAGAAACACCAAATGATGTTCAGTCAGTAGCTTAATACTCATAGAATATTTAACTGAGGCTTTGCTGGTCGCACATACCCCATTGTTGGAAATCTCATATCGCGGCTCAAATTTGAATACATAGGCCACGCTTTCTAAATTCACACCGTTTTGTGGAACCCCTAAAATATAGAAATTCCCAGGAGGGAACAGGGGTCGTGGAAGTGGAACTTAACTATTTTTTTACGCTACAGGGTGCATACGTGTGTTTATCACAGAGGCGTGTATGGGTTTTTAGTGATACAGGATAATTACCAATATACTTCCAGGGATATGGGATACTGTGTTCAATATTTTGTTTATTATTTTCAGGGATATTAGATATTTAATAAAATTAATGGTGTGGATAATTGCCAGTTTACAAGGTATACTTGTCTGTATACTTCAAGGAAAATGGGGTTTTTGGTACCCCATTATACTTCCGTAACATATGACGTCGCGTCTGGGAATGACATCACACCATGCATTAAAATCTGTTAATTATTTTTTACTAAAGTAGTAACGATATGTGCTAAGTTACCGTGCAGATACTGTTCGTGATTTCAAACCCATAACAGTCCGCTCTCTTGAACCCATACTGGCCTCACGTGAACCCATAACGGTTCTCGCGTGCACCCTTAGCGTCAAAAACGACGTTATTCGCGTAGCCGAAACATAAAGACAAGCGTAGCGCAAACATGTGATAAAAATATTAAAACTCGACCGCCTCTATACTGGCCCGGCACTCCAGGTATGCGCTAGGGCCTAAAGGCCCTCAGGCAAATACAGAGACACCGGGCCAATATGCATGGTAACACAGTGATGGTCATGTATCAGTCTCTAAGTATCGGTAATAGAGTATAGAAAAAAAAACTTTTGCGAAGCTTATGGTACCAATAGCCTGGTTTAAGAAGTTTCTGATTTAACATTTTATTGCGATTGTTAAAGTCTGCAACATGGCTAGATGCTCTAGCAAATCAGAATAGTTGAGAAAGAATATCACCATCTAAAATGGGAAATTGACAATTTCAAAATCAAAACAGTCATGTTTACCGTAAATTATTTTTGTGGCTTTTCCGTCATAAAATACACAAACCGTAAACCCTTCTGGCAAGTACTGGCAACCAGTACTTGCCAGGAGGGTTTATGGTTTGTGTATTTTATGACGGAAGTCGTTTTCGAGAAGCTGAGAAGCGAACCTGCGATCCCTGGTTTACAAGGCATAGCCCTTATCCACTACACCAAGGCGGCTTCTAAATTTTGGAAGAAGCAATATCATAAGGAGCGAACAAATGCAAATCCAACTAGAACACGCAGTCGATGGGGCGCCATCGCAAATCCCATGCTCAAGTTTTTGAGCTCGAGTACCACCAAGTACGACCACTGAGGCATGATCCAGGTGACAGGATGAAGATTCCTTTAGCCATGTTTTATATATTTAATTTGTGAGTACATACAAAGTTTGGTATAAAAGTATTTGAGAGGCTTGTATAGGGGTTTTAGGGATACAGGATATTTACCATTTTGCTTCCAGGGATATAGGATACTATCCATTTTACTTCCAGGGATATGGGATACTGTGTTCAATATTTTGGTTACTTTCAGGGATATTGAAAATTTAGGAAACTGAAATTTTGGGGATATTTGCCAGTTTACAAGGGATACTTGCCTGTTTACTTCCAGGGATATGGGATATTTGGTACCCCCCTATACAAGCCTCATTTGAAATTGACTTAATGATATTTGACCTTTTGAACTTAACCCAAGGTTCACCAGTTTGACTTTAGGGTAAAAATTTTACCTAGGGTGAAAACTGGTCTACATGTTGATATAAGATGAAAACCAGCTAAAATTAGTTTCCATAGGCTGATATTTTGACATTTTTCATATTCTAGGGAGGGGCCGCGGGTTCGAGCCTCACCGGCGTCACTGCGTTTTGGCCCTTGAGCAAGACATATTTTCCTAGCTTAGTACTTGTTCAACACAGGAAGACCCGTCCCTGTGAAATTGAAAGATTATTGATGGGACGTAAAGAATGAAAACAAACAAAATCACCCTCTAGAGAGCTAAAATAGTATGATAAGTATAAAACTATCGTCAAGTCTAATTTATATAAGCCTAGTGTCATGCAAAAATCAGACGCCAAAGAATGCGTCGTCTGATCGCGGCTCCACTGTTTGCTAACAAAATATTCTTTAAAATTGGATACATTTGTTAATTTCTGCTCATCAACACTTAAATTCGACATTGATTCGTCAAATTACCTGTCTTGTGTCGTTCAGTAATAATGAGCCATACATAATATGAGCCGCGACATGAGATTTCCAGCAATGTGGTATGTGCGACAAGCAAAGTCTCAGATCAGCCTGCGCATGCGCACTGCCTGATCTGAGCCTTTGCAAGTCACTTGAATATTCTATGTGCGTTCAGCTACTGGCCAAACATCATTTGGAGTTTCTAAGCTTAAAAGGAGGCTGCACAGGCTCATCTGAGTCTACATGCCACATTGTTGGAACTTACATGTCGTGTCTCAATTTTGAATAATTGAGTTGATTTCAAGGTACAAGTTCGCATGTGCATAATCAGTCTGCACATCTGCATAATCTGATCAGATTCTTAGTATTCCACCTGAAGAAATGTTGGACCCTTGGCTACCCATAGAGCGCCAATCAAAGACTCTGATCAGACTGCGCAGATGCACAGGCTGATCTTAGTCTTTCGATGTGTACACATGCGAAACTTGTACCTTTTGCCGGATACTGGCTCAATTATCACTAAACAGGGGGAATGGTATGAAGACTACAAATCCCGAAAGGCAGTTTATTTTTTATAAGATTTTATAAAGCATATACATATAAAGATAAAATAAAGCACACTAATTCATGGCAGTATATTATCATTCAACAACCAACTTGTAAATCTTGGCAACTATCCAATTAGTTGATATCCTCCATTGTATCCGACTCTGAAGAAAGTAAAAATAATAGACATTTCTAAACGAAACTAGACTTCAGTCGATAATAACCGCTTTTGAGCTAACCAAAGCATCTGCAAAGTTGGACGTGCCCTCTACATCATATGACCTATGTACCTACATAGTTTGAAGTTACTACATCAAAGGTTTTAGGGGGAGAAGCATTTACAAGAAAATTCAATGTTTGACCTTGACCTTGGGGGTCAAGGTCATATGAAATGCTGCCCTGTACCATCTACACCATGTAACCTATCCAGCTACAAAGTTTGAAGTTGCTACCTCTAACCGTTTAGTAGGCGATACATTTGCAAGAAAATTCAATATTTGACCTGTGACTTTGACCTTGGGTCAAGGTCACACGAAATGTTGGCCAGTACCCTCTACATTATGTGACCTATTCAGCTACAAAGTTCTAACCGTTTAGGAGTAGATACATTTACAAGAAAATACATTATTTGACCTTAGACCTTGGGGTCAAGGTCACACGAAATGTTGCCCAGTACCCTCTACATCATGTAATCTATATGACTACAAAGTTTGAAGTTGCTACCTCTAACGGTTTAGGAGGAGATACATTTACAAGAAACGTAAAAAAAGCGGGTATAATTAGCCTGTACATAAGGTTTTTTGTACTTATTATTTACCATTAGCCGATCATAAAAGTGCCACCTTTTGAAAAGCCCAACCTGTCTATTATACACAGATGACTGCCGGATCAAGGGTCAGTTCAAAGAAGTCTTCATTCTGTCAGAACTGTCCATCGAGGACCTATCTGTGTGTTTGACATTATTCATGCTTCAATAAACAAAACTACTTGATTGGATATACAATGCCACATGAGCATTTCAGTGGAATTGAATTCATTAAATTACCCAGTATTTTTAAAGATAAAACTGTTATCTCTGCTATGCCTACTTAGACCTCAACAAATGCTGTGAAGATTGCCAGTTCCTTACAAGAATTTTGTAATCGATCATGCAAGTGAGAGCATGTAGAATCTAATGCTTTAAATACTTGAAAATCAAATATTTTTTAAAGAAATATTGATGCCAGAATTGCATTTTATTGCAATAATTTAGATCTTCTTCACCTAAACCTAAATTCACTTTCAAAAATTTGAATAAAGAGGTCCAGGAATTCTATAGGAAGTTTGTTTTAGCGCCTGCAGATACGTAAGGCTGCTAGCAACGTTGTGGTCGTTTGAACAATGTAAATAAACAATCTAAATCAATAACTTAGCACAGCTAAGACCTATGGGCATACTTTGTTTGACGAGAGGGCTGTTGATAGAAATCGATTCCATATGGCTGCTAAGTTTGTTGTATTCGCAGCAAGCTTCCTATGTTATACTGGTTACATAAACTTCATAAAATACCCTATAAGTCACGTTTTATTGCTTGTTCTAGCTCATGTACTACTACTGAGTTGCCTATTATTTTGACTTCTTGCCTTACTGTGATAAAAAAACATGTTATAAAATAGTGTGAACAAGTTTTTGAGAGGAATGGTAAAAAATCTATGTTGGTCGATTAAAACTTCTTAACAATTTAAAATCTAAAGGTTTTCTAGCATCTAGTGTGTCTACATATGATTTCCGCCTAAAAGATTTAAATTGCGGGCATGTCAGAAAGGTTTTGGCGCTCTCCATTATCTTTTTGACAATATATAAATTTATAAGATTTTAAAAAAATGTATAGACGAAACGAAGGTATTCCTATCGGTACGTATTGTGCTCCTCTTGTTGCAGATTTGTTTTTGTTTTGTTATGAGAGAGACTTTATGTTGTCTCTTTCTAACAATAATCAAGCAGATATTGGCGAAGCATTTAACGCTACCTCAGGATATTTAGATGGCTTGCTTAATATTGATGATCCTCATTTTGAACAAATGGTGAATCAAAGATATCCCACTGAACTTCAGTTCTCAGATGCTGAAGCCCACTTTCTGGACTTTGACTTGTCAATTATAAATGGCATAGTTTCATCCGAAATTTATGATAAATTGGACGATTTTAATTTTGAAATAGTTAATTTTCCATTTCATGCTGGAGATGTTCCTCGCTCTTCTTCCTATGTGTAAGCGATAGTGCAATGAATGCCCAGTTTTAATAAACGCACAAAACCTTTGTTATATAGAACTTGTTTGTCTACAAATAAAAAAGATGACCCCTGTCTTTGGTGTGAGAAGGATCGAAATTTCACCAAAGGAATTTTGACGGAGCTATAGAAGTGCAATGACTCAGTTCAGTTGGTAGAGCGTTAGACTGGGGATCGAATGGTTGTTAGTTAGAGACGTACATGAGTCACTGTGGTGTGTCCTTGTGGAAGACATTTTATCCGCTGCTTAGTACTGGTTTAACCCAGGAAGACAGGAAATAGTCCCGACATGACTGAACAATTGTTGACTGGGACGTTAAACATCAACACAAACACATTACATCATCACATAGTGCGTATGGTTTTGTGGTTTTATGTCCAGGAACACGGAAGGCTCAACGGGCAGTGGTTCTGGTTTTAAAACGTCCCTGAAGACGGGGCCACGGCTCAAAGTCTCATCCAACAGACTGGGAGAAGCCGGGAACCGAACCTGCCACCCCTGGTTTACAAGGAAAAAAAATTGTGTGGCTTTTCTGGGTATAAACCAGTTCCGCCAAGTTGGTTTAAGATTGTGTGTTGGTTTTATGACGGGAACACCCAAAGGCTCACTGAAAGGGATTTTGTTAGGTAGACGGGAATCCAACCTGCGTTCCCTGGTTTACAAAACAAAGGTATCCCCTACACCAAAAAAAAACTTTTTGTGGCTTTCCTGGGTATAAACCAGTTCCGCTGGGTTGGTTTAAGATGTGTGTGTTGGTATTATGACGGGAATACCCAAAGGCTCACCGAAAATGGTTTTATGGTGAAGCCGTGAATCGAACCTGCAACTCCTGGTTTACAAGGCAAAGGCTTATCCCATAGACCACGGCAGCTTTTTTAACAAGGAATATGTACCATGTGCAAACCAAAGTTACAGTAAGTGTTGAAACTCTAGGTATATACATCCTGTCAATTTAAAAAATCAAGTCCCGGAATTACAATGCCTCCTTAAAGTTGAGCAAGACTTAAGTTAAGTATTGATATTTCAACATGCTATATTAAATGCTAGATAAATTGCCTGGATCGATGTGGCATTTAAATCAAATATATCATCGTGATCTTCAGAAAAATAAATACTTGTTTGATTTTAATCAGTTTGAAACGTTATTTTTCGCATCCTGAAAAATCAATACTTAACTTAAGTCTTCCTTAGCATCATGCTTCATCTGGATCTTTACTGTTTGCAACAGTGTAGGGGTTTCCCGAATAGAAAGGATTAAAGAATAAGACAAATCATACTCACGTTTTTTCGCATACTAGAAACATTTTCAGTTTGCATTCACGGTCTTGCCATTTCCAAGATTTCTTTCCTACAATGCACATGCAGTCTTCCTCGTGGTCCCCCTCACCTTGGTCAGGTTCATTAGGATACCAGTTGGCATACCCCGAGATTCGTGTGTCCTGGCCGTACCACATCCAAATACCCTCAATGATGTCATCAGCGCCACCAGTCCATGTAGACGTTTCACGCTCATCGTGATGGCCTGAAACATAAATGGAACGGAGGACTAGGGTAAAGTCAGGTAACTTCGAACATCAGGTTGATTTGGACAGCGACATTGTTTGTTTCATATTTCAATTACTTGAATAAAAATAACTTAATTAAGCAAACAGTGAAAATCCTGATGAGACGGCTCATAAGGAGCCGTCTCATCTGCATTTCCAATGTTTGCCCTATATGTTTACCCTATATGTTTACCCTATATGATGGCCTGAAACATAAATGGAACAAAAGACTATATGAATCCATCATGTGTGTGAGGATGGGATAGAAAATTATGTCCCGAGGGTCACCGTTTTGCAACACGAACCTTGCCGAGTGATGACAAACGGTGATCCCGAGGGATGGATTCTTCTACTCCTCCTCACACGATTAATGGATAGGTTTTCTTGCTCACCATTTAGTACTACAGTTTAATATCAAAAAAGATTTCAAGAAATTTCTGAATACGCTGATCTGCTATATAAGACGATGACGTCACATTAACATATCAATGACCTCACCTGGGTCTGAGCACCTGGGTAAGATAAGAAAGAATGGCATTTTCTTGCACACCGGATAGGGACATCTGAGATTTTATACTAGGTTAGTAAATCTTATCTTACACATGCTATCTTACCCAGGCTGTCACGTGAGTGCTAAATACATTGGTTGTATTGGAACTCACGCACATTGTCGTCAAGTGACGTCATTGTTATGTTTAAATGACGTCATCATGTAAAATTGTATCTTAACGTATTCAGGGACTTCTGGAAACTTATTTTCAGATGAAAAAAACAGTGACAAGCAATTATTCGTGTGAGGTTAGGCTAGAAAAATCTGTCCCTGGGGATCACCGTTTGCCATCACTCGGCAAGCCTCGTGATGCCAAACGGCGATCCTCGGGACGGATTTTTCTATCCTACCCTCACACTCATGATAGATTCTTATATTCTATCTGGTGTGCAAGGATGTTAGACTGTGTCAGGGGTGTGACTAGAATGCTAAGTAAAGAAAGAAGCCAAATGGCTCGTGAATATTTACACATAAACATGTAAATCACGCAAAAACGACCATTACATAACTCCACACATATAGTTCGCCAACTGGTTTGATCATTTACCATTAGACAATCATTTCAGTAGCTCAATTACCACATAAAAGCACAAGAAAATAAAACATTCCCATGAAAATACATTTCTTATACCAACATTGTACCACAGTGGAACGAATCTTTATTAACACACTAGCATAAACCTATGGGTGTTATGTTTTTTACAAATTAATTATAGAGATATGAATAATTCAGATAGCATTGCGGAGTCTATAAAATTAGAAATCTGTATAGTTACGATACAGCTGAACATTTTTTCAGAAGGCCAGAAATAGGATGAATGATCAAATCATAGCGAAAAATTCAGTGAATAATTCACAGTGATCGATTGAGACCGGTGGCATCAGTCAGCCAAAGAACGATATGGTAAGCATTTACAGTTTTGGTACAGTCCACCATTACTTTGAAAGACTCTTGTCGTAAAATGCCAAAGAATGCTATAGTTTTGGTTAAGTTAGCCAGACTGATAGTTTTACTGCTGCTGTTGCGTCCTCTCTCCCTCTTAAACGTTTCATCAATAATAATAATAATAATAATAATAATAATAATAATAATAATAATAATAATAATAATAATAATAATAATAATAGCAATTTACTGCTGTTGCAGTTATACAGTAAAAAATAGTGAGTATGATCAGGAAATACCACAATCGTAAACCGCAGACAACCCCGTGACACCGCTGGGAAGAGCCGCTCAACCATCACGAGGCACCAGAAAGACAAATTAAGCAAACCAACCAGCTCTCTCTTCCCAATCAAGATGATTGCAAAACCAGAATAAACATAAAGTAACGTACAACAAAACATAGAACAATTACAGACTCCAACAATGGGAGTAACAATTAACAAAAAGTCAACAACAACAGAACCACCGCCTTAGAACGGACAACAGCCTAAGTCACCGGGGGGGGGGGGGCTTAAATGCATTTCACTGGTATGAAATCTTCGCCCTAGATTCGGCTGTTGTTAAAAGTACAAGAAATGTTCAGCTCGCATGGAGGCCATCTAACTAATGCAATGTATCATCATCAATCTAATCAAATTAACACACCAAGATGAAACAAAGAAAAAGGCTCATGACTCACAGATAGTCACAGCTAAAGAAAACCTCAAATTGAGCCACGATGGGTCCAGCTACAGATAAGCAACAGGCACCAACCCACCGATTAAACCTTTTCGTCAGAGTCGTCATAGAGTCTGAGGCTTGACCCACCGTTGTAAAGCCTATGTAAAACGGTCACTCTCAAAAAGACCGAAAATTGGTTTTCAAGACCAATTTTCCGCTTAATGCAGGTCAAAAGTATTGCAGGAGCATTCTACAATACTTTTGACCTGCATTAAGCTACCAATTGTCATTGAGAACTTTGTTTTGTCTATATTTTTGAGTGGCCGTTTTACACAGGCTATGCTGTACTTGTTAATTGTTATTTCTCTCTTGGCTGTTTTCTTTCAATGTAATTATAAAGAAATGAATAGTTTCAGCTGACATTGTCTAGTCTTTAAAAAAAGAACTTACTAAGGTGTATTCTTTGCTTTAATTGATTCACCACATAATCGTTCTCTGTCTTAGATTCGATATATACCAGATGTGAACCGTGACGTATACATAGTGCCTGAAAATAACAACGTGAATAACACTAGAACATTTCGATATATACCAGATGTGAACCGTGACGTATACATAGTGCCTGAAAATAACAACGTGAATAACACTAGAACATTTCGATATATACCAGATGTGAACCGTGACGTATACATAACAACGTGAATAACACTAGAACATTTCGATATATACCAGATGTGAACCGTGACGTATACATAGTGCCTGAAAATAACAACGTCAATAACACTAGAACATTTCGATATATACCAGATGTGAACCGTGAGGTATACATAGTGCCTGAAAATAACAACGTCAATAACACTAGAACATTTCGATAAATACCAGATGTGAACCGTGACGTATACATAGTGCATGAAAATAACAACGTGAATAACACTAGAACATTTCGATATATACCAGATGTGAACCGTGACGTATACATAGTGCCTGAATATAACAACGTGAATAACACTAGAACATTTTTAAATATTTACATTTCCACTGCGAGTGTTTAAATGAACCTCTACATTTGAGATGTGGTTCATAACTTCCTAAACAAATCGATTTAAGCCACACTCACATACGCGCCATTTGAGCGGGCTAACGTCAAGTCCATCCAGTAACGTTGCTTGTTAACTGACGATTGAGTAACGTTGAGCACATATCGCCATGACGTTAAGCGCGGAAATTTGGCGTTTTGGCTATTCCAAACTCTACGTTATGTCTGATTTGATTCAAAATATCTGGAAAATCAGCCAAGATAGGTGAAAATTGAAATTGATACTTGACTGATAATATAAATTTTTGGAAAGTTCAAAAGGCTTCACGTTAACTTTGCAAGAGGCCCGAAGTATTCATGATTCCATGAACCTGCCAAAAATCGAACTCATTTCTTAAAAAAATGGCTGGATTTCTACAAATAACCAGGAGATTATGCTGGAACGTTTTTGTGTGTATAGCAATATAGTAGTAAAATATTACCAGCAAATGTACCAAGTGAAAATTTTATCTATTACAACCACGCAACTAGCAAGTTAGCAATATACTCCCATGAAACATCCCAAGATAAGCTGCCAGAAGCATAAAATAGACAGTCTTTTATCATCATCCATGTGTCTGACAAACTACATGAAAAGTTGTTTATTTCTACATGCTCATTTCTTTGAATAAATGAAAGTGGTTAAGAATTTGTTTTAAAAAAGCATATTGTGAAACACTCATTCATTGAAAAGACATATGTTGTAGGTACACATTGGAATTGCCTCATAAAGGCGTTTCCAATGTGTACCTACAACATATGTTGCTGAAAATAAGGAAGTAAACTATTTGGAAATTTACATTTTCCAAGTATCATGACCATTGTCAACATCCCAAACTGCCAATCAGTATGAAAATTCCTGTCACTATATTGCAAATTGTTAATATTTGCATGGCAGCTATATCTCCCTATTCGAGTTCATGAACTACCTCTTTGCTAACCTGCTAGTTGCGTGGTTGTAACTAGTTTTCATTCTGGATACTGGTAAACGTATATTTTTGAAAACAGTGAAGACCAATATGAAATGCGGAATTTCATAAGGGCCTGCACTGTTTGATAATATCAATCTTCAAGGATCGGAATGCATAATTTATTAAAATTGTTTGGCCGGCAATCGCATAAATTACAAAATGGACGCTTCCATATTTATTGTATGATAATGTATGTGATAAATCATCAGAATGACAAGGCAACGACTCCAGTATGTGTATAGTAGGCAACCAATAATACATAGAGGATCTAACACGAGTGATCATTTCGTATGAAATTTATTAAAAGAGCCTTCGGCGAGTTTAAAATTAATATGAAATGATCACGAATGTAAGATTCTGTTTATCATATAATCTTTTAAATGCGGTTTAATCGCCTTCACAGTTTGTTTATTTCAATGAAAATTTACATTGTTGTAACGGACGTCTTCATGACGTTACTTGTTCCCGCCGAAAGTGTTATGTTACGTGTGGTCATAACATAATTTATGACATGACGTTATCCACTGAATAACAGTTAAGTCATATGATAAATTAATTTTTCAGCTCATTTCCAAAAGAAGGACTTAGAACTGTTGAAAGATTTAATGGTTGAACTATTATTAATAGTTTATAGCATTATTACAAATGTTCCCAACCTGTTAGATATTCAGTATCAGATCTGGGCCTTATTTTTTTCAACTCGTTTCAAAAATTTAATTATAAGAAGCAAAAGTGTTGAAATAGTGCTTATACATGTAGTGCATAATGGATCTAAATTGTTTATTTTCATTCTTTACGTCTTATCAACAATCTTTCAGTTATAAAGGGGCGGGTTATCCTGGGTTGAACCAGTACTAAGCTAGGGTTAATGTGTCTTGCTCAAGGACACAATACAGTGACGCCAGTGAGACCCGAACCCGCGGCCACTCGGTCTCGAGTCAAGCACTCTACCACGGAGCCACTGCGCTCTCTCTAAATTGGGATAGTGCACGATCTACGAGCAGCGACGGTTCAGGCGGGTCTGCGCAAATGCGCAGACTCGCCTGAACCTTCGCTGCTCGCATACATACCGATTGAAATTGAGACCGCAAGTAGTGCTGGATACGGCAGCACGGGCGTTTATTAGAGACATTTGCGCATATGCTATTACTGTGATTCCAGGTTTTAGGTGTCCCCCGTTTTTCTTTTATTTAATAGCTTTGATCTTTATTAAAACGATCGACGTTCAGCATGTGGATGAAAATACATACCGCGTAATGGAGACAGCCCTTATTTTAAAATAAGGCCAAAATGCTCTGTAAATCGGAATAACTTAGCCATTTACCATGGGATATATACCCATTTTCGCCTCCTAGTGTAGGCCGCTGTGTCGAAATTTGGGCTCCCGTGGGAATTTTTGGGTAAAAGTTTTTCCTATCGATTTTCGTCTAGAGAAGTATATTCAATTTCAGGTAAAAGATGTTTCCACCTTTTTCTTGCAGTATTAACGTCACAGTGACGTCACAAAGTGACGTATCGTCTTTTCACGTGAATCAAACAGCTTTTATCAGCTGGTGCTGTATACACCTAAAATAATCACATATTAGAGTTGTTTATTGCGTTGAAGTGGTTGAAACGTCTATAGGAGGACCAAAATGATAATTTGATTCAACATGGACTTCAATTTTAGGCCAAATTGACGTCGGTTTGATGTCAGTATGCAAGAAATAAACATATTGTGTACAGAAATATAATTCAGGAAAATTGTGTGTGCCTTGTGATTAAAATCAAATATTAGCATAAATTAATGTTTCTGGCGAAGCTTTTTGAAACATGTTAGATCTCTGGCGGTTGTAGAGTTTAGCTGTTATAGCATGTTAACTACGTTACCACTCACATTTTAAAACAAATATAATGTATAAAAGGTTGTTAAGGTAGTACCTGAATATTCAAAAATGCTAAACTTTCATGTAATATACAAGAACATTTTATTCCCTACATATATTTATGTTAATAAAAATTATGAGGGCCCATTGTGTCACTTATGTTACATTTAAACTACCCCCTGTAAAACCATTGAAATGTTGTTAATAGGTTGATTCAATGAGCTTCTCATTTAACATTCATGTTTTAAATATATATTCCAAATGACAAGTAATGTGCCATTTAATAACTGCAAGCAGCTGGTTTGTATCACAAAAACTTTTAAGAGTTATAAACTACTTAATATTAAAACCCTGAATAACATGTAAAATGTAAGAATAGTTTCATTCTAAAATTTAGCATGTTATGCTATATGAAAACCTTTAAACACCTTATTTGAGCTTTATATTGAAATTCAAAAGTGAAAGGCTGCCATCTACATAGTTTCTGGTGTAAACTATCATTGTTTTTTGTGCGACAATATGTAACGTATATTACAACCCTCACGACTGTATATATATTGCTTAATTCCTTATATTATACACCATATGGTATTTTATATCATTTGGAAAAAGCTAGTAGCTGTGATCAGGAAATACAATCACACACTGTAAACCAACCTACGGCACTGTGAGGAAGGGCCACAGAACACTAATAGTCACAAGACATCAGACACAATTTAAGTCAAGCAACCATTTCTCTCTTTCCCATCAATGCGATTGCAACACTAGAAGGACAAATCATAACAAAAAAGGACCAAACAATCACTACAGCACAAACAATGGGAGCAACAACAAATAATAAATCGTCAACAACAGTACCACTGCCTTAGAATGAACAGATGCCTAAGCCACTGGGGGCGGGGGGCTTAAATGCACCTTCATCCGAGATCCTGTTGTTGTCAAAGCACAACAACTGTTTAGCTGGCATGGGAAAACTTATTTGTTTTTGTAAAAGATATCCAGATTCCAGTTTGTCTGAAAAAAAGATTTTTCAATTCGTATTAAGTTCGTATTAATTATTCATGCAACAATTGCAAAATAGTATATCTTTAAATTTTTTATATCTACTATAATTATTTGCCCTAATAATATATTTTGATACTTATTTGCAAATAAAATGGTAGAGAAATCAAAGTTTTATTGAAATAATTCTTATCAGTTGGTCAAAAACAATCATTTTGTAACTTTTTTAACTTTAGTTGTTCAAATAATGGGTAAACATATTCAGTTACGTTACATGATAAGGCTAAATTCTATGTAACCATGTATATTTAAGTTAATTTACCATAAAAGAATACTAAATGTTTTGAGGGAGGTAGTCAGATCTTATGCATTATAACTGTCTCTGATCAGTTATAGTTTAAAGAGACTGTCACCAAATCAATTTGTATCCTGGCTTCCAGTTGCGTATGCAGATGGTGAGGCGTTATTTAAGATTTTAAATTAATTTAAGTTTACATTCAGCATATCTTCCGTTGTTCAATTAACGAAACTGTCAATCACGTCAACTTTGTACTTCTGATCACTTGCTCAACCAACATTGGGAAAATTGGTCATAGTGGTGAGTTTTACTCTGTGGCAATGACCACATTAAATGATCATATCCAAAGAAACAGGTCAATTGTTACTTCAATACCAATTTAAATAAAATAAAAACTTTATCAGCCAAAATTATTTCCAGCCAAATTTGACCAGGTGACATTAAAGTTATTGTGAAATAGATTTTACAATGTTCTGATTGAAAAATGAAATATTTAATGAGAAAGTGCAGTCATGAGATCTGACTTAATTTTAGCAATGCTTACTTATATACCTGAACAGACTGTGACTTTGGCAAAATACTACAAGAACCTTATAAACATGGTAAGGGGAATAATAACAAAGAGTTATATGTGTATTGAAGTTTAGAATAAGTTGTAAACTCGCCAGGGTATAGATTCAAAGAAACCTGCAAAAATGTTAACTGCTCCAGCAAAGCAACATTAAGAGGACAATTTACTCAGTATTATACTGACGCCAATGATAGACTTACTTGCAAAGTACCAAAATCAAATGAGCTAGTTCCTTCTATTTTTTATGTTAGTACAGTTAATTTATTTTGTTTTATTGGAAAAATGCAAAGAATTAATTGGATATATTTCTGTACCAATAATGTTCACATTTGGTTGACTAAATATCAAAATGATATTATCTGCAACAAAATTCAATTGCAAGGCTAAATCTAATTGATAGGTTAATGTAAAATAAATTAACCAATAATTTATTTGAGTCAATTTAGCAATGGCTGTTATATACGTATTATATTAGCAATGTCAGGGAGTTTTTCTGGGAGATAAACCTATTTCTTTCAAATATATGACTATAATGAACCATAAAGAACTAATTTTGTTCTGTTTCAATGCTTCACACGATTTTAGAACCAGCCAGAATAGATGATAAGTGTAATACTCTCCTTAAAATTATCTTGTTATAAATGGGGTTCTGACTTCACCAAAATAGACATCCTTCAGATATAAAGCAATTATAACCATAGGAATAGGCTTGGAGTGTGTCATATGTAGGTTGAAAGTGGTTAAGTTCTAAAAACACTTCAGTTTATTTTTTCAAAAGACGGATAAATGCCTTAATTTTCACCTACGTCTGAAATAACTTACAATTTTAACGAATTCTGGGTAAGTTTTTGTCTATGAATGGTATCAATATAGTTGTTGTAATCACTGGCTGGCTTACACAACGTGTGATAGATCTTGCTAACTTAAAGCTACTTCTTGCTAAATTTTATTGTATCATCTAAAATGAGGTGAAGTTAGTGACAAAAATCATGTTTTTATATATCATTTAATGTATAAAAGGAAGCAAACACATAAGTGTCAGTGAATGTAAGCATTAAAAAATTAATCAAATACACCGACTTGATATGATGACACTTTATGTGATTTATGCTCAAATTTCTTCCCACAATCACCAATGCTTTGTTGGCATTTTCAGTTAAATAAACCACTAGCAGTGCTGTTTTTGCTTTCACATAATGTATTTAAAAAAAAGTAAAGTGCATAACAGTAATAACAGGTCCTTTAATTAGATACAACCATACTGCTAATAATTTGTATACAATTAAAATATCATATTGTCACGTAAGAATAAGGAACAGTTTGATAAGGTTTCCTGTTATTTCAGGGTAACAATGTAAATTTTGCTATTGCAATGTAACGCTGTAACCGCTATAGAGTTAACATAAATGATTCTGTGGCTTTCATATTTTAGTTTTAGAAAATTATAGTGTAAAAACCCCACTTGGAGGTCTTTTGGCAGCCCATTGTTTAGTGATAGTACTGCGTTAAGTAGTAATGCATTTGAAGTAAGTAACATATATAACTGTAATAACATAGCAGTGTATTGTTTAAACGCATTGTTTGTTGCTTTTAGGTAAATGTGTTGAAGGCAATCAGCAAGTCGATAAATAAGAATTAGATAAAGCTTGGTATTTGCACAATATGAAATTACAATATGCTAACGCAGCTAACATAGCTGTAACAAGTCAGAGCGCTAACCTGTGTCATTTTGCATCTTATATAATGTAGTTTTAGAAAGATATAGTGTACAGTATCACAGCAGTGGGAGAGGATGGTCTATTAGCATATTGTGATCTAATGTCATTTGAGCTTTCACTATAACAGACTTTTCATTTTGATACTGACGTCATTTTTCTTGTATTGACATCATTCTGAAGGTAATGTAACATCTGAGTTAGGGTCTATGCTCCAAATACAATATGTCGCCACGAAATTTACCATGACTGATCAAACAGTACATGTTTATGCAAGCTAAAATTCATAGTACTCAATTTTCAAACCCTATAAGTATGTCCAAAATTGGTACATCACTGTTTGACGTCACCATGACGAACAAACGGCAAGAAAAAAATGAAAACATCGTTTTTCTGAAATAGGATACATTTTTCTGCAAGAAAATGTATGTTTGACACTTTTACCCAAAAATGCACACGGGATTACACAGCGGCCTACACGTCATTTTTCTATGTTGACGTCATTTTGACGTTAATGTAACCTGTATATAATTCGGAATTAGTGTTTATTTTCTGTTAACAGCATGTTGGCAGTAATATTATCACAGCTGATCAAATAGTACATGTTTTCCCGCTGGAATTTATAGTATTAGATTTTCAAGCCTTAAATAAGCGGAAATTGGTTATGTCACTTTGTGACGTCACCATGACGTTAAAACAGCAAGCAAAAATTTGAAACATCTTTTTTCTTAAACAGAATACATTTCTCTACAAGAAAATATATGTTTGACATTTTTACCCAAAAATTCTCACGGGATTACATAGCGGCCTACACTATCCATATAAGCTTAATGCACGAATTTTACACCACTGATCGGTATAAGAAATGTTTATTTATATAATCGATAAGGTACACTTGGGGACTAATTCAAAGTGGAGAAGCAAACACACTCCAAAATTCAATCTAATTCAAGCCTATACAAAAGATCAAATATAATTGAGAAAAATATATCTAATTACGCTGTCTATATCCGAATTCATTTCTCTATTTTTTTTTTCAATTAAAGTCACCAATAAGGAATAATGGGCAAATAACGGGGTCACGCTAAACCTGGAAACACAGTAGTACTGAAACCTCGTTCGCTGGACCAACTATCTTACTGAAGCTTCCACCCATGATCGTCGGTCATCTGTATGGAAGAGATAGCAGGAGTTCTGAAATTTACTCCAGCCAAGTGGACAAGTTGCAGCCACTGAAAAAGAATCCACAGAACAACAATGATGTAGCCAGAACGCCGAGAAAGTTACGCACACCAAAAGGAGACTACTGGATCAAGCAATGATTCTCTTCAATTGCGTCCCTTTTCAAATTCGGAACTTCTCTTAAAGGAAAGAATTTGCTCCCAGAGGGAGCGAATTCTTTCCTTTATTAGCAGTTCCTTATAGTATGGAAAATCACGTTTATCACATTCCGTGACCTCCCTTGAGTGTCGATTTTTATTACGCACGTGCGTAATTGGCGCGACGCCAATGAACGATTTTAGAATTATTTCACCATTTTTAAGCTTTAAAACGCCAATCACAACAAAATTCGTCTGCTTTTGTCGTCCTCTCCAATTTTAGAAGCGTCTATGACTAACAGTGTGAACCCAGATCAGGAGCAGTCTAATTTTGTTCCACATTGCTTGCTTCCTGGGTCCACACTGTTTGCTTCTATACTTAAAGTTGTCCATAATGTTTCAGCAGAGACGACTTTGGCACTCGACATTTCAGATGCATTTTTGGCGATTTAAGGGTTAATGTGACACCTTCTTTCATTAGCTAGAATGAATAGGTGAGTAGAGCAACCACAATACCACAGCCTGCAGTAAGAGTACCACTTTTAACGCTTACTGATTATTTGCAAGTAAATATTTCCCATAAATCATACTGTAGAGAAACCAGGGGGAAAAGTGCCACCCGAGGTAAGGCTCGAACCCACGACCCCCGGAACACTAGTCGGGCGCTCTAACCACCTGAGCTACCCGGGCGTTTCTGTCTTAACCACTACCTACAGACTCTGCAATACGATACATTCTACAAAATACTCACTGCAACATGTAAACGCCCCTTCCTGTATAAATATGACATTCTCACTGTTCACATATAAACTTGATCTGAGATAACAAGCAGTCCAGCGAAAACCTCACTTTATCTTATTTTTTTCGAAGCTTTTTTGGAGAAAAAATGCTGGGGTTTAACGCAATGCTCGCCTATAGCACTGATGTCTACATTTTACTTACTTCAAAACAACACAAAGTACTTAAATTTCCACGATATCCACTTTTTCCTTCTATTACAGATTAACAATGTAAACTCTTAAAGCGCCACCTATAATTTGCAGCAGACGACAATTTCAAATTTTGCTGTTTTTTTAAAAATAACGAATAAGGCATGATATTTCATGAGAATCGTCTGCTGGCAGACGATTCTCATGTAATATCATACCTTATTTTTGTCGAAAATTGGTGTCGCAAAATTGTCGTCTGCTGCAGTCGTGGGTTAAAACAATACGATATACCAGCGAGAACTTGTAAATATACATGTACACTGAAACGAAGTTCAAAGTGGCCACATTTCAATTTAATTTTTTCTGACTTAGCGCTAATGATATTGAAATGAATTTTTGCCTAAATATGTGTAATTCAGTGAACGCATTGGAAGAGTTTTCTATCATTTTACAATTTTGGGTTCAAAAATGCAAAAAACTAAATTTTGAAGAAAATTAGGGATTTTTAGTGCACTTTTTACGAAGTGATTTCAAACTCGTCTAGCCGACTTGAAAAATGTTATACCTCTAATTTTTTGCTTATAAACACTTTTTTATGTTTTTTTTTATTTTTTAAAAAAACTCATTTTTCACATTTTACGATTTTTTCGAAAATAGTCAACTTCACATACTAAAATCATTGCATGCGTTTTATTTTATGTAAGCATGTTAGACCAAGCACAATACAGCTTGATCAGCTAATTTTTAACAGTTATTCTTTCAAGACTGGTGTCCACTTCCGGTTTTAACGTGAAAGTTTTAAGGTCATTTAAAGTGTATATGAAGATATTTTTGATATTTTAAATAAAACAGTGAAGCCTATTCATGATAAATAATCGCGAAAAAGTTCAATGCCATGCCACAGATAATAAAGTGTACAGAGCAAAGCAAAGTTGATATGCACATTGCATTGCAAGCTTAAACTCTTTGATTCAGCCGCTAATTACGGTATTTATACTAAGCTCCATCCACTATGAATACTTGTATATTTGTTCACAGAACAAAGAAATTACTCGTCAGGTCCACAAGTGTAGGATCATACCAACTTATTTCCATAAGCAAACAGAGTAGACCCCTGACAAGGCAGCTCTTATCTGATCTGGTCTGCTTTGTTTGTAAACGTGTTAAAAAGCACCTCTTTGCGATAAAGGGTTAAATCTCAAAATTCAGTATTCGTGTTGAATGAGCATTAATGCTTATATACAATGTATTATGTATAAATGGAATCAGCATTGACGTGAATTGTGTTTACATACCCGTGGTTGTTGGAATTGGCGTTGTACCTGTAGTTGAGGACGTTGTACTCGTTGTTGATGGGGTTGTAGTTGAAGTTGTTGACGTTGTGCTTGTGGTTGTCGATGTTGTACTTGTAAACGTTGTACTTGTCGATGTTGTGCTTGTGGTTGTCGACGTTGAACTTGGAGTTGTCGATGTTGTGCTTGGAGTTGTCGACGTTGAACTTAGAGTTGTCGACGTTGTAGTCTGATATGTGGACGTGGTACTTGGAGTTGTCGACGTTGTAGTCGGTGATGTGGACGTTGTACTTGAAGTTGTAGGTGTTGTACTTGTTGTCGATAGTGTAGCTGGGGGTGTTGTAGTTGATTGTGTTGAACTTGATGGTTTCAAAGTTGTAACTGAAGACTGTTGCAGGGTCGTGGCTGATGATTGTAACGCTGTACTTGTAACAATAGGTTTAGGCGTTTGACTGCTGTTCGTCGACACTGATAAGACTGTTGATGACTGTATTAATCCTGTTGTATTTGAAGCTGGTCGAACAGTTGTTAATTGCGGCCTTAGTGAGAATTGTGTCGTTGTTAATGCAGGAGGAATACTTGTTGATGGCACTGTGGATAAAATAGAGGATCTTAAATGAGTGCTCCCCTTGTTGCAGATATAGAGGATCTAACATGAGTGCTACTCTTGTTGCAGATTTAAAAGATCTTATCAGTCACGCCTAATTTTAACTGCATTGTTTCAACATGACCTAATAAACGTCTCCTATCTAAGGGCATATTCCCTATGATGACGTTGCACTTTTTGAATGACGTCGCTAATGACGCTGAATCAACACAAAAATCAAAAATTACGACATAATCGCTAGTTTAAAGAGTGTTCAACAATGGATAAACTGATAAATAGAATACCAGGTTCGCGTCTTTTGATATCAAGTTTACCAGGCTCAGCTTTGAGAATGCATGTTGAATCACTTGGCAAGTCTCGCGATGTCAACAAGCGTTCTCAAAGCCTTGCCTGGTAAACTTGATATCAAAAGACACTCACCTAGTATTCTCTATTTACATAAGTATTCCTCTTGTTGCAGATATAGAGGATCTTACATGAGTGCTCCCCTCGTTGCAGATATAGAAGATCTTACATGAGTGCTCCTCTTGTTGCAGATATAGAGGATCTTACATGAGTGCTCTCATTGCTGCAGATATAGAGGATCTTACACGAGTGCTCCTCTTGTTGCAGATATAGATGATATTTCATGAGTGCTCCTCTTGTTGCAGATATAGAGGATCTAACATGAGTGCTCCCCTTGTTGCAGATATAGAGGATCTTACATAAGTGCTCCCCTTGTTGCAGATATAGAGGATCTTACATGAGTGTCCCCCTTGTTGCAGATATAGAAGATCTTACATGAATGCTCCTCTTGCTGCAGATATAGAGGATCTTACATGACTGCCCCCCTTGTTGCAGATATAGAGGATCTTACATGAGTGCTCCTCTTGTTGCAGATATAGAGGATCTTACATGAGTGCTCTCCTTGTTGCAGATATAGAAGATCTAACATGATTGCTCCTCTTGTTGCAGATATAGACGATCTTACATGACTGCTCCTCTTGTTGCAGATATAGAGAATCTTACATGAGTGCTCCCCTTGTTGCAGATATAGAAGATCTTACATGAGTGCTCCTCTTGTTGCAGATATAGAGGATCTTACATGACTGCTCCCCTTGTTGCAGATATAGAGGATCTTACATGAGTACTCCTCTTGTTGCAGATATAGAGGATCTTACATGAGTGCTCCTCTTTTTGCAGATATAAAGCATCTTAAATGAATGCTCTCCTTGTTGCAGATATAGAGGATCTTACATGAGTGCTCTGGTTTTATTGAATTTATTAAATGAGTAGAGGATAAGATATACATTGCGAGGCTTGCCAAGCATTTTATCTCTTTTTCGCAACTTGTTTAATAATTCAATAATACAGGAGCACGAATGTTAGATAATATTTATCATATGACATCAAATTATTTCGAAATCATATTTTTGGCGTGAAAAACGTTAGGATTTTGCATAGCACGTGACGTTTAAAGCGTTATTTCATAACCTTTCCCCAATATCTGTAAACCACTAGATTATCGATTTTAATGCATGGCGTTTTTTCACTCCCAGCCGCGACGTCATATGATAAATCAAAAACTATGATTTAAGTCTCAGTACGATTCACTCTTTACAAATGCACGCACAATTACATGTAGTTTGTTAAGCTTTGAGGTGTAATTTTTGCGCAAGTCGAATACACTGAGCCACTGTGCTCTTTAGACAATATATAAATGTATCTTATATATATAAGAGCTTGTGGTGTCTACTCATAGAAAGGTTGCTATACAATAAGCTATTTCAATACGAAAAATGGCAGTTCAAATAGTCTGACCAAAAACATAACGCTGCATATGTGGTGTAGATAGTGGATACACGACGAAATTGTGTCACAAATTAAGCTAGTCTCTGTAGCTGGGCTGCCTAATGCAATTTCAGACTCAAATGAGGAAATGTGGCTTAAAGGCTGTCATCGGTAAAGTACGCCTCTATCACCGACAGCAGGTCAGAAAAGTTGTTCAAGCAGACTGTCGGCTTTATGTACAGACCTCGTGGAAAAAAATATCGCAAGTTATAACAACTTGCTGAGGTCAAACTATCTGAACTGAATTCTGTATCCAAGATGGTCGCTGTCTGTTGCAGTGATCGCTGGATCTTCGCCATTTTCTAGCAGAAGTGACTTTGGATAATATACAATGAGATTTCCAACAATGTAGTATGAGCGACCAGCAAAGGCTCAGACCAGCCTGCGCATACACGCAGTCTGATCAGAGCCTTTGCTAGCCACTTGAATATTCTATGACTGTTAAGCTACTGAACGAACATCATTTGGAGTGTATTAGCTTAAAAGGAGGCTCCATAGGTTGGTCTGAGTCTACACCTCTAAAATGCCATATTGTTGGAGATCAAGAGAAAACGTATGATAAAACAGTCAAAAATATAGAAAAAGTGCATTCTAAATTTAGCCCCGTATAAGCAGAGGTGCTCTTTACTTTTTTCCAATGGATATATAAGAGAGTTGGGTCCAAAATTACAATGCCTCCTTAGAGGTAAAGAAGACTTAAGTTAAGCATTGATTTTTTAGGATGCGAAAAATACCGTCTCGAACTTATTAATATAAAAATAGTTTCATTTTTTGTTCCAGTAGATCGCAATATCTTTAGCCATCAGTACTGCATCGATCCTGGCAATTAATTAAACATATAATGTAACCTGTTGAAATACCAATGCTTAACTTAATTCGTCCTTTACTTTAAAGCTGCATACTCTGTAGCTATGGACATTTTTCGAAAAAAATTCTTTTCTTTTTAAATCATTTGTAAAAGTAGAATTAAGCTATGTTTCACCATAAAATGTTTAGTACAGCTGAAAACTGCATGGAAGAGTGAATTATCTTATCAAATAGATGTTTTTCCCTCTTGTTGGTAATTATTTGCCTCATATAATTCTAGACCGTTGAATTTTAACATAAATCCAGTTGTTTTGCTACTGATAATTTGTTAAGATTTACGAAATTGGTAAAATGTTTACCTGAATTTGAGTATTTTTACTGTGTTCTTGAAAAATAGAAACATAAGTTCTAAAATTAAAAGATCAAAAGTTACAGACTATGCAGCTTTAAAGAGGCATTGTATTTTTGTCCTGGTCATTTGATGGTATTAGCACGGTACTTACGGGCGTCAAGGACGGAAGGATTTCCCGGACAAATCACAACCTCGGTCTGTTCGTCGTTTTCAATGTAGCCAAGCTTTCAAAATAGATAAAGAAGTGGGTTTATCAGAAAAATCAATAGAAGTACAAACTAGAATAGTGGACTCCGACAAAACACCGCATTATGCCCTGCAGTGAAAAGAGGATAACCGTTTTGGCAACAATCTTGATTACCGTTCTTTGGAAAAAGACTCATATTCAGTCCTGAACTATAGTTTGATGTAAGTAGTCCATATATGAATTTTGGAAGAATCAGGTGATAAATGACTAAGCTAGAGTGTCCACACGTGCAAACTGACAGGTGGTTGGCATTTTGGCGGCCATCTTGGTTATCGGACAAAGCCCATATTCGGACTTTGGCGAGAGTTTGATAAAGGTACATGTAATCCATATATGAAATTTGGAAGCAATTGTGTAATATACATGTATGACTAAGGTAGAGTGTCCACAAGAGCGAACTGATAGGCGGCGGCCATATTGTCGGCCATCTTGGTTATTGTTCGTCGGACAAACCCCGTATTCAAACTGGAATGAGAGCTTGATAAAAGCAATCCATATTTGAAATTTGGAAGAAATCCGATTATATATGACTAAGTTAGAGTGACCACGACAGCGTGCACTGATAGGCGGCGGCCATTTTGTCAGCCATCTCGATTATTGTTCTTCGGGCAAAGCCCGTATTCAAACTTGAACGAGAGTTTGATAGACGCAATCCATATATGAAATTTGGATGAAATCTGATTAAATATGACTAAGTTAGAGTGACCACGACAGCGGGCACTGATAGGCGGCGGCCATTCTGTCGGCCATCTTGAATATCATTCTTCGGACAAAACCCGTATTCAAACTTGTATGAGAGTTTGATCGACGCAATCCATTTATGAAATTTGGAAGAAATCTGATTCTAACACACCTTGCCTATATAGCCAATGGCTAAACCCAGTGATTTATTGGTTGATAAATCACTGCACGGACTTGGCACGGACCAACGTGATGTCATTCAGCCGCCAGTTTGATGTTCATGACGTCATCTATCACAATAGACGGCGTAACGTCGTTTTCACAACTACTTGACGTTCAAAATGTACGTAAAAATACGCGTTTCAGTCTGAACAAGAGTTGCGGGAAACTCTGAAAGTCTTTTAAAGATGGCGGAATCGTTATAGACTATGAAGGATTCGTTCGTATTTTTAATCTTTTTGTGTGTTAGAATCGAAATAAATTCGCACTGAAAGTGATTTGTTGCTTAATATATCACTGTCTGTCGGTCAGTCGTAAGTCGATAAATCATTCGCGCTTCGCGCTCATGATTTATTCACTTTAACGACTGACCTCCAGCCAGTGATATATTAAGCAACAAATCACTGCGAGTGCGAATCTATTTCTTAATTAAAATGTTTAAATTAGAGTGACCACGACAGCTGACACTGATAGGCGGCGGCCATTTTGTCTGTAATCTGGGTTATTGTTCGTCGGACAAAACCCGTATTCGAACTTGAACGAGAATTTGATGAACGCCATCCATATATGGGCTTCGACGCGAGAAAACCTGTCTTCGGAGGGCTGCGAACAACACAGGCGCAGACCAGCCTGCGCATCCGCGCAGTCTGATCAGCGCCTTTGTTTTTCGCTTTTTGGAATGTATCACATCCAAACTTGCTACAAACGAAATTTCAACTTTCTAGCTAGTCTTTGTAGCTGAGCAGGCTGGTTTGAATCTCACTTTGTCGGAAATCCCGAAGACAGGTTTTCTCGAAATCCGATTTAGGTAGCTGGAAGAAGTAACAGCTAGATAAAACTCGTTAAATATGAAAATGTTTGGATGAGATGCGTAGAACTGTTCGTTAAAGTGAGCATGAAACGATTCTGTGCCATTAGAAGTTATCTCCTCTTCTGAGGGAATACCGGCCCACATGTCTGGAGTAAACTTTGAGTCAAATTTTACATAGTTCTCCAGTAGATAGTCAGCAAATGTATTGCAGCTCTGGTTGTTTCATTGCACAGGCATTGTAGATTAAGAAAGAAGTTCTATCGACTATATTTCTTTCATGTCTGCCATTTTGCGCTTTTTACATCTGAAATTGAATGAGCAGATAGTCGGGAGATGAACTAGATAAGCTTTAAGCTTCCGTTCTAATCCTTTTGTAATGTGTTAATATATATGTATGTCAAGAAGTTGAAATAAAATATGATTAAACTAAATGAAAAAATCACTAAGTATGCATTTCACCTGTACAGTTACCTGTGCAAGTCATCGTTTGACGGCCACTAATCACTAATAGATCATCATTTTGGTATGAAAATAGCGCGCAATTGAAATCGCAAAAAGTGCGCAAAGTATATCATCGCTAATGACAAAAAGTGCGCAAATGCAAGGCGCCAATTGAAACACGTCAAGTTTCCATAGCAAACACGTACATGTATAAGGTTAACAATGGGCAATGAATACAAGGCTTTTTTTCTATTTCAGTAGGTATGTAAGATCATGGAAAAGGAGTTGCCACGTAAGAGCACTGCACATGGTGTACGGACGTGTTAACACATACAGCCAAACCACATAAAGTATGACGGACAGTCATGTGCGGATCCAAGGGGGGGGGGAGGACCGGGGTCCGGACCCCCTGAAAAATCTCAAATTAATAGGGTTTCTTAGCAATTCTGAACCAGATCCCCTGAAAAACTACGAAGCTACCGAGCCAGCATTCAATGTTGGACCATCATCAGCACGCCAGCGAAACGACATTTAAATGGCGCTTCGTTGGCGGGCCTATGATGGCCCGCTTATAGTGGTATTTGGATCCTCCTACCCTCATCATCTTAAAAAAAAAACAAAGACGTCGTCAAAGTTGGACCCCCTCTGACAAAAATTACTGGATCCGCCCGTGACAGTGTTGGACTTCAAGTACAATTGGACAACCTTAAGTGCCTTGGTGTTAAAACTTAAAAGGGTTACCCCGACCCCCCCCCCGCCCCTAGTTGATTTGTATATCTATCTCAACTCTCTTAAGTGGCTATCCTCTGAAGATCAATTAACCACGGAAGTGTAAAAATGCAGATTGCTAGCCACATATGTACCTGATCGTGAGAACGGACAGACGGACGCAGAAGCCGAAAACAATAGAGATCCGCCAACATTCGTTGGTGGGGCCCTTATAAAGTTAAAATGAAGAGCAGGCAATTGGTTATTGTAGTTTGGGCATTGTGACGTCACATGTCACCTCAATTTTGTTCTAAAACTATGGCCCTGGGGCCAAAAATGCACTGCCCCGAGGATCTCATGTTTTGTAGAAAAGATGAAAACAAGTTTAAAGTTTATTTAAACTAGTCTCAGATTTAACACAAAGGTAAATACATCTTCCTGTCTTACCACAAGCCTTAAAGCGTGGTTGATGTTTACTCGAAGTCAAGTTTGTTCTAATAATGGAGCTATGGCCAAAATGGCCATACCCCGGCGGTCACATGTTTTATATACACGGGTGGTAAACCTAGGAGCTACCACGAAATTGTGTTAACGTAATTTTGTTCCCAAGCCACATCAGGGACAAGTCGTGGTAGTTTCCAGGCCGAATATTGGATAAAGAAAGGTTGGTGTCACTTTCATTTTGTTTTATTTAACAACTAAGAACGGACAATGGTGAAATCCGACAATGTAGTTCCGTGTAAATATGTCTCAGCGTCCCCTCTAGCCCAAAAGTTTGTTTGAAAAGTTATTTTCTTTTTTAAAATTTGTGTAAAAGTCTTTAAAACTACCACGATAGCATTTTAACTGCCACAATGAGCTGGAAACTACCACACAGGACGAACGGGGCATGAATCGTTTACTAGTAAATGCTCAGATTTTTTTTCTGTGTAGGAATGTTTACTCAGGGTCTTTTTTATCATTTCCATCGTCAAATGATATCAAATTCCTTTTAATTTGACAGATATGGGCTAAAATCCTTCGAACTTTGGGAAAAGTTGGTCCGATGCTCAGTAAGGAAACACGTATCTTAAAAACGAAAATAACTTTTCAAACAAAATTTTGGGCTTGAGGGGACGCTGAAACATATTTACACGGAACCACGTTGTCGGATTTCACCATTGTTCGTTCTTAGTTGTAAAAAAAACAAACAAAATGAAAGTGCCACCAACCTTTCTTTATCCAATTTTCGGCCTGGAAACTACCACGACATGTCCCGGATGTGGCTTGGGAACAAATTACGTTAACACAATTTCGTGGTAGTTCCTAGGTTTACCACCCGTGATATAGGCTCACTGATTAGAAAAACGTAAAATATACTCTTTTTTTTTTTTAAAAAAAACAAACAAACCCACAAGACCTACAGCCTTTATCAAATAATTGCTCATTAGGGTAAAGTGGGGTAAATTCGGACATCAGATAAATTCGGACACACATTTGCAAACAGTGGAAATCCAGATGAGACGGCTCCTTATGAGCCGTCTCATCATCATTTTCACTGTTTGCTTAGTTAATTTATTTTTTACTCCAATAATAAAAAAATTGAAACAAACAAGGTCGCTGTCCGAATTTAGCCGACCGTCCGAATTTACCCGACTTTACCCTAATTGCTCATTACCTGCTTCTCGAAAGCCAATTGTATCCACATTGCATCTTTAGCTGGTACTTTAGCCACTGGTTTACAGTCGAACTCGTACATGTATCCAATCACCGTTCCCTTGACGTCCGACTGAAATAAACATGTGTTTTGTATATGTATGCGTCCTTTGGCTAGAAAAATCATAAGCTAAATATATAATACTTGTTCTTGTTTACAATGTATCTTATAACCGCGCGTGTTTGTAATAGTGATTTGTAAGAAAAGTACAACAACAACAACAACAACAACAACAACAACAACAACAACATAACAGCAGCAACAACAACACACACACACACACACACACACACACACACACACACACACACACACACACACACACACACACACACACACACACACACACACACACACGGGGATCTTTGAATAAGCAGACTTTCCCTTATTGATAATTTCGTTGTGGTTTAATTATCATTTTTGTTGTAAGCATGATTCACTCTCAATCTAGCTCGAGTAACGTTCTTATATTACCCTCTAAAGTAAGTAAGGGTGAAAAGATCAGGAATCGATACAATCACGTTCCACACCTGACCCAGGATACCAATGGGAAATTGACAAACTCACAGTTAGATACCACAAATGAGAGCCAAGAGGTCAGCCCTTTCCCAAGAGCTAACTAGAATGAGCATGAAACAAGTTTGGTCTGCATGAAATTGACATGATTTTGCTGTTTCACCTCCCAACTGGTAAAACAAAGACACTAAACGAATGTTATAGATCATCTGTTTTAATTGTTTTTATTGCCTTTGTTTGAATGAACAAATGAGCCGTGACGTGCGATTTCCAACAATGTGGCATTTTGACAAGTGTAGACTCTCACCAGCCTGTGCAACTTCCGTTAAGCTTATAAATTCACAATGATATTCAGTCAGTAGCTTAACACTCATAGAATAGTCAAGCGCTGGTCTGAGGCTTTGCTAGTCACACATACCACATTTTTGGAAATCACATGTCGCGGCTAAAATGTAAACACTGTTTCGTAATTTACATTCTGTAAATATAGTAAATTTCAATTTTATTTCAAGATGCAACGTTCTTAAAATATTTTAAGAACAGTCGTTAAACTTTTTAGAATTTCTGCAGGTTTCAAAAGTGAAACGGATAAAAAGTCATAAACAGTTATTGACTTTAATTTCGGTAGATACCCTCAAAAGTGATATTCACCTTGAGGCCAAATATCACTTTTTCGGGTAGATATTATACAATTATTGACTTATGTTGAGGTGGACATGGAGTGTTATTGAACAGTAAACGTCATATTGACCGACGCGGAGCGGAGGTCAATATGATTAAGTTTACTGTTCAATAACACTCCATGTCTACCGAAACAGAAGTCAACAATTGTTTTATTATAAAATAAATGTATGTAGTGCATTTCTTGCCATTTCATACCATTAAAACCATTGACGTTACGGATGGATCATGCGAAATTACTTGACGTTCTGACGTCACTTCCCGTAAGCCATGCAATATTACCTCGTGCCGTGTGCTTTGCAACGTCACGTCTGGCAAACCATGCAATATGTAGTTTTATTGACTCTAGTGGATCTGCACCTGGGCCAATCAGAATATGTTTATTTATAGATTATATAATAAATCCTTTTATTACATAACCGTCTATATACGGAGTAGTTGTCTATGTTTTGCTATTTCATGAGTCACTGAACTATTGTCCTGGCAATAGTTTTGGATACTGACTGAGACTACATGTATACCATTGCCTGATTCCCCGCTTCATTGCTAATACACGAAGGCGCTTATTGACATGCGCGACGAAGATGTGCATACAGTTCGTTTACGTTAGGAGATATTATGTACAGAAATGTAACAATGGCGGATATGAGGCATGGTTTGGCGACTTGAAACTCTTATAACTTCGTTATGGTTAGAAACATTTAGCGAGCATACAGTACGGGTACTCGTTTACTTAGTTTGAACGAGCGGAACACTTTGGGACCAAAAATGAGGAGATTAGGCGAGATTTTCTATTTTGCAACAAAAAGGGCGGCCTCATGCAATTGTGCATCAAGTCGTCCACATCACCTCAGGGTACAGTAATAGTAAACACTTATTTCATGCCAGTTTGTAGTATGCAGTGCTGTGGACGACCTGATGCATTATTACACTCGGCCTTCGGTCGTGTAATAGTGCACCAGGTCGTCCACAGCACCTCGGGGTAATAGTTTGACTCTTCTAAATACAGGCTATTACCCAACCCATTTGATGACGTTAAACTGAAGTGTCTCTTGAATGGAGAATGTGTTGATGATACGGTTTTGTTGCAAAACAGAAAATTCCGCAAATCTGCTAAATTTTGTTCTCAAAGTGTTCCGCTCTTTGAAACTGAGAAATCGTGTACGCCCACTTTATGTTTCTGTCCATCAACAACGAAGTTATGTGTGTTTCATGCCTCATATCCGCCATTGTTAAATAACGTCTCATGGAGATAACGAACCGTATGTGCATCTTCGTCGCGCAAGTCGATGGGCGCCTTCGTGTTATAAGCAGCGAAACGGGAAACCAAGCAATGGTTTATGCCCAGTGAATATCCAAAACTATTGCCTGGGCAATATTTCAGTCACACATGACATAGCAAAAATAGACAATTACTCCGTTTATAGGCGGTTGGGTACATGCAATAGTTTTGACTACAGTGAGCCACTTAAGTTACGCACCTCCTTTCCAGGGCCCACATTTTTTGACAAAAATGCTGGAATCAAACATTCTCTTTGATTATTTAAGAATTGAAATTTTATCTGTTTGATGACATAGATAAAATATCAAAATCACTCATGTGAATCATTCTGCAACGTCAAAAGCAATTTTGATAAAAAAAAGCTCATGCAACCTGAACATCTATATTTTCTATTAGCGTTTTGCGCTATGAATTATCCATGGTGATCGTTGTGACAGAAAAACACCCAAAACAATTGTTTTATTCAAGTAAAATCCCTCTTTTTGGTCGTTGAAGTTAGCAACACTGTTACTTTTTGAAGAAATGCTCGTTTTGACGTCATATTAACGTCAGTTACAATAATCAAACAGGTTTTCCTTCGCAAATTGTTATGTTATGAGTCACTCGTTCACATAGAAGTATCAAAACACTAAAAAATCTGTCATTGACACGTCTTATAGCCTTGGTGGTAGTGACGTCATCACTAACTTTAACACCTTGGTGCCAATAAATCCATTTTTTTTTTACGAAAATAAACGGCGGATACATGGATGTTTAAAATGAAATTATAGAAGAAGAGTTTTGATAACTAGTTTACTCAGAATCATACGAAATTCTAACTAACGTTAAAAAGTTAATAAAATCAACTTTTTTCAAGCCTTGGTCAGCTGGGAACCAAAATAGTAAAACGTTTGAATAACTGATAAAGTAAGCAAACACATTCCAGTCTTAGATATTGTCAAGAAAAAAATGGCTCGTATCTCTGACTTTGCAGAAATTCGACCCTGAAAAAAGTGCAATGTGATCTGAGTTTCATTCGAAATAATGCAATGTGAAATGTTGTTTTGAGGGTAGTGCCCTTCAAAATCCATTTTCTTACTTGTTACTCATCTGATCACGATAAAATTACTCTGGCTAACGCAAATATAGATGCGCTTTACGCTGGTGGCCTCAGAATAAAAATAGCATATGTTTTTTCCGAGTAATTTTATATTGTATAAGTGGTGCGTAACTAAAGTGGCTCAATGTATGCTACAAGCAGGTATGAAATAACTGTATAATATCCACCGCATTGAAGTCAATAATTGTATATTGTATTGTTCGACTGATCTGGATTCAAACTGTTTGACATTCTGATGGTATCCCCGGGTGTGCGATCCAGTTTTTTGAAACCTACCCCAATCATATACTTGGTCTTCGAAAAAAATGACCTATTCATATACTTGATATTCATATACTGCTCCTTGATTTTTTATATACCGTCTTTGCTGTCAGTTTAAAAATAAATAGTACAAGGTGGGAATCTGAGCTGAATATCTGAGCAAAATATGAGTAATTTTAAACAGGTATGTCACAAAATGGGACCATACATATAACAATGATGAAAAACTGGGTCAGTAATATACTTTTTCTAAGAAAAGGGGGCTTATCGTATACTAGTCCGGCAGATAAAGGGTTGGACCTTGATTTGTGGTATATAGAAATTATTTTAGCTGATTATGATAGCCAACATCTTCAAACATCACAATCCAGTTGATGCCACCTTGTCACCCTTGGGCAATTCTCAGAATTCAAAATGGCGACAAAGGGGGATAACTCCATTTTACGAACATACAGTAACGGGCCTGTACTGGTCAAAAATCTGCATTTTTGTGTCAGAAAGAGTCATGTTATCCATGCACCATATTGAAGTGAAGTTGGACTCTCATGGGTCTTACATTAAATGAAAATAAAAATGGCATCCAAGATGGCTGCCTAAACTATAAAAATTGATTTTGTTGCCCATATTTGAGCTATTTTGACACTGTTATAACTTAAAAATGGTGTTGAAGAAGTGCATCATCATCATCATCATCATCGTCATCATCATCATCGTAATCATCATCATCATCATCATCACCATCTTCATCATCATTAATGCTTGTACAAAAACAACAACAGAAACAACATATACTTTAACTTTGCATAATCATTTGTATACTGGAAATGTTTAAGTCATTACTTTGGCAAACAGTTAATATCCAGAAAAAATGCCTCAGAATGTGGTATTTGATCAGGGTCTGCACTGTTGTAAAGATAAAAAAATCTTCAGAGGCTGAAGTATATCTTAATTTGGAAATTCTAACTAGCAGCCCCTTGATATGCACAATCAACTATCCCAGGTTCATTATATCAATCCAGATGGAATAATTCACTAGTATGCAAAGGGTTAAGCAGTATTTCACTTTTAGATCTCGTAATAGATAAACATGGCGAAGTGCTACTTCACTAAGATTGACAAATGTGCGGGTGATGAAGCTACTGAACTTGTTAAAGCTGGACCACAGGGTGTCCAAACGATTATCAACTGTAGTATAAAGTATGATGATAACTTGTATCATGAACTAGAAGCTAATATTGAAAATGACAGTGAATTTTCATTTTTCACACACAGATCATGTGTTTCAACATATATACTGACCCACACTTCCAACGCAAAATGTTTCAGGAGAATAATTTTAATTAATAAATGAGGCATTGCGGAAATCATTGTACCGTTCAGACTTTATGCCAGACATTTACCTAATCAGGTTTTGACTAAAAGGCAATGATTTACTGATAAAGTTCTACTTTCATTTTCATAAATAAGTGTTTTAATTTTTGATAAAATTGCGTTACAATGGATGAAATAATATAGGGAATATTTTAGGTTCAGTATGATTTTGCGTTGGAAGTGTGGTTCAGTAAACCTCGAACTCACATTAACAGCTTTCTAAAACGAAAAAGAGATGCGACTGACTGTACTGATGCTTCCCCAATGAAGTGACGGCGTCGTACTGGCACACCTAAATTTAATTTTCCAGACACACTGTATGTTCTGTGGAGAATTATGTGAACTAAAAAAAAAAGAACCCAAACAACAACAATGCGCTAGGCATATTTGTGTAGGTCAGTTGGAGACGGAGATATTGCTGCCCCAAAACAAGATATTCTGTAAAAGTGCCAAGAGAGAGGTTTCAAGTGGTCAGTGGTAATAAAACTGAGAATTCATGGAACAGTTAGTGATCTGCACGCAGCAGATGCTAAATATCATGTTGACTATAAAGGAAAATTTATGTCCCCAAAATATGTCCAACTAGCTTCCACAAGTACATCTCCAACATCAAAAAATAGTGATATTGACCTTAAGTTTGTGAGTTTTATTAGTGAAATGCTACACGATCAAACCAAAATATGGAATTCTATTGCTCTATATGAACAGTATTCAACAGAAGGTGGTGATAAACTTACACATAGACAGTTAGTTGAACCTCTGACCACAAGATTTGGCAAATATGTGCTTGTACTGTCAGCTACTGGTGTTGCTAATATTGTTGTGTTTAGAGAAAAGGCTCTCAATCATTGCTAAAACTTGTGAAACCTAATGATGATCTTGATATTGATGTAACAATTAAAAAGCTTGCTGGTGAAATTGTGAAAGAAACTAAGACTGTTGATAGTGACAAAACACAATATACAACTAGGTTACACAGAGAGACTATAGAAGACTGTATGAGTGACACATTGGTGCGTTTCCTCTCTTAGTTATCAAGCAAACTCATTCGTACACCATAAGCTTATTTAATTGGAAATATAGTCACCTATGCATTAACAAACTATACAACTCCTCTACAAAAAGCATTAGGAGTACTTATGAGGAATTCCAAGGGTTTAGTCAGTAATATGAGTAAATTAGGAGTTTCATGTTCTTATGATGAGCTTCTAAGATTAAAAAAGTCTGCAGCAGTGGATGCAGCGACATCACCTGCATTACAAGAAATATCAGACAATGATTCTGGTCTTATCCAAGACGTGGTAGATCATTTTGACGATGACATTTCCTCACAGAATGGTAAATTGTCAACACACTCTTTGGCAGTATGTGTTTACTCAACGTACAAAAAAATCAATCTGAATATCCAGACAATAAAGAAGCTATTAATAGAGTAAATCTTAGCATTGGTAAGGGCACTATTGTTAAAACACTTAAAACACAGAATTCACCTCTTTCCTCACTAGGAGATCTCAATGCCAAAATGGAGGATGTACATAAACAGTCCTCCGATTTCATTGCAGCAAGCTACAGTGTGATAGGTGAACGAATTACAATGTCATTTGTACGACAAAAGGTCTTGTCTTCTCGAGTAGGTAAAGCACCATCCTGTGCTCCAAATCTGTGTTCCCTGTCTCCTACCTCAGAATATTTCAGGGAAAATGTAAAAAAAAAGGCACATCTTCAGGCATGTGTCTGGAAACAAGCCACGGAGTTGGATCCTCCTGAATTAAACCCTGACGATAATGGATGGAAAAAGAATGAAGCCACAAAGTCTCTCAATCCTGTTATGCTGCCTAAAAATATCAAACTTCCTCCACCAGAAGTGCTACAACTAATCAAGCGTTCTTGTGGAAGTGAGCCTCCGTGTGGAACCTAAGGTGTTGTTGTAACAGTGCTCGACTTTCCTGTACCATCTTTTGTGCATGTCAAGGGGATGTTCTGTGTTCTAATGAACAGACAAAACATACTTAATCTTTGAGTACTAAAACGATTTCAGCAAACCTTTAAATCGCACAATGTTGTAATGTAAATGCAACTGTTCTTGGTATACAAAAGTGCTTATATAATAGAGAATACATGAACACCAATGAGGAAAGTTTAAGAAGACAAACCTCACAATATTATCAGTAATGCACATTATTCTTGTAGCATTTATATCATTTAAACTGAGTCCATTTAGTAGTATTATCTGATAAACAACAGCATTTGTGTACGCACAGTCATCTAGTCAAGGTTCCTTATGTGTTACATACATTATTTGAATCGAATAATTAATGCTGATGAGCAATCTAGTGATAATATTAATCAATATTAACATTTTTAGAGAACATAGCTACGTTCACTCTGTTATGTTTCTGACTTAATAATGTGTATTCTTTCTTCTAGTCAAATGTGCTAAGACCGCATAAGTATGAGTATAGTTCAGGGCTATCTAAGTTCAATCTAGTCATTTTGTTATGTTATGTTATGTTATTTTGTAGTAATAGCCTGACATTAAAGCTTATTTTGTTTGTTATTTAATATTATTTATCATTTTCTGTGTTCATTTAAGTTTCATACAGCCATCTTGGATGTCCCTTTTGCTTGTTAAATTGCAATTGACCTGAATATTTGCATCCCTATCCAATGTTTCCTCAATCTGAGTTTTTGCAATTTCAAGGCACCAATACATAAGACAATTTATGAAAAAACAGGGGGGGGGGGTCATGATTAACATCAAAGTGACCATCTTTGATGCCATTTTAAATTCACAATTATTAAGAAAGTTGACTAAACATCTTGTTAGGTATATTTAGATGAATATACATTGATTGAGTATTAATTTTGCGCATTACTAAGTCATATTGATGACCACTATTGCAAAAACATGGTTAAAGAGCCGTCCTTGACGCCCTCTTGAAATTCAGGAATTGCCCAAGGCTGACAAGGTGGCATCAACTGGTTTTCTTTAGTAGAGGTCATGAGCTATCAAAATCAGTCAAAACATTTTCTATATTCCGCAAATCCAGGTTCACTAATATTATGCCTGTTATCTGCCGGAATATACCTGGCAGCGCTCAAAACGCGCACCCGTGTTATGTCATATATAGGTAGTTACACACCCCCCCCCCCCCCACACACACACCCCCGAGGGTATCCCTGAAAGAATTTTTCGAAAAATTAGATTTTTGAAAAGTAAGCAGACGACAAAAAGTATTAACAAGAGGGTCAAGATGACCCTTAATCGCTTACATGAGGTTTCCCTGTCGCAGTGATAAAAAGTACAATGTATTGTAGACTTTTAGCAATGTTTAAACTTATTGTAGAGAAGTATATGAAATGCATAATGGCGTAAGAATTATGGAAAATTGTAATAAGCCAAGCCCACTAGCTGGTTGTCATGTTTTTTGACAGATCAAATATATTCGAGCCAGTTTTGTTCCGAATTACCTCTATAGAGTCTATTTCTGACAATTTGAAATCATTTTCAATTCTGACAATTAGACGCTGAAAGTTTCTTATATAGGTACATAAGGGAAGCTGGCCACACCCCATGGTGGCAAGGTTTTTCGACAGATCATATTTGTTATAGCTATTTTAGTAGAAGGTCACCAAGTGACCATTTCCGGCAAATTATTTGAATTCTAATGAGTGGTTTCAGAGGTAGACTGGTCTCCCTTCAATAGCTTGTCAGCATATTAAGACAGGTAAAGTGTATTCGCCATTGCGCCTGCGTATAGCATACACACTGACGTCATGAGTGACGTGGTATTGGAAAATACCGTTGACATAAAGTGCATTTTTTAAACAAGCCGTTCTATTAAGTTTATTTTTTTCTGTGAGTTTATACATTTTTACTTTTACTTAATCATCAAATTATAGCAACTGAAAAAATACTGAATTTGTGTTGAAAAATCTTTTCTGAAGCATGCGCAGTCGCATGAGTAGGATTCTCTACTTGAAATTAAATAGTGTATACCTGACCCTAGATAGGTAGATCTAGGGGAGGGAACCAGACTATTTCAGAGGATCAGAATTTTTAAAGTTTTCGAGTCGCAATAAGTGACGTCATCATGTGTAATTGCATCTTAGCGTATTCAGGGACTTCTGTAAGCTTATTTCAAAATATAAAAAAACAGTGGTGAGCAAGAAAAAGAATCCATTATTCGTGTGAGGGTAGGATAGTAAAATCCGTCCCTCGGGACCATCGTTTGTCACTCATGATAGATTCTTATATTATAACACTTTTTAAAAAAGTCACCTAGTGACTATTTCTACCAATTTGTTTTCAATTCTGACCATTGGTTTCAGGGAAGAAGACGTTTGAAATTTCTTATATAGGTACATAAGGGAAATTGGTCACGCCCCCTGATGGCCATGTTTTTCGACTGATCAAATTTGGGCCTCGTCGCGAGAAAACCTGTCTTCGGTTTGCAAACAACACAGGCGCTGACCAGCCTGCGCATCCGCGCAGTCTGATCAGCGTATTTGTTATTCGCTTTTTGAAAAATTTACATTATATAAACTTGCTACAGGTGAAATTTCAATTTCCTAGCTAGTCTCTGTAGCTGAGGAGACTGGTTTGAATCTCGCTTTGTCTGAAACTCCGAAGACAGGTTTTCTCGCGACGAGGTCCATTTGTCTTAGCAATTTTTGTAGTAGGTCACCTAGTGACCATTTCTGCTTAATTATTTTGAATTCTGATGAAGGATTCAGAGGAAAATAATTTTAAGGTTTTACTGGTTTCAGAAGAGACGATTTTTGAAGTTTCTGATATTGGTACATAATGGAGAATCGCCACGCCCCCTGGTGGCCATGTTTTTGACGGATCAAACGCATTTTAGCTACTGTTGTAGAGGGTAACCTACTGTCCTGCCAGCCAAGAGTGACAGTGGCGTCAAGTCTTGATTACAAAGTTATCAGGACTTAGAGTCGATAGATCACTTGTGTATTAATCCTATCCGCAGGATAGGATTAATACACGAGTAATCTATCGATTCGCGTTAGCTCACGTAAAGTGTACAAGTAAATGTTTTACTTAACAAGTGAAACAAAACACGACGTCACTGTCACTCTTGGCTGGCATGACTGTAGTGACCATTTCGAACAAGTTATTTTTTGTTTTGACCACCAGCTTCAGAGGCGAAGATCTTTAAAGTTTCTTACATAGGCTGATAAATAAGGAAACTGGCCTAGCCCCCTGGTGATCATATTTTTTGACGGATCGAATTCGTTTTAGCAATTAATGTAGAACCTGGCGGTAATGTGTATGACGAATCAAATTTATTTCAGCTTTTTTTGTAGAGGGTCACCTAAGGAACATTCTTGTGAAGTTTGGTTACAATTGGTAAGGTTGTATAAGAGTAGATGCCATTTAAACGAACTTGTTCACGAAGCACCACAGACGACGGACATTGACTGATCCCAATATCGTCGTGCTCATGTGAACTTAAAATAGAGATAAAAACAATGCGTATGTATTACCATGCTATGAACAGGTTTCTCAACACTGTAAGAGCAAGCACAATCATAGTCGCCGGTACAAGTTCCGAGTAATGTCAGAATAACAAGAAAGACGAACATGTCTCCGCTTCCTGTAAATATGAAAATATGCTCAGTGAAGGGCGTAAATTGACGAAAGATAAATCATCACATAAAAGTGTCCATGTATCTTTGATAAATTTTTAAAAATCTGGGATGATCTATAAAAGCCAAAATTAGCCATCTATTCTCATAAATCCAAAAACAACTACAGAGTCAACATGTTACTGCAGCTCCTATAGCTAGTATCTCTAATTTGATTGGCTGGTCGAAATTACCTGTCAAATAGTTGACCGCTGACCATGGTGCTTATCAGCTTGATCAGGTTAGTGGTCTATATAAGGTATTACTTGACTTTTTGGATACTGTAAAGGCGGCACCTCATGAATGCGTAATTAGGACTGGTCAACCTTAAAAGCTGAATTATTCAAAAGTATACTGTATCATCTTGCGCAATTAACCTCAGTATAGACGCAAAACACGTTATTTAGTCCTTAAATGCCAGCAAAATAACTACATCTGACAATGTCTATTTAACATAAGCATAGAGGCAAACATTGTGTACCAAGATCAGACTGCTCCTACAGGAGCAGTCTGATCTGGGTCCACAGTGTTTGTCTGTGAGGCTTCAAACGTTTTACTGGACGACAAAAACATACATTTTGTGATTATGCGCTTTAAGGGTTTATAAATGTGAGTTCAGTGTGTTACCGTTAGGATTTTCACGAAATGCACGCACGTTTGCGCAGCCCAAAGAGCTGATTAACTCTTTCCAAATTATAAATAAAACCTGTGTTCCATTGCTTAGCAAATGCCCAGATATGAATATTAAAGTTGCCGCCTTTACAGTAATCGAAAAGTCAAGTAATAAATGAGCCGTGACATGTGATTTCCAACAATGTGGCATTTTGACAAGTGTAGACTCAGATGAGCCTGTGCAGCCTCCTTTTAAGCTTAGAAACTTCAAATGATGTTCAGTCAGTAACTTAATATTCATAGAATATTCAAGCGACTAGCAAAGTCGGTAGTGGGAAATATCAAAATAAAGAATCCCCAACTAAAAATTCAGAGAAAACTCGGACTAACAGTAACTAAGCCCTGCCTATTTACAGCTTCAAATAGCAAGCCACTCCCCTGCGGGAGGGGGGCCCAGGAAACCTGCCTTTAAACGTTTACAATGTGAATATAACGCTCTTCACAAAATATCAAATTTATTTTTTATTAAAAACAGTATTATTTAAATGACTCTTACATGAACCACTATCCTGAGCCTCTTATTGCTGTCCACCTTTACCTTCAAATTAGAGGGTAGGTCGGTCTCAGATGTTTGGTTCGCGTTAAATTGCTAAGATTTTGGTTTTTATGGCATTAGTTTTTAGCCCATGACCCGCCCACTTTCTTTTGTTTTCAGCCAATCAGCTGCAAGAAAAGGACCATATTCAGCGTGGTATTTTTTCATACTTCACACTTTTAGTAATCAATCCCATAGCTTGATGAGAGGAAATTGCAGTCCTAAATGTTAACTTCACCAAATGTATTTTATTTTTGGATACATTAAGAAACCTGTGATAAGAATATTGACACAAAATGATGTAAATTTCAAATTTGAGCTGTTTCACAGAGAAGTGGCAACTGCAGAAACCACTGACCAGGCTGTACATTGAAGCCTGGTCAGAAGTTACACTGCTTGGCCCAATATATTATTTGATAAGGACAGCACGATCAAACGGCACATGGATAAATAAGCTGTTCTGAGAAAGTCTCTACTGTTTGCAAATCAGGGTAGAGTGCACAAATGGCAGGGACTGATAAGCCTATACATTTGTAACGTGTGGTTGTGAAATGCTTCCCAGATAATTTTGGGGGAAAACAACAATAAAAAACAATACAAAAAAAACAATTCAAACAAATATGCTGCTAATAAAATCCATGTGTCCCATGTGAACGCATCAATGGCTAGAAAAGAAATGACAGACTCCTAAATGAAATGCAGCAATATGCTATATATATATAATTTGTTTATTTCACGATGTGAAACCTGATTGTCAGCAACACAGGAAACAGCTGGGTCAGGGCTAAATAGTTTATACAATGTTTTGTGTTGGTGATGAAATACACACTCGGGAGCTTCGCTCCCTCATACATATTCCATAACCAACACAATAAAAACAACATTGAATAACCTATACGTAATGACGGTGATAAAACCTGATGTACATATGGCAAAAAAATTAGCTTGGCACGCCAAAACACGAGTTAAAAGTTATTTAATGTCATGTGATATATTTAATCTTCCATTCATGCTCCTGTATAATTGAATTTATAATCACATAAAAATTTACAGGGTGTCCCAGAAAAAGTGAAACACATTTTAATTCCTTATTACTCAAAAACTATTCAACCAGTCAATAAGTTATATATACCAGTCTTTAGGTATATTATTTATCCACAGTTGTGTAAAAGAACAGCTTAATTGCTTTTACATATTTTGAGATATTGCGTAAAAACTGAAGGCACACTGTTTTAATTTTCCCCTAGAAAGGGGATTTTGTTGACAATTTTATTCTTTTGGGATGATCAATGCAAGTTTTCCTCATTAAAGCTGCAAATCATTTTTTTCTTTTGTTTATGTTTCAAAAGAGTATTTGTTTTAATAAGCATTGCTATATACCTTATAAGTGTTTACTGAAGACATTTGACGTGTTTGAATCGCTGACAGTTGTAAATTTTATTTAAATTTAACGCGTCGCGATGCGACTGATCGTTGACTGGCCGCGGGCTTCATTCCCATTAAATATGGTAGCAGAATGCTTCATTGTCATTTAAGCCCGCTCAAGAACATCGTCTGCAAGTTAAGAACATCGTCTGCAAGTTACGATATCGTCGCTAATGTTATGGAGAAATGAACAAACTACACTGACCCAAAATGAAAACTTTACACTTTATTTCTTTGAATAACTGTTTTGTTAGTATACATGTCGTTGTAAGATTTACGCATGCTTATCGAGACTTCGTCGCAGATAACGATTATGCAATTTTTATTCAAATCCCAGGTCTTCTCAAGTGTCAACGCCTGAAAAACGTGAGCCTTACGTTGCACGTGCTGAGGAACAGGTGGTTCATTAACAGTTTTAAAACCGACAAGAATATATTTGCAGCTGAGTACTGGTAATAGTTACAAAACGCTTCCATTTAGTGACGACACGTCTTTCCAAAGATCAAAGAAACCAAGTTATTGGCGTGCTCATGGCGAGGTCTACGGTAAATGATATCGCGCATCATTTTGGCTGCTCTAGACAGACTATTCATTATCTTAGGAACCGATACAACAAAACTGGGTATGTCAGAGTTCGTGCAAGACCTGTTCGCGCAGGTGTGACGACGTTACGTCCTTATCGCGTTAACGCGTTAACTCATCCACGTAATCGTTTTAAACGGCAACCATTATTGCTCGTCATTACGGGGTTCATGCACAAAAGATAATTAGTCATTTCGTGCAAAATTACGGACCTGGCATTTTCCAGCATGGCAATGCAAGGCCCGACACAATACGTAAATAACCACATAGTTTCATGATAAAAATAACGTCAACCTCTTGCATTGCCTGCTTCATGTCGGGTCATGAACCCAATAGAACACGTGTAGAAAGAATTGGGTCGGAGAGTCAGGTCCAATCATCAAAGGGATGCATTAAATGACTCCAATATGCACCTCTGTTAGCATTACATACGTATCCCTAACGTGCTCATACAACGTTACGTAAATTCAATGAGGCGACGTATTCTGCTGAAGCATTCGTAAAAATGGAGGTCACACTGGTTACAGATGATTTTTTAACATCACTTAAAGCACGCAGTCAGTAATTTCTTGTTTCCAAAATCTGTATGACTGTTTAAATTGGTTTTAGAAATTTTCATTTTGACCCCTCTGAACTGAATTATTCATAAAGATTATGCAATTTATGATTTTCGTCCAATAATTTTTTCAGAGACATCGATAAGGCATTGAAGATTCGATGACCGAAAAAATTAACCCCTTAACTTAATTTATCATCAAAATATATACTTTTGAATACTATGTAAAGTTTTCATTTTGGGTCAGTGTATTTCAATACCATAAAATACGCTCCTTTATCACACCGGATAGGCGGCACACGAAAACGCTCTGAACATTCGATGAACTCCGTTAGATCACAAATCGCTAGAAAAAGGTGCTTTTGATTGCCATTTTTTCGCCAGTCGGGCGACAAACGGCAATCGGAAACTATGTTTCTAACGAGCTTTGGTCTATGTTTGTCGATTGTATTAACGCTTTCGATTGCCGCCTATCCGGTGTGTTTATTGATACACTGAATACGTAGCCAAAACTATCTGAAACAAGTCCTATGATTTATTTACATTTTTCACGTTTCTATTGAAAAAATATTTTGTTACCACACAGGATATGCGGCAATCAAAAAAGCTCTTAACAATCGACGAACGCGGATCAAAATCGCGAGAAACAGTGTTTTCGATTGCCATTTACGCCAGTCGGGTTAATAATGTAATCGAAAACTCCGTTTCTAACTATTTTTGGACTCTGTTGGACGATTGTATTGACGTTTTTGATTGCCGCCTATCCGATGTGGTTTGTTGTATGCTTCATGATGCCGCAGTGGACATATTATTTAGAATTGTTTGTGCTTGAAAGGTAGGTATATAACAATGCTTCGCGTTTCGGGCTGCAGCACATTATCATACCAGGGTTTGGCAAACGTTAATACACGGAAAAGAATGTTTTATCCTCTTATTACTTAATGTTACATATGTTTTATTCGTGAACTACACCCTATAAAATCATTGATTTTTTTAATACATTCATTTGATAAACGTTAAATGCATATTTTAGATCGCAATACCATGACCCTAAAAGGCAATTAACTGGCAAATTCAAAACCGCAAATATCTTGCGTCTATCACAGAAATTGTAAGAGTATGATGACCGTTAATAAATTGTTTTATAAGATATAGACCTTTTCATTAGAATTGAACAGGTAATCCTATCTGTAAGCCTTTAAACACCATAAAATGAAAATCATACGGATAAAAAAGTGCAAGATGATATTTAACATTTTAGAGTAAATTATCATGCTGTTGCTTGTTTTATTATAGGTAACGTATATTACTAACTTTATTGTTTTTATTGCCTAGTTCTTGCTTAAAAGTATGCATCATGGGGTGATTTAATTTATTTTAAACCTATTTTTTGCTCTAAATCGATATAGCTACCAGTATGCCACAAATGGAACTTAATTGTTATTATTAAAAGGCATTATCAATGCACACTTAGTATTGCTAAACACATTAATTGTTTAAACTTTTTTAAAACAACAAGATGAATTTATAGATTTGCCCCGTGTTATAGGTTTTAAAGATCATAAACAAAGATATATGATATAATTCAAGTAACAGCTGAATAAAGACAATTCCCATGCTCTGTCAATTGTTTTAATCTATCATATATAACCGTATAAATATATCATATGGTCCTATGTTTGTCCAAATATAGTCAAAGATAATATTTTTGCCTGAAATGATAAGATATAGTGAATTTAGATTGTTGTAATATTTATTTAGATTGATTGGTTGAGTTAAGGTTTAACATCCCAGTCAACACTATTCCAATCATGACAGGGCTTTTCCTAGAGGGAGGGAGGGAGAAAGAAAAGAAGAATAGAATAGACTAAAATGCCTTGGCCCAAACTAAAGTTTGCTACAAGTGAAGCACATTTTATCCTAACAACCAGCCAAATATGACAGGACCATATCGCTAAAAGTTCCAGCCAAGATCGCAGCTCCCTATTACCCACAGTATTCATATGAAGAAAGTTTGCCTTAATCAGTTATGCAAACATTTAAAAGCAACTAAATATTTTTGTGTACCCAGTAAACTGTTGCTCACATTGTACAAACATAGTCAATTACATGATAAGGCAAATTTCCTTGCATATTTAAGTCCAATTACAATACAAAGCTGCTAATTACTAAACATGGCAGGATACAAATAGTATTTGCTTACAATTCATATAGAATTTAGCATCTATAAGCTGGTACAATAAAAATACATGTTACTTTTGATACTATGCATTTAAACTGTCTGCAATCAGTTACTGTTTAAAGAGACTGTCCCCATATCAAATTTTATATCCACATTGATGTATACAGATGGTGACACATTCATTTACATGTAGCTTTAAACATGAGTTCAGTTTATCTTCAGCATAGCTTTCATTGTTTAATTAATAAAACTCCTATTCAAATCAACTTTGGTCATCTGATCCATTGCTTGTCAATGAGCAATGGAACTTTATAAATAACTAATTTATTTGAGAACAAAGCTGTAAAAATTGGGGAAAACAGTTATAATTGTGGACTTATCATGGCAAAATCAAGGGAAGCAGGTCAATTGTTCCTAACGATACCAATTTAAATTCAAAAGAATTTTTCAGACAGAAATAGGTAAAAAAAACTTTACCTGGTGATATACGAGTTAATTTAGAATAGATTTTAAATGCTTAAGAGCATTGGATGGAAATGTGTCACCAGTACTATGCATATGTAATTTGCCAGAATTCATTTCTTACACATTGTAAAGGATATCATTATAAATGCCAGATATTGATATAGTGGTTCCTATTCTGTCCTTTGTTTTATATGTGTTGTGTATGGTATAGTATATCAAATACATTTTATCACAGATTTATTATTTGACAATAGCAAACGTATCAGTTTCATTGCCATAGGATAAAAAATGAATTTTTTATCATTGAATATCGATGCTCACACAAAGATTTGGAACAACACGTGCATTTTTGCTACATATATCAGATATAGGCCAGTGCTGACACATTGGGGCTGAATTCTGGTCTGAGACTAAATCTATATCTATTCTTTGTGTATGGGAGCAGCGATGGTTCTGTTGTAATCAATAGCTGATGAGCTCTATATGATTTATGGCTTATACAAGGAATAATATATCTTAATTAGCTACTAAATACTCATTCATCTAAATTGAGCTGTAGATAGTGAAGAAAATGTCTTCTAAATGTCAATTATCTCTTGACAATTATGCAAACAAATATAAGCATAGGAGAAGTAAACAATATCATTCAACCTTTTAAGAAAAATATTTATTTGACCATTAAAATACGTAATTCTTTAAATGCTGTTCATATATTAAATATGAAAAAAAAAATCAAGGTGTTTTATATGCTATGTTCAAATATTTTTAAAAGACATCAATTTATATCCAGTAGTAGTTGTAACTCATATAGTGCTTTTATTACACTAAAAATGTATATAATGAAAGTAACACACATAACAGTAAAAATAGGCGACTTTATTCTTTCAATTATACTGCTAGTGATTTGCTTTCAATAAAACATAATAAAATTGATACGTACGAATAAGTAATAATTTGATATAATCACTATAGGAGTTCCTATTTTTAGGGTAACGTAGGTAACTTTGATATTAAAGGTTGAGCCTCGATCTGCTGAAGAGCTAATATAAAGATATTAATGTGTGGCTTAAATAATGAGATTTTCTATAGTAAACCACAATGAACAACAGAGGTTCAGAGGTCTTTTGACAGCCCATGGTCAAGTGATAGCACTGTACTAAATATGAATATATTTGTAATTCAGTACCGTATACAACAGTAATATAAAAGGTGTATATTGTTTAGTTACATACTGGCTGTTGGCTGTATTCATTTAAGTCAACTCAATCAGCATATCCATAAATAAAAAAAATAGATTTAACTTTGTATTTGCGCAATAGGAATTGAGACTATTATATAGTAACAAGGCTGTAGCACAGTGAAGTTTTAACTGCCAGTACCTAACATGAGCCAGTTTGCATTTTATATTCCTATATACATTAAGCGTAACTTTAGACAATTAAAGTGAACAAAATAACTTCTTGATGGGCGGACGGGTTCCATTAGTAGATTTTTTCGATGTTGCGTACGTTACTATTTGCATTATGCTTTCAAGATTAGCATGCTACTCTAGTATAATCTACTGCTAGTAATCACTTTCATAACATGACAGCTGAATATACTTGTTTTTTTAACCAGCATGACTTTATTCCATGCTTTTTAGCAAAAAATGTGTTTGTTATTATTATAAATTTATAAAGTGGTAGCTTTTTTCAACTGCCTGCAAACGATATTCTATAAAATATAGGGAGCTGATCTTTGCAGTTTTGGATAGGTCAGTTAATTGCCTTTGTAGCAGCATCAAAGACTTGACCCATTACGCAGCCGTAAACATTTCAAAAGAAACGGCAGGCGAAACAATTTATCAAAAATTGGGTAGTTATGCAAAATGTCACGTAAGTAACACAGTGGATAGCATCATTTTGTTTTAAGTGATACGTTTTTGTTGCTTTTTGATTGGGTTATATAGAAATCTTAAAATTTTATTCATTTGAACAGCCTCGAATATATTTTTTTACTTTTAAACATTCTATGTAATTTGAACGACTTTTGATTGGTAACATACGTAACAGGATGTTACGGGCTTATGTGACACTTGTCAGAGTGCTAACATGTTTCAAAAAACTTGTAAGACATTGAGCTATATGGAAACCATAGTCTTCAAAATTGCCCTTGGGGAGCAAAACCATATCTATCCCATGGCCTAAAATGAGATAAAATGCTATTCTATTCGAATGTACTTATTTCATCTAAAATGAAAACAGGGTGCCTTCAGTAATGATGCTATATCTCAAAATCCAAGAAAGCATTTACACTGTAATTTTACACAAATGTGGTGTAGTGTTGTACCTAGAAACTGGTAAACAAAAATTTTACCGGTTGAATACTTTTAGAGTAATAATGAATTGAAAATTGGTTTCATTTTTGCTGGGACATCCTGTATATTCGTTGCGAAAAAGAGATAAAATGCTCGACAAGCCTCGTATTTTATCTATTTTCTCTAACTCGTTCTATAAATTCAACTAAACATGATCCATAGAGGATCATGTATAATTGAATTTATTAAACGAGTTCGGGAAGAGATTTTCGCTACGAATATACGCATTGCACAAACAAACTTAGTCTAGATGGTTTAAGAAAAGAAGATTAGAAAGGGAAAGTTCTCCCTCAAAAATTCCCTTAACGAGGCCCTGACTTTATTTCAAGAGGACATAGAAAACAAGTTTGCAAATATGAAGGGAATAAAGAAACACAAACGGGTCAAAAAAAGTATAAAAACACGATTTTGAAATTGGGGAAATCTTTTGTACTTAGCTGTACTTGCTTCTTTACTTGTAAATGGCCACCAATGACGTCATCCAAATAAACAATACTCCTTTTTACCTTCCCTTGTTCTTCAAAATATTTTCACAGACAGGCCTGTTAAATCTGATACCGATTACATATAAAAGAAAGGACATCTCGCTAAAAGTACCTTGTTATATAGGCGAGATGCAAACTCTTAGAACAATATCGCAGGCTAATCTGAGCTTTTGCTTTTCGACCGAATTATGTGTAGGTGTTCATTACATCAGAAAAATGCATCACTCACTTGGATCATTTCTTAAACAGTGCAAGTTTTTTGATAAATTGTAGTCACATCTGTATTTAGGTTCTTTTTCGCGAGTCGATCATCGTTGAAATTAATGGCACCTTAACATCATAAACAGACACTTACCTTCAAGCAAAAAACTTCCTAGGTTCTATAGCATATTTGCGCATGCGAAAAATACGCGTCGCTTGTCTGTATAAGGACTATAAGCGCAATGAAACTGGCACAACACAAGGTTAGGCTTTGAGCACAATAAGAAGGCCAAAACTGTTTTCACTTGTGATCATGCACGATTCTTATCTTTAACCCTTAAGCGCAGTCGTCTGTGTTTCTCGTCTGTTGGAATATTTAAGAAGCCACTATGGCAAACAGTGTGGACCCAGATCAGACTGGTCCTATAGGAGCCATGCTGTTTGCTTCTATACTTAATTCGCAATTATTTGCAGCAGACGACTTCAGCAGACGACATTTTCAGATACATTTTTTTTCTTGGCGTTTTAAGGGTTAATAATCGGACAGTACGTCAAGTCAATTTTGGGGAACAAGGTCAGCAAAACACACTTTCATGTTGCTATATAAGGGGATATCTCTTTCAAAATGCTATATAATCTGTATATTTCACGATGTGAAACCTGCTTGTCAGCAACACAGGGAACAGCTGGGCCAGGGCTACATAGGCTATACAATGTTTTGTGTTGGTGTTTTACACCCTCTAAAATACTGATCAGCATGCTGTGTATTACTCAAAAGATGTATGTTGGGGCGTAAAGTGATATATGTGAGATGTATAAATTGTTCATACAACAGTGTGGTCAAAGGTATCCGCCTCCTTGATAAAAAAGCATTTTTTGTTTATACAGGAAAATTTTTCATGCAAGTAAGAGCTTTTGAAATATATATTCCCTTAAAACAAGGAAACTGTCGGACTGGAGTATGTTCTCGAAAAAGCTCATTGTAAAAATCACACCAGCTATGCCAAGAGTTAAATTTAACCAGGGGAGACAGGGATCCGGACCCCCATCCCCCTGGAAAATCACAAGTGGGAAAAGGTTTCCTTATAAACACCAGCACGGCTCCCATCGAGAATCAATTGGACCCATCGGCCCTCTGTGAAAAACGTTGATACATCTTCGTTCTCGAACTGGCGTTTTTAAAATCTACACATCTTTCATGCCTTTTCGCGCCAGTATAGATAATATAAAAATTGAACTATTCGAAGCGTTTTCTCCCATATTTTTCAAGCAACAAAAATGACTTTTTTGCAATAATAGCGATCAAACATGTTTTTCTGATACATAAACATCTGCTGGGCCCCTGGAGGTTGTTAAACCCCTCGCATTCAACACCACCCTCGGGGCTCATGCGATGTTATGCACAGAAAATCGTGTTTGATCCATATATTAGCTGGTGCTATGCGCATGTTTTCTATGCTGAAGGTTCCCATTAAAGCCTGTCTGACACAGAACACATCCGTGTAAACCGTACATACAACCGAACCAACCGCGACCTTATCCGAGTTACACTCGGGCCGTTCGAGTGTATCCGTGAAAGCCGTGTTTATTTTTAAAACTTTGAAAAAACTGACACGGGTGCCATGTCCGTGTATAATCGAATAAGCGATCGTACAAGACCGTGAGAGACCGTGTGAGACCTACAAGACCGTATATACAACCGCACACGAAGTCCACTCCAAGAGTGAGCTCAACCGTGTCAATATCGTATATAAATCGTATGGAATCGAACTCCAACGAAAGTCGGTGGGACCGTATGTAAACCCTGTAAATGTCCAGTTAATCGAGTAAAAGTCGTGTTTTATCGTACTAGGCCGTAACAGACCGTACTAGACCGTACTTGGAACCGTTCAACAATCGTATGAAAATCGTTTTGCAAATCGTGACAAACCTTGCTTGATCGAGTATATCCGTGCTTTGTTCGTACAAACTCGTGCAACATTCGAGTCTGAATCGTACCAACTCATCCCGAGGCACGGTTGGAGCTCAATACTCGTGACAGTCAACCCGTGTATAAACGAGCATACCGTATTGAAACCGTGTGCCCAACCGTGTCATGTGTCAGACAGGCTTAACCCATTTAAGCCGAATGGAATTTCCAACGTTTACCAATTGGACTAGTCCATATCCATTTTAGGGTTGTAAAGGTGGTATTTTTCATTTTTACTCGATTTCAATAAAATATTCTGTAAGCGTTTTACAGTGTCTGATCTTGGTCTGCACTGTTCGCCTATGTCCCACAAAATGGACACTAGGCTTATAATTTTATGTTTTAACTTCAGAGTTTAGGTTTTGTGGTGTAGTTCTTATTGTCCTTTCTTGAAAAAAAAAACAAAAAAACTCCAGCTGTTAAGTTTTTAGAACTATTTTTTCGCAATAAACTTTTTAGCCTTCAATTTTAGCAAAATGTGTTCGCGATGAAAGCTTTAGAGGATAATTTTTTCCGCCAACTTCTCCAAAAGGTCTTGATATATTGTGCTTGTGGCGCAAACAGATTTTTGTGTATATAGATGAAGATTTTGCAATAAATTGAATTCGTTCTAAATTTCTAAGTCTTTTAATGACAGGTATAATTCGTAAAGGCGTGACAGAAAGGGCTATTGTCAAAAATACTCGAAAACGGTGCATATCCCATTCCTCTTAGGATCATTGACGGTTTGGGCCTTATACGCCTATTGTTCTGATTCCCAGAACGCTGAAGTTGGGCTTCTGGTGTGGTGCATGTAGTATCAGTGCAATAGGTGAATCTAATGGCAAGAGCCAGCAAGACCCCTAACTTATCAAAGCATCATCTCCTAGAACATATAAATCAAGATATAAAAAGGAGATAAAGCAAAAATAAGGACTCAACAGTAAATAAAACTGAATACGGGAGCAAAAGCACTCCATCAGGTAAACCCCAGCGGGCCTGACAATAGCCAAAGCATCCCCTACCATCTTATCAATAGATAAGAATGAACCAACTCAAACGATTGCTGCTAACCAGGTCGTCAATGTGCCTCCACTAATTGGGAGGGGGGTCTCTGGTATGTCCATGGCTTTGACCAGTTCTGCCATGGCTACTGGTAATCCCTCAGTCATAACACAGCGGGGCACTGGCTTTCCAAGTATTGAGCAACTTCGAGGTGAGCATTACGAAGACCCTATCCCCATTCCCACATATGCAGAGCAAGACATATTAATTCTGTAAATGATGGTGTAAAGAATAAAATATGGAAAGAGTAATACATTGATATGGCATTATTACATCTGCCAATTTTTTTGTCAATTTGCCACAAATACATCTGGTACATTAACAGTGGTGAACAAGCAATTGACCATAAAGTAGCCTGACGCAAAAATCAAAGTGCCTATCAATTCAATCCAAAATTAGATAGATGCATTTATAAATTTCATCAAAGTTTTCTGTCTTAAACACAGAGCTAAAGTTTTTGAATAACTGAAATATATGACAAGTATATGGGGGCTGCTATGAATAATCCAATGCATACGTGGCTTGAGTATGACACACAATTTCGCCTGAGAATGTCAAAAGATGCTACTATTGATGGCCACCTTTGGTTGCCCTGTGGTTTGCTTGATGACTTATCAGCTGTCACACAATATATTATATTATAGTTTCAAAGGGGTTTGTGCTAGGCTTAACTGTACTTATGCTCATACATGCATGAAATGCAAAGTGACACATCCCGCACGTACATATAATCTGTATATGGAGTCTAAAAAGTCATCAGGGTATTTATCCCAACGACCTAATTTTTGGGCCCAAAGCCAGATTTGTTGGCCCTCGAGCGTACCCCTATTAAGGTTACCAGGTTGCAATAGTTGCTTTTTGAATCCAGTACACACTTGAAAGGGTCTGATAACCAATTAACAGATGCCATTCCTCGTATGCATTGGGCCAAACTCAGGACACTTGCAACAGAGGCCAAACCCCTTCATTGTCACTACATCTCTGTCTAGCAATACATTAAAGACATACACTTTTGCTTTTTCAAAATTTCAAGAATTCTGTCATTCTTTCGGTATTTCAACCACCCCTACATTACACTCTGTCATTAATTTTATAGCTTGGATGTCATTAAAAAGTTACAAGCCATCAACAGTTGTCGCTTATATCGCTGGTATTTCATATTATTTAAATCTGAATGATTTGTCTGATGTCAATGAGGTTTTCATAGTTCGTAAGGCCAGAATGTTTTTATTAGTTGATTTACGGGGTAAAAATATTGGATTTAGGGTCGGGGTCGAAAAAAATAAATAAAAAAGCTCTGAAAATGACCAGTAAACTGGTCATTTTCAGAGCTTTTTTTACATTTTCAGAGCTTTTTTTTGTTGCCTTTTTCTTTCTTTTTTTTAATATCTCCAGAAAAAAACAGTAAAACTAATAAGGTAAACCAACAGCCTATATTAAATCTTTAAATATTTTATCATTTTCCTAAAAATCTGGATAGGACAATCACCTTTAACAGTGTCACTCTCAAAAAAACACAGACAGACCCTCAAAAATATATTATTTTTTTCAATGAAACAAGTCGGCGGATAAAATATAAAAATAATTTTAGGAATTTTTTTTTTCTACTTCATGGAATATTACAGTAGGAGGGTTCGTAAATCAACTTATAAAAAAATCTGGCCTAAGATGTTAAAAGGTTTGCAAAGGTCTCAACCATCCAAAGATATAAGATCTCCTGTAACAATTGATATGTTGAAGGCTTTTCCACGGGCGTTAAGGAATGTGGCAACTTCAGATTACGAGGCCTTGTTGTTTTTGGCTGCTTTTGTAGTGATGTTTTTTGGCTTTTTCAGGGTAGGCGTGATAGCTATTAAAAAGAAAACATGAGGATTCCAGCTTAGTGATTCAAAAATCTAAGGTATCAATTGGCAACAATGAGGCATAAGTAGTACTTCAGCTGATAAATAGAGAATCTTACATGAGTGCTCATGTTTTATTTATTTTAGCAAACGAGTTGGGGAAAAGAGATAAACGCAACGCGTTTTATAAATTCAATAATACAAGAGTACGAATGTAAGATTCTATTTATCATATGATATTAAGAATACTTTGAAATCTCATTACTGACGAAAAACGTTATAATTTTGTCATTATGTACGCAACGTTGTTATGGACGTCGTCACGTTTCCCGTAAATCTGTAAACCACTAGTGGTTTATTGATTTTATTGCATGGCGTTATTTCACTCCCAGACGCGACGTCATATGATAAAGAGTTTTACTGTAAGTAAACAGGAGAGACTCCAATGAGAAGCCACCTTTGGTCGCCTCTCACATGGGTCTGCACTGTTCGCTAATTTCACACTTGTGGTACAACAGCCTGATTCACCTATTAGCATTGCTTGAAATTGACGTGAACCAAATTTGCATTTGTAGATTTACCTAAATGTGTACTTTGCTTTTCGGAATATGTATAATCATTCATTCAACTGATATTCGATTACAGAAGTGTATATGTTGACGTATAGATCCATTACTTACTTACTTACTTACTTACTTACTTACTTACTTACTTACTTACTTACTTACTTACTTACTTACTTACTTACTTACTTTCTTATTTACTTACTTACTTACAGTGCGTTTGTGGCGAACAAAACTGCATAAAAGAACGATTCGTGCGCTAATCATAACGTGCAGTCGAAGTGTTGAACATCTTTAAAATAGCCGCGCCCACAAAGTTGGTACAATGACGTCATTAATAACGTGTTCTGCCCCTTTGTTATAAGGGAATAAGACAACAATGGTGCATACAGTAAAACCTGAGTAAAACGGCCTCTATAAATAGACAAAACAAAGATCTTCATAACAATTGGTAGCTTAATGAAGATCAAAAGTATTGCACAGCATTCTGCAATACTTTAGACCTGCATTAAGTGATAATTGGTATTGAAAACCAATTTGTGGTCTTTTTCAGATTGGCCTTTTTTACACAGGTTTACTTTAATTGCAGCGTTAGACCTTCTTCAGAAAGGTTAGTAGTTATTATCAATATCGTCTGCTGAGTGTCGTCTGCTTGCCCTTTTAAAACCTCTCTGTAGCAAACATGTGGGCCCAGATCAGACTGCCCATCCAGGAGCAGTCTGATGAGGGTCCACAATATTTGCCCTAATGCTGAAATTTGAATGTGATGTAAGCATCTAGATTCAGCAGACGACATTGCCAGACGACATTTTTATATGCATTGTTTCGTAGCTGTTTAATGTAATAATGGATTCTTCTGATTTTGCATAATTTACTTGGGATGGTCCGTTGTACATGTCGAGGGGTCGCATGGTATAATTTCTAAATAAAACTATCTTTCTTTGAAGGTCGTTTTGGTCTCAGTAAACATTGTAGACCCTGACTAAATGCTGCATCATGAGGCATTTAATATGGATCTTTACTGTTTGGCAAAGTGAGCATTTAGGATTCAAAGACTTGTCTATAGATGAGATGGTTGGGGCTTGATTCTTTGGCTGTTGTCAGGCCCACCAGATTTTGCCTGTTGGATTTATTGTGCTCCAGTACTTAGTTTTATGCACTGCTTCTCATTGCTTTATCTCCTTTGTATATCTTGATTTATATTTTCTAGGAGGTGGTGCATCGATAAGTTAGGGGTCTTTCATGCAAACCAAACATCTATGTCTTGATCCACATCAGAAGTAAGGGTGAGGTTGGTACCATAAAACCAGTTTAAGCCCTCCAGTAGAAGTATTTTACTAACGGTTCCAAGACGGTGCTTCTTTTGTGGATAAAGTTTGTTGGCGAAGCTCTATTTTTTCGGCTTGTCCATCCGTCTGTATGTCTGTCTGTCCGTCCGCTGTTGTGGTCACTCTAACTTTTAATCCGATTTCTTCCAGAATTCATATATGGATTGCTGCCCTCAAACTCTGGTTCAAGTTCGAATATGGGTTTTTACCGAGGAGCGATAATCAAGATGGCCAGATAATCAAGATGGCCAGCAAAATGTCTGCCGCCTATCAGTTTGCATCCATCCACTGTTGTGGTCGCTCTAACTTACTCATTTTTAATTGGATTTCTTCAGAATTTTATATATGGATTGCTTCCATCAACCTCTGGTTCAAATTTGAATATGAGTTTTGTCTAACAAACGATAACTAAGATGGCGACAAAATGGCCGCCGCCTATCAGTTTGCATCTATCCGCTGTTGTGGTCACTGTAACTTAGTCATCTTTAATCGGATTTCTTCCAAATTTTATATTTGGTTTGCTTCTAACAAATCCTGGTTTAATTTGGAATATGAGTTTTGTCGGACAAACTATAACCAAGATGGCTGACAAATGGCCGCCGCCTATCAGTTTACGTCTGTCCAATGTTGTGGTTACTCTAAATTAGTCATTATTAGTCTGATTTTTTTGCAATTTTCATATATGAATGGCTTCTATCAAACTCTGGTAAGTTTGAATATGAGTTTTGTCCGACCAACGATGGCCAAGATGGCCGACAAATGGCCGCCGCCTACCAGTTTGCACTCGTGGACACCTACCTTAGTCAGTTATTACCTGATTGCTTCCAAATTTCATATATGGATTACTTTTATCAAACTCTCACACAAGTTTGAATATGGGCTTTGTCAGCTACCAAGACGGCCTCCAAAATAGCTGCAACCTATCGATTTGCACTTGTGAATACTATAACTTAGCCATTTAATTATCCCCCGATTTCTCAAGTTTCAAATTTTATACTTATTGGTTTGATCATACACTGGCCCAACTTCGAATATGGGCCGTCAAAATGGCCGTCTATGATCAGTTTGCATTTGTTGAGACTCTAACATACTCATTTAACACTGATTTCTTCCAAATTTCATATATAGACTACTTTCATCAAACTATTGTTCGTATCTGAATATGGGTTTTGACGGATGAACATAATTAAGATCATCGCCAAAACTGATATGCCCTTTTCACCATAGGCCATTAGGCAGGGCCCTTAGTTGGAGTCCGAATTTTCTAGTTTATGTTTCGTTTTTCTCATGCTTTCGCGTCTGTTAATTGCAGCCTTGTGGACACCTGCTGGGAAAGGGCTGACCTCTAGGCTCTCTTGTGTGCGATGCTTTTTTTGTGTTTTTGTCACTTTCCAATGTGGTGTCCAGTGTAAGGTTTGGTACGTGATTGTATTGATTCCTGGTCTTTGCCTTCTTTCTTAATTTCAGTAGTACGCATAGCGTGCATAATGGACCACTTCCAGGTAAAACGTGATCCCAGTGTTTGCCAATCATTATTTTATAATTAAATTATATTTAAAACATAAATTACAGAAGTGAATTTAGATAAACCAGCGTAATTGATTTTTTGGCTTCCCGCCACGGCGGGGAGTCAGTATTCATTTGGAATAGTGGTGCCCTTAATGAAATTTTAGAACAAAAGGTAAGCCCGTGCAGCATCGTAATAGACCTTTTTAAGTTACTGCTGACCGTAGGATTTGTCCGTCGTAGGACACCTTATGCTGATTTTATTTAAGAGGGGCGATGTCAGCAGTGTAGCTCAGAAACTTTTAACAAATTCATTAGTTGTAACTTGCGACTTTTTAATATTGGACGTTCTCTCTTTTTCTGAAGGATCCATTTTTTCCAGATTATTCAGGTGATTCTGTACTTAAAATTTCAGAATAAATGAATAATCAATGGGATACATAGAGGATCTTACATAGGTGCTCATGTTTTATTGAATTTATTAAACGAGTTGGGGAAAAGAGATAAAATGCGAGGCTTGCCGAGCATTTCATTTCTTTTTCGCAACGAGTTCAATAAATTCAATAATACAGGAGCACGAATGTTAGATTCTATTTATCATATGACATTATGATTACTTTGAAGTTTCATTTCTGGCGTAAAAACGTCATAACTTTGTCATTATGTACGCAACGTTGTTATGGACGTCAAAACGTTTCCCGAAAATCTATAAACCACTATAGGGATCACACATGCTTTTTCATGCATTAACATTTGCCGGGTCCCGAGGATGCTGTTTGAACACGAGGCCGATAGGCCGAGTGTTCAAACATCTTCCGAGAGACCCGGCAAGTGTTAATGCAATGAAACAAACATGTGTGATCGTTATTCTTGCATATTTTACCTTAGTCCAACCCAATTCGCACTGAAAACGCTGCTAAAACATTAAATTGTCCATTTTCTTACACTGGGTTTCTCTAAACAAAATGGCGTCTGCTGTGTACTTTCGAACGTCATAACGTCGTCACAACGTCATAACCGTACGCAACGTTTTCGCGAACAAAAACATCGGCGAAATGATCAGTCTGGTCCGCAACGCTTTCCGCTTAACGTCATGCAAATAATGCAGGGCTCATTTTAAGTATTTTCAAGTTCAGACCTATGTTCAAACAGCACGTGAATCTCCTGATTTGAACATGGATTTTCGTTCATTTGACAATGGGTGTAAACAGCTATACGAATATATATCTATGCAAGAATAGTGGTTTACCGATTTTATTGCATGGCGTTATTTCACTCCCAGACGCGACGTCATATAATAAATTATAATAAACCAGAAAATTGCTATAATTTATACTATAATTTCTCATTTCTATGCAACAAAAATGATGCACGGCGGAAAAACACTTCTGCTGGCTTTTTATAAACCGAATTCCACCTACTTTTTCTTTCACTTTGTTTCGGCTGACTGTTTCAGCAATTAGTTTTCACCAATCTTGCATTATCTGTTGAATGTCAGAATAAAAATTGTCAATATTTGAAAACCCTTTAAGCAGAATTCTCGGGACGCTTGCACTTTACCGGGCATGATGGTACAGTCTGTTCATGTAACATATGATAAATGGGGGCCTTTGCCCCCATACCCCCTCAATTGTTTTCAGGTTATGTATCCAACCGTAGCAAACGTTTCAAGAAATAATTTAGAAGCATACGGACCCTAAAAACCTAGTCAAAATCAGTTGTGCCTGGTAAAGTGCAATCTAGCCGAATTCTCTTCAATTATTAGGTTATTTTGCTCTGGTATATAGTTTTATTTACTGTTGAGTCCTTGTATCTGCTTTATCTCCTTGTTATATCTTAATTTTTATGTTCTTGGAGATGATGGGTTGATAAGTTAGAGGTCTTTCGTGCAAACATTATTGACAATAGTCAATAATGTCAGCAATCATATTCAGTAGACGGCTAAAGCAGACGTTAACTGTACAGGAGAATATCGTGTAAACATAAATATACTACTGGCGTCAACTTGATGCTGACAGATCAGAATCCACTAAAACATACACTGATTTTAAAGCTCCTCCCACCATTTTTAACTCAAGCCGTTTGTCTCTAATGTAATTATTAAAATGATCAGCATGCATCCTAGAGCAGTGCTAGGCGAACTCAATGATTTCATTGTCGAGACAAGATCGATATTACCAATGAAATCGTCCTTTAAAAAGAACTGGCTACTTAAAACTTCAGTTCACTGTATAATTATTCATATAGGGTAAAGTCGGGTAACTTCGGACATCAGGTAAATTCGGACATACATTTGCAAACACTGGAAATCCAAATCCAGATGAGACAGCTCCTTATGAGCCGTCTCATCAGGATTTTCACTGTTTGCTTTGTTAAATTAATTTTGTATTCCAATAATTAAAATATGAAACAAACAAGGTCGCTGTCCGAATTTACCTGGTGTCCGAGGTTACCCAACTTTACCCTAGAGGGTGGAGCCTAGTATGACTATTCATGAATGAAAGAGTTAACTGATATAGGGTAAAGTCGGTTATATTCGGACAGACAGCTAAATTCGGACAGCCACTTTGTTTGTTTCATGGTTCAATTATTGGAATAATAAACTAAATTAAATAAGCAAACAGTGAAAATCCTGATGAGACGGCTCATCTGGATTTCCACTGTTTGCAAACGTGTGTCCGAGTTTACCTGGTGTCCGAGTTTACCCGACTTTATCCTAACTGATGTAGCTTGAATTGCCAAACACGCGATATCGGACACTGTGAACACTCTCCTGTATCTGCCTAGACCATTCTGCCATCCAGGTATCGTTAACGAGATCCTGACCTTCACCCATACACGGTTTTCTTTTACACTTTCTGTAATGTCGTATATAGGCGTGCTCACTACCTATTTTTACCCTAAAAATGAACAAAATAATAATATGAACAGATAAGCCCATCATACATAACAACCATCCAAGGCATTTGCCCTTTGTATACTAATGGATTCTTCCTTCCCTAATTGATAGAATAAGCTGGGATGATGCACTGGTACATATACTCATACAAAAAAGTAATGTCCGATTTTCACGATACTGTATCTTTCAATCCAGTCAAGATGTCGCAACAAAAATCAAACCAAAATGTTTATCAAACGTAGGACACACACAAAATGGTAATTATTTGATTTTATCTTCTTATCATGAAGGGTTATTGAACCTTATGTGCACACAGCTTTTTCCATTATTATCAGGAAGTTAATTATCAAAACGTGACACATTTTACGTTAAATGGCAGCCAGAAACGTCCGACGATGAAAAAACATGTAAAAAATTCAAGTCTGCTTATTGAACGAGCGACATTTTAGTTCAAAACCTTTAATTTACGAAATTAACTGAAATTACCTCCCTTTGATTAAAACCAATAACAATTTAAGAACTTCCAAATCTCCTTAATCTAACCTTATTTTGAGACCGTTTTTGTTTTAATGTGTTGTGTTTGTTTATGACATCAATTTCACAAAAGAGAACAACAAAATCTATGGCTGATGTCGAGCATCAAAGGTTTACTAAATCTGAGTTTTATACCCCACCCCTTACTGCAAAAAAATCAGAAAATTTCCATAATCAATCGTTTTGATGCTGATTAGGCTTAATTAATGTTGAAATGCTTGTGATGACGAAAAAAAATCAAAATTGCCCGATTCTGTTGATTATCAAAATACTGGACCAAAAGTTAATTTTCTGAGTGTTTTAACGCTCTTGATCGTTATTTTGTCAAGTCAGAGTATGTTACAGATTAATGGCGGTGGTCGTAAAAGCAATGCTACAGATAGCGAGCATACCATCTATAGCGTTTGCTCAGTGATATTTAAATGTGCTTAAAAATTTGGGATTATGACGGACACTCAAGCCATTGATGTTGTGACTTTTGTTTTTAGGGGTACTCGTATTCGCTGCTTTGTCAGAGGCTCAACTGATTATCAAATGAATTTATCTTTGTTGCAAAATGTTTCGAAATGATCACAGTTGGTAATGTGAAAATTTGAATGAAATACGTTCATACATTTGGAACTGACAGACATAATCGTCAAGCGGACGTAACTTTATTGTTTCAGTATATTTAGGGGTGTCATATTGTATTGTTTTGTCTTGAGATCTTTTTTACCTTTACAAACAGTCAAGACCCTGATGAAATCGCGGCCGCATCATGCGGCATTCCATCTGAATCTTCACTATATAATGTTACCTTTAAAAACAGAGTACACCCTGATATCTAGTTTTGACTATTTACTGGGACTATACCATGGCCTGGTGCCCCGCTTTGCTGTTTAATTTACCCATGCGCTTCACGACATTTGGGACGACGATGTGCGGCTGGGAGACGTTTTGTAACAATTGCTGAAACGAGGCATGGTTTTACAATTTAAACTCTAATAACTCCGTTGTTTATGGCCAGTAACATAAAGTGTGGGTACTCGTTTTCTTAGTTGGAACGAGCGGAATATTTTGAGACCAAAATTGAGCAGAGTTGGTGAAATTTTCTGCGGCAACTCCATTCAAATAACGCAGCCAGGTATTAGCCAGGTATTTCATCAAATGAGTTGGGTAATAAAACAGTTATTTCATGCCTGTTGTAGTATAGTCAATTTAGTAGCCATCTGTACCGTGGATGACCTGTAGTATCATTACCATAACCGTTTTAATATGCACAAATCAATAAACCTTGGATGAACCATTGTATTAATTGACTTTTCTATGGTGTACCAAAAGGGTCAAAAAGCACCGAAGTGGTCGACCACTCGGTGTACGCCTATTTTGATATACACGTCCACGTCTAAATATAGACGTGCACGTCTATATTTAGACGTGGACGTCTAATTTTATATACACGTCGACGCATAAATATAGACGTCCACCCGCAATTTAGACATCCACGTCTAAATAGACGTGGACGTCTATATGCGGGTGGACGTCTATATTTCGGGTGCACGTCTATTTAGGCGTCGACGTGTAAAATAGGCGTACACGTCTATATTTAGGCGCGGACGTGTAAAATAGACGTGGACGTCTATTTAGACGTGGACGTCTAATTTGCAGGTGGACGTCTATATTTAGGCGTCGACGTGTATATTAAAATAGACGTCTACGCCTATATATAGACGTGCACGTCTATATTTAGGCGTCGACGTGTATATCAAAATAGGCGTGCACCGAGTCGTGGACCACTTCGGTGCTTTTTGACCCTTCTGGTACACTGGTAGCTGCAATATTGAACGAACCAATCAGAAGGCAGCTCTTATATCCGGGTTGTAGGCATGCTGTGTAGCCGCACAATGGCAAAACACACGTTTAATTCAATGATGAGTACTTATAGAAAACGATGAAATATATGAGGGGCATTTGGAAAGTTTTTAGCGTGGCCTTTTATCTATGTAACCGATCTACAAACCCTATCATCTTTGATACCTGTAAATACCTGTATATATAGATGTACCACGACCTCTAACCAATGACCTTTGGGTCTTTCTATTTCAAACGATTGATGCACAATGCGTAAAATAAGTCAGTCCGCCTGGAACATATGTGTATGTCAAAGCTTTTATAGTAAATTTAAATAAATGCCTGAAACCCTTTTTTCGAGAACAACACGTCAATATTGTAAATAGAGTCACGCTTCAAAGCGTTTGTTTTATCTTTACCTGTTGTAGTTTTGAGCCCATCGTGAGAAAAGGGCATCTCGAATTAATTTTGATAACAAGGAGACTGACTACAGATATCCAAATTGCTTTGAGGCGTGACTAATCCTATTAATATAGAACTAATCCTAGAAATAGGGGTGTCAGGTGTTTATTAACATTTCAATATAATATTTTTAACACATAAAGTCTGCAGCCGCACTGGCTCAGTAGGCTAGGTCGTAGGTAAGTGGTCATAGTTTTTTGTTGCTAATGAATCGGAGATCAAGTGTTCGAGCCCTGTTGATGTTATGCATTTTTTATTTGCACGAAATAAGCGTGGCTTTTTCATGAAATAAGTGTGATTTTAAATTATTGCATAGTGTGTGGCTTTCAAGACTTTGAAAGATCATCAAAATCCCCGGCTGTTGTATAATATAAAGCGAGGATGCTCGAAAAGTTGTTGAGAATGTGTACAAGTTCTGCGTGAAGAAGAAGCAGTCGGGTCTCAATATGTCACTAGAACGCGCCTGGGATTGGACAGCGGCTCTGACCGGAGTGATCAAAGCCACTGCTCAGAGAATCTTATCCAAGAAGATTTAACTGCCATCCCCGTTGATCGACCAGGCTCCAACAATAACAAAAGTGACTCTGGATAATTGAAAATAAAAAAAAAATAAAAAAAAATTAAAAAATACAAGAAATACAGCATTCAACAGTTTTAAAACTAAAAAAAATGTCACAATACGAGAAGGCAGCAACATATTAATAAAAAAGATGGATTATGCGAGGCTCGAACTCACATCTCAGTGTTCTGCCTCTGCCTCTGCCCCTTCTGTGTGTAACCAACTGCACCACTGAGGACTGTATCAAAATACATGTACCGAAATAACAACAATTTAAACAACAACAATTTTCAACAAAAACTGGTACCGGTTCCAGATCAACCTTTGCTTTTGAAATGGAAAAAATCCGATCCAAAGGTCATTGGTCAGAGGTCGTGGTATATCTATAGTATATGCACTCTGACAATGTTTCGAAATTTTAACTATTCAAATTATAATACCTAATAAGAAAAGAAAATAATGGTCCGCAATGAAAAATTGGTCAGCACACGAGATGATGGTTCTTGTTACACCCGCGTGTGCCGAACGCTCCTACGAGCATGCATGTACGCATGACCTCGCCAGGGCTTTCGCTTCTCGCATAAAAAAAGTATGCAAGTTGAAGAAGACTCCGAACAACTAGACATCTAGTCTCTCTGGACACGCCAGAACGAGCGATTATAAGAGACTTTTTCGGATATGCGATAAGACCAAATCTCATGTTTGTATGCCCTTTTTTCGTGATCAAGATACTTAACCCTTGTCCCCCTTAATTCTAATTGGTGATTTATTATTATTGTATCAGGCTTAATTTGCCATACAGACAGAATTTGAAGAAAGTGCAAACCTACACTCCCTAAAACTTTCACAACATATCCATCCCGGAAAATGAAATGCAGCATGTCCTCAGCAGCATACTAAAGATACACGTTTACCAGGCATGCTAACGTATAAAGTTTGTCACCCTTGTCGTCTGCGCTTCAGTTGGTTGCACGAGTAAAGCTTACATAGGCTATTACACCCGATTTACTGTAGACTAGTCTTATTTGACAGTGTATGACAGCGCTCTGTCTGACACGCCCAGTCTCTATTAACTGGACGCACTATATTTTGCTGGCATTTTAAGGAATAAATCATGTGTTTCGCGTCTACTGAGGTAATGGCACAAGATGGTACAGTTACTTTTGAATAAAACCAAACCTCAATTTCAGCATTTATACCTTGAAAATATTCACCTGATCCTGGCCTTTATCATTAACATAATTTCGCTGCCGATTGAGCATCTAAATGTATCTCCGGCGTTCATCGTATGTTCTAATACGGAAATGCAGCAGAGTAAATGTATATAGCGCAATAATGATCAATTGCCCTATCGGTTACCTGAGTGGCTGAGTGGGTAGAACACGTGAATATATTATCACATTTATATTTTTAAGCGCTGCGTTGTAAGTTTGAATCCCATACGCGACATTTATTATTGTAACTATTTTTTTCATTATTTTTTTTCCTTTTTGCAATATGGTTTATCCATTTTATTCAATTTGATCTGTTTGGTTACAACAACATACTCATGTCGGATCCGTAACACTGTAGCTTTAACTCTCATATGTCACCTCTTCAGTTTGCGACATGAGATTCCCGACAATGTGGCATTTTGACATTAATAGACACAGGTGAGTCTATGGAGCCTCCTTTTAAGAATAGAAACTCCAAATGCTGTTCATCAGTAGCTTACCAGGCATCGAATATTCAAGCGATTAGCAAAGGCTCTGATCGTAGTATGCATATGCACAGGCTGGTCTGAGCCTTTGCATATCGCACATACCACATTGTTGGAACTCTCATCTTGCAGCTCTTGATGCTCTTTATAGAAATGCTCCGACGAGCTATAACTGATCTATTTTGCTTTGGAGCCAAGAGCAGGGGTGTTTGTTTTGTTTTTACGGCATATTTGCAAACTAAACTCTAACTCCCAGCACCAAGAAGTTGTCATTCATAAAGCGTGAACTTACAAAGTTTTATGTTTAAGTGTATTTCTTTAACAAAGTAGAAATGAAATTAAAAAAAATAAAATTCGGGTCAGGCAGGATTCGAACCCATAATTTACGCATTTGGAGTTATGTGGACTTACCACACGGCTACAGTGAAAAGTACAACATTTTGGAGTTATTGACGGATATTATAGCAATTGCACCAAGACGTTTATTTCCGCAATTGCTCGGAATATACCGATTGCACACCATCCATCACGAAAAAATATATATTCAGTGATATAACTGTAATAATTCATTCATGCATAAAGGTCAGGATCAGGTTAATATTGTAGGGGTATACCCATGTCTAAGGTAGACCAGTCCTAATTACGCATCCATGAGGCGCCGCCTTTACAGTAAGCGAAAAGTCAAATTGTATGTTGAAGGGTTCACAGATTATAATTTCCAAAATATAATTGAGCCACGACATTTGATTTCCAACAATGTGGCATTTTGGACATGTGTAGACTAAGATGAGCTTGTGAAGCCTCCTCTAAAGCGTAGAAACTCCAAATGATTTTCGGTCAGTAGCTTAACAATCATATAATATTTAAGCGATTAGCAAAGGCTCTGATCAGACTATCATGCGTATGCACAGGCTCACCTGGGGCTTTACTAGTCGCATATTCCACATTGTTGGAAACCTCATGTCGCGACTCAATTATATTTCTTTCAATGAATATTGTTTTCCTTGAACAAACAGTGTAGACACAAATGAAATACCACATCACGGGACATTTCATCTGAGTTTTTTACAGTTTGCCAAAGTAAGTAATGAGGGGTTACATTTTGACTTTACAAATTGTTACACACTTTTTCCTGAGCAAGCTCGAACAAGCAGTTAACCAGTACTTCGTGCACATACTTTCCCTTGTAACTGCCAACAACCCTTCTTGAATAATTCAGCGGAAGGGAGGAGAACGACTGTAGAAATTATTTCATGATCAACTTCCATGATAGTATGGGACTGGGCTGGGAACAAACTCGCGACCCCTGGATCTGCAATATGACACGCATCTGTACATGTAGCGTGTTATGCATGCGGTCAATTATGTAGATCTTACCAAAGCTTATTTGCAGAAATCACATAGTGCACAATGAAGAGGCTGAATTTAGATTTTGTGTTGCTGTATATATCGCAACGGAGCCTTGCGTGAAGTAAGAGTGGTGCCCCAAAACCGCAAATGGCGAGTTTCTGGGAACTACAAATATTTCAGCCACTATTTTTTTCTTTGAGCTATTAGCAAAGCTGAAATATAAGCACCATTGTCTGCACTGGGTTACATGTAGCAACATCCAAGGTAATACGGTATCATTGACCACAAAACGCTGCATCCATTACTCAGGGTATGATACAATACCGATCACTTGTCATTGTCGAATTTGCGGTGAAAACACATTGAACACGCATGTATTACGCATTAGTTTTCTCTGGCGAATTTGGAAAAGTCAATAAAAACTCACTGTTGTACGCGTTGAGATGCAGTGCGACATTATCTTGAATCTCCAGTTCTAGACAACTTTGTGCGACAATATTTTTATGCGCAATCTTTTAAACATTATATTCCAGCTTTACGGAGAAGATCTTGCCTTTTTATCGATATTTTAAACTGATGATGCTTACATCATTTGCTGGAAGATGATACTAACTAACATTGGATTGGGTGACAGATGATGCTTACATTGGATTGACTAAAATATACACTGGAATGGGTGAAAGACGATACTTACATTGGATTGGCTAAAAGACGATACTTACATTGGATTGGCTAAAAGACGATACTTACATTGGATTGGCTGAAAGATAATACTAACATTGGATTGGCTGAAAGATAATACTAACATTGGATTGGCTGAAAGACGATACTTACATTGGATTGGCTGAAAGACGATACTTACATTGGATTGGCTGAAAGATAATACTTACATTGGATTGGCTGAAAGACGATACTTACATTGGATTGGCTGAAAGATAATACTTACATTGGATCGGCTGAAAGACGATACTTACATTGGATTGGCTGAAAGACGATACTTACATTGGATTGGCTGAAAGATGATACTAACATTGGATTGGCTGAAAAATGATACTTACATTGGATTGGCTGAAAGACGATACTTACATTGGATTGGCTGAAAGACGATACTTACATTGGATTGGCTGAAAGATAATACTTACATTGGATTGGCTGAAAGACGATACTTACATTGGATTGGCTGAAAGACGATACTTACATTGGATTGGCTGAAAGATAATACTAACGTTGGATTGGCTGAAAGAGTGTACTTACATTGGATTGGCTGAAAGATAATACTTACATTGGATTGGCTGAAAGACGATACTTACATTGGATTGGCTGAAAGACCATACTTACATTGGATTGGCTGAAAGACGATACTAACAATGGATTGGCTGAAAGATGATACTTACATTTGATTGGCTGAAAGATAATACTAACATTGGATTGGCTGAAAGATGAATCCTACATTGGATTGGCTGAAAGATGATACTAACATTGGATTGGCTGAAAGACTATACTTACATTGGATTGGCTGAAAGACGATACTTACATTGGATTGGCTGAAAGACTATACTTACATTGGATTGGCTGAAAGATAATACTAACATTGGATTGGCTGAAAGACTATACTTACATTGGATTGGCTGAAAGACTATACTTACATTGGATTGGCTGAAAGACGATAGTTACATTGGATTGGCTGAAAGACTATACTTACATTGGATTGGCTGAAAGATAATACTAACATTGGATTGGCTGAAAGACTATACTTACATTGGATTGGCTGAAAGACGATACTTGCATTGGATTGGCTAAAAGACGATACTTACATTGGATTGGCTGAAAGATAATACTAACATTGGATTGGCTGAAAGATGATACCTACATTGGATTGGCTGAAAGACTATACTTACATTGGATTGGCTGAAAGACGATACTTGCATTGGATTGGCTGAAAGATAATACTAACATTGGATTGGCTGAAAGATGATACCTACATTGGATTGGCTAAAAGACGATACTTACATTGGATTGGCTGAAAGATAATACTAACATTGGATTGGCTGAAAGACGATACTTACATTGGATTTGCTGAAAGACGATACTAACATTGGATTCGCTGAAAGACTATACTTACATTGGATTGGCTGAAAGACGATACTTACATTGGATTGGCTGAAAGATGATATTTACATTGGATTGGCTGAAAGACTATACTTACATTGGATTGGCTGAAAGATAATACTTACATTGGATTGGCTGAAAGACGATACTTACATTGGATTGGCTGAAAGACTATACTTACATTGGATTGGCTGAAAGACGATTCTTACATTGGATTGGCTGAAAGATGATACTTACATTGGATTGGCTGAAATACTATACTTACATTGGATTGTCTGAAAGAATATATTACATTGGATTGGCTGAAAGACTATACTAACATTGGGTTGGCTGAAAGACGATACTTACATTGGATTGGCTGAAAGATGATACTTACATTGGATTGGCTGTAAGACTATACTTACATTGGATTGGCTGAAAGATAATACTTTCATTGGATTGGCTGAAAGACGATACTTACATTGGATTGGCTGAAAGACTATACTAACATTGGATTGGCTGAAAGACGATACTTACATTGGATTGGCTGAAAGACGATACTTACATTGGATTGGCTGAAAGATGATACTTACATTGGATTGGCTGAAAGATGATACTTACATTGGATTGGCTGAAAGATGGTACTTACATTGGATTGGCTAAAATACGAAACTTACATTGGATTGGCTGAAAGACGATACTTACATTGGATTGGCTGAAAGATGATACTTACATTGGATTGGCTGAAAGATGGTACTTACATTTGATTGGCTGTAAGATGATACTAACATTGGATTGGCTGAAATATAATACTAACATTGGGTTGGCTGAAAGATGATACTTACATTGGATTGGCTAAAAGATGATACTTACATTGGATTGGCTGTAAGATGATACTAACATTGGATTGGCTGAAAGATAATACTAACATTGGATTGGCTGAAAGATGATGCTTACATTGGATTGGCTGAAAAATGATACTAACATTGGGTTGGCTAAAAGATGATACAAACATTGGATTGGCTGAAAGATGATACTAACATTGGATTGGCTGAGAGACGATACTAACATTGGATTGGCTGAAAGATAATACTAACATTGGATTGGCTGAAAGATGATATTTACATTGGATTGGCTGAAAGACGATACTTACATTGGATTGGCTGAAAGATAATACTAACATTGGATTGGCTGAAAGATAATACTAACATTGGATTTGCTGAAAGATGATACAAACATTGGGTTGGCTGAAAGATGATACTAACATTGGATTGGCTGAAAGATAATACTTACATTGGATTGGCTGAAAGATGATACAAACATTGGGTTGGCTGAAAGATGATACTAACATTGGGTTGGCTGAAAGATGATACTTACATTGGATGTGCTAAAAGATGATACTTACATTTGATTGGCTAAAAGATGATACTTACATTGGATTGGCTGAAAGATAATACTAACATTGGATTGGCTGAAAGATGATACAAACATTGGGTTGGCTGAAAGATGATACTAACATTGGGTTTGCTGAAAGACTATCCTTACATTGGATTGGCTGAAAGATGATACTTACATTGGATTTGCTGAAAGATGATACTTACATTGGATTGGCTGAAAGATGATACAAACATTGGGTTGGCTGAAAGATGATACTAACATTGGGTTGGCTGAAAGATGATACTTACATTGGATTGGCTGAAAGATAATACTAACATTGGATTGGCTGAAAGATGATACAAACATTGGGTTGGCTAAAAGATGATACTTACATTGGATTGGCTGAAAGATGATACTTACATTAGATTGGCTGAAAGACGATACTTACATTGGATTGGCTGAAAGATGATACTAACATTGGGTTGGCTGAAAGATGATACTTACAAAGGATTGGCTAAAAGATGATACTTACATTAGATTGGCTAAAAGATGATACTAACATTGGATTGGCTGAAAGACTAACCTAACATTGGATTGGCTAAAAGATGATACTTACATTGGATTGGCTGAAAGATGACACTAACATTGGGTTGGCTGAGAGATGATACTTACATTTGATTGGCTGAAAGATGATACTTACATTTGATTGGCTGAAAGATGATACTTACATTGGATTGGCTGAAAGATAATACTTACATTGGATTGGCTGAAAGACTATACTAACTAGACATGGCGACGAATGTGGAAATGAGCCGGGACACATGATTTCCAACAATGTGGCATTTTGAGAAGTGTAGACTCAGACGAGCCTGTGCGGCCTTCTGTTGGGCTTAGAAACTTCAAATGATATTCGGTCGGTGGCTCAGCAGTCATGGAGCAACCAAGCGACTAGCAAAGGCTCTAATCAGACTGCGCGTATGCGCAGGCTGGTCTGAGCCTTTGCTGGTCGCACATACCACATTGTTGGAAATCTCATGCACTGGCTCATTTGAAAAGCTGAAAGACGATACATACATTGGTAATACTTACATTGGATTGGCTGGGTGTGCTGGTTTAGGAAAGTGATTGTGAAGTTTTCCGACGAGCATATATTTTGGTTTGTAAATATTTTTCTTTGTGATATAACTTGGGGGCTCCTTAGTTGTAGTGATGTGTTTAGCAATGATGAGGTCATTCACAATCTTGTACGATGGCCAGTCTGTATCAATAAGCTTACTCATGAATGTAAACCCAGAGGCGTTTGTATATTTATAGTAAAGATCAGCCTGAAAAGACATACAGTAAAACCTGTCTTTACCGGCCACTCAAAAATAGGCAAAACAAAGGCCTTAAAGACAAATGGTAGCTTAATGTAGGTCAAATGTATTGCAGAATGCTCTCTTTGAGCATTCTGCAATACTTTTGACCTGCATTAAGCGATAATCGGTCTTGGAAACCAATTTTTGGTCTTCACTGTGAGTGGCCGCTTAAGACAGGTTTTTATTGTAACAGAATCCTAGCACGGATCTAGAGTGGTGGGACATTTTGTTCTGTTTGATTTGATTCTTTACGTCTCATCAACAATCTTTCAGTTAAACAGGGATGGGTCTTCCTGGGTTGAACCAGTACTATGCTAGGATAAATGTGTCTTGCTCAAGCCCCACAACGCAGTGACGCAGGTGAGGCTGGAACCCGCGGCCCCTCGGTCTCGAGTCAAGCACTCTACCACTGAGCCACTACGCTACCAGAGTGGTGGGACAGGGGGTATGGAGCATTCAATGTTGTGGGCCATGTGGGTCAACCAGCGAAACGCCATTTTTTCGCATTGATGGTCCGCTTTTAGTGGTATTCGTATCCTCTCAAAGTAAGAAAGAGGGCAAAGATCAGGAATCGATACAATCAAGTACCACACCTGACCCAGGATACCAGTGGGAAAGTAACAAACTCACAATTAGACATTAAAAATGAGAGCCAAGAGGTTAGCCCTTTCCCAGCAGCTGACCACAATGCATCAATAAACAGACGTGCACGAAAGCATAACAAACACAAGACAGAAATAACTTAAAAAGGGGAGAAGGGATAACGTAAAGATTAAGTTGGACTCCCTCTGACACAACTTCCTGGATTCGGTTATGACTCCTTACACGTTTGGCAATGAAAATTGTGTCGTCTGCGCCTTTATTTCAAAACTAACTTGACCATGTTTACAAAAATATCTTTTAGAAATATAACATTATACAGTGAAACAGTTTGGGTCAATTTAAGACGCGACGATTTATTGGTTCTGATCTGTATCCATAGTTAACTGTTTTAATGGTTATTGGCAAGAAACACTAGCAGACATCAGTTGATAATATGGGAAAAATGAACAAACTATATACAAGCACATCGCCGAAAACTTTAAAATTAGTATTGCATTTTCATTGCATAATGCGTACATTTTGAATATGTTCGCAAAAATTTTATTTCGTGAATAGCGTTTTAAGACATAGGCCTTTTTGTGCTGTTAAAATTCGCGACTGGGGCATGATTTATATACATCAGTAAATGACAGTGATTTTGCGAGGGATTTCATTTTCGCAAAAATGCGAAGTTTCTCGAAAATAAAACCCTCACAAAAATTTCTGAAATAACAAGACTTATTCAGCATTTACTGCAAATTCGAAATTTTCTTGAGAATTTTATTTTCGCGAAAGGTGTTATAATAATATTTGCAACGATGAAAATTCGGGACTGGGACATGATCCAACTTCATCGGCAAATGACAGAATGATTTTGCCAATTTGCGAGGTTTTATTTTCACGGACATTTCCGACTTTACAGTAATCAGGGGCCAATTTCATCAACGAGTTTACGACGTGTTTTTGTCTTAAAAACGTCGTACGAAGTTCGTACGTTAAAAATCTGGTTTCATCAAACTATTGAACTTTGCGAACTTCTTACTTTTTGTCGTATATTTAAGACAAATATTTAGGTGTCGCAGCTGACATCTTTGTCTTAAATATTACTAACTTACTACTTAGCTACTAAGGCTGCTGCATTTCACACGATTATAGAGGCTGAAGAGCAACAATCGACAAGGGTTTAAATACCTCGAAAGTACTACAATCAAGACCACCCTTTACATACTATACGGTTTACCAAAATGAGAAAATAAGACCCCCTTTCCTTGGTGCTTATGAGTTATTCATTTTGTCCAAGTAGCCTCTCCCACCCCTTCCCCTACCACGCTGTATACTGTCACCAAGAGAGTTGCCTATGGCCACCGTCAGTAGCTGAATTTATGCATAACCATCACGTCTGAGGGAAGGGACCAACAGGATATTTTTGTACTTTTTCACAGGTCACTATTGCTTAAACATACCACTGTAGTATTGCCCTTCAAATGGAACACTGTTTTTCGACAATAACATTAAATCTAAAATGCGCATTTCAAATTTAATTGGAAATATATGTTTAAACCAAAAAACCCTAATCAAAAGTATTTTTTGAAGTTTGCATGCGTTTTCATAAATGCTGTGATAGGATGGCATTTTAACATTTTTTATGTTATAGGCCAAATAATATTCCCCTCTAGAAACGGATTAATGACTATCGGTTGAACATAAACCATGTATATACTAGTACATTTATAAGACAATTTATAACAATATATAACAATATTGCAGTGGTTTTAAGTGTGTTTAATGTAGCTACATATTGGCATGCGTTGCAGTTTATCAGCCTAGTCAATAATGTTTCAGTTATTTTCAACCGTGTCACAAAAATGGTGACCCAATAGAAAGGTCATTATTCGTAGACCTATAAAAGCAGCTTGGGTTGCATCGTAAGCAGATTAATTTGATGCATTCAACAAGATAATCGTCTGCTGTAATCTCTAATGGACATTTTAAAGATGAGCAAATACTGGTATATCTATCCTAGGTACATTGCACCGACAGTACAAAAATGGGTACTGAATGGGTATTTTCATACTAACAAAAACTAAGTTATTCATTTTTACAAGATATCAGAGCAGTCAAAATTTAAATCTAGTTATTGTTTTGCTATTTCTATGCACATGCAAACTTTCAGTGTGAAGTAACTTTTATGTAAAATTTTAAAAACGAAAAACTGTGTTCCATTTGAGGTGCAATACTCCAGTTATATACACATTCAAGTGTGCGGGATGTACGGGTAAGTCATCGTCAATTTGCATGACTGCCAGGAACAACAATCATGAGGGTGCTTTCGTCAAACTACCATACGTTCTACAATCGATAAAGTTTCAAAACGTACGGTTTTGTTTGAGTATATATATATGTGGGAGATGTGCACATGATCTGTCATTAGAACTTTACATTCTCCATGAAGGGACATACATCCGGTTAGCACAATCTCAGTTCCAACCGTATTTCAAGTTGCATTCTAGATTTTTACGTTTTCGAAAATTTCGACTTGTTATCTCAAGCACCCGGGGTGTGATGTTTAACTCATTTACGCATTGCCTCCATTTTGTGGGACGTTGGCAAACAGTGCAGATCCAGATCAGACGCCACATAACCAAGGTGGCGTTGGATCAGGTTATCCGCTGCTGTTCGCTAGAAATTTGAATAAAAATAGAAAAACTCCAAAAACAACACACCAAAAGTGGTTATGAGCTCGTCCAAAAGATTAAAATGGGAAACTCCATTCGACATATATAGGTAACATAAAGTGTGAAAACGAGTAATTTTCGGGAGACAGTTTCATGAAACATTACATGTACCATTTTTGTTTTGATACAATATGATCTATCTCTTTTATTTTCAAATGATAATAGTTTTTTCCCTCTTAGGTATCTGTAATAGAGCATTACAACAGTCAATGCCCACGGCTCAGAACCATTTCGAGAGCATACGAAATTGTCGGCAGTATTTTATCCGCTACTTAGGACTGCTTGATGCTATCATTAATTCTGTGAATGGATGTTGAGGATATCAGATTTCATAAAAAATAATGAATTTGAATTATTATTTTTCATCCAGTCATGTTAGAAAAAAACACACTAATGTTTCTAGTTCCACTCAGTATATTTTGTGGTTTAGGTAATCTTTCTGATTTGTGCCCTATTACTTGGACATGGTTCCTTTGATTTCGGAAAACTCGTCATCTAAGTGTCAAAGAGTTTGGCTCCAGATCAGACAGACGTTTGACACAAGTATATGCACTGAGTTAAAGGGATTGATTACTTAATGGGGTATGCTGTCGCCTGCTCCTCTTCCCATGCGTGGGTCCAGGAATCTTCAACTTTGCAAGCTTCTGAGAGGGGGATCCAACATTTTCTAGGTGGTCCACTTGCTAATTTCTATGAAAACCTATAGAACTTGTGATTTTCCTAGGGGACGGAGGTCCGGCCCCCTGCTTTCATTCGGATCTGCACATTCTTCTTCTTTAAAACTCTCTTCACACACCAACGTATTTTAACCACTTTACACGGCTTTATAAAGTCCGCACGTGACCAATAACATGATATTTGGAGACTGGAGTTAGGCAAAGTTTAAAATACGACGTTTTTGGTGAAGCGCAAATTTTTGTTCTTACGAACAATTTAAGATGTTTTGATGAAACTAACGTACGCACTTCTCAGAAAACAACGTACGCACAATTTAAGATACATCGTACGCACTCTATTGATGAAATTGGCCCCAGGACAATATGATACGCTACTGTATACTTAAAAAGTATAGTAATTTGGAGATATCTGTGCTGGGGCTAATTTCATCAATAAAGTTCGTACGATGTATCTTAAATTGTGCGTACGTTGTTTTCTGAGAAGTGCGTACGTCAGTTTCAAACATCTTAAAGTGTTTGTACGAACAAAAATTTGCGTTTCACTAAAAACATCGTAGTTTTAAATTTGCCTAACTCCAGTCTTCAAATATCAAGTGATTGGTCACGTGCAGACTTTATATAGCCGTGTAAAGTAGTTTAACACAGAGTGAAAAATACGTAGGTATGTGAAGAATGTTTTAAAGAAGAAGCATGTGGGATTCGAATGAAGGCAGGGGGTCCGGACCTCCATCCCCTTGGAAAATCACAAGTTCTATATATTTCCATTGATATATGCAGCAGTTCGAATATCGAATAACGAATATCAAATTGGTAATTTAATATTCAAAATCGTGCATTAAAAGTTAGTTTTGATGTTAAAAACTTGATATTCGGTAACTTTCCGAATGCCAAAGAAGGTTTTTGACCCTAATAAGATGATAAACTGCGGCAGTTCGAATATCGAATTGGTTATTTGATATTCAAAATCGTGCATTAAAAGTCAGTTTTGATATCAAAAATTTGATATTCGGTAACTTTCCGAATGCCAATGAAGGTTTTTGACCCTAATAAGATGAAACACAGCGGCAGTTCGAATATCAAATTACGAATATCGAATTGGTAGTTTGATATTCAAAATCGTGCATTAAAAGTCAATTTTGATATTGAAAACTGTATATGCGGTAATTTTCTTGATGCCAAGGAGCGGTTTTGAGCATAAAAGCATGAAAACAGTTACAGTCCAAATAACTAAATTGAATCTCGAAGATCGAACTAACTTCTCATTTGAATCTCGAATCTGGAACTTACTTCTTAATTTGAATCTCGAATATCGAACTAAATTCTCAATTTGAATGTCGAATATCGAACTAACTTCTACTCACTGATGTTTTAATGATCAATCACAGATCCCTAAAGAGGGACATGGTATCATCATTTGAACATAAAAGAGATAGTTCATATTGTATTTATAACAAAAATGGTACATGTAATGTTTCATGAAACTGTGTCCCGATGAAACTGTGTCCCGAAGATTACTCTTTTTCACACTTTATGTTTACCCATACATGTCGAAAGCGTTTCCCATTTTAATCTTTTGGACAAGCTCATAACCACTTTTGGGGTGTTGTTTTGGGTGTTGTTTTTTATTCAAATTTCTAGCGAACAACAGCGGAGAACCTGATTTGACTCCACCTTGGTTATGTGGACTGATCTGGATCTGCGCCGTTTGCCAATGTCCCACAAAAAGGAGGCAAGGCGTAAATTAGTACATATGTAAACATCACACCCAGGGTGCTTGAGATAACAAGTCGAAATTTTCGAAAACGTAAAAATCTTGAATGCAACTTGTAATATGGTTGGAACTGAGATTACGCTACCCCAGATGTATGTCCCTTCATGGAGAATGTAAAGTTCTACTGAAAACTCTACTCTTGTGAACAGCTCCCACATATACATAATCATACAAAGACATACGTTTTTAAACTTTATGAAATGTAAAACGTATGATTGTTTGACGAAAGCCCCCTCGAGCTCATCATTGTCGTCACTGGCAGTCATGCAAATGGATGTTGAAATACCCGGACATTTGAATGTGAACTTTAGTATGTTTAATCAATGGTGACATGTGAAAAAGTACAAAAATATCCTGTTTGTCCGATAGTTATGCATAAATTCAGCTACTGACGGTAGCGAGTCTCTTGGTTACAGTATACAGCGTGGAAGGGAATGGGTGGGAGCGGTTACTTGGACAAATAAATAACTCATAAGCACCAAGGAAATGGGATCTTCTTTTCTCATTTTGGTTAACCATATAGTATGTAAAGGGTGGTCTTGGTTGTAGTACTTTCGAGGTATTTAAATCTTTGTCGATCTTTTGCTCTTCAGCCTCTATAATCCTGTAAAACGCAGCAGCCTTGGTAGCTTAGTAGTAAGTTAGTAATATTAAATACAAAGATGTCAGCTGCGACACCTAAATACTTGTCTTAAATATACGACAAAAAGTAAGAAGTTCGCAAAGTTCAATAGTTTGATGAAACCCAATTTTTAACGTACGAACTTCGTACGATGTTTTTAAGACAAAAACACGTCGTAAACTCGTTGATGAAATTGGCCTCTGAAGAGTTAGAGCCGTCGCAAATTACAATTTGTGCACGGTGAAAGCTATCAGTTTTTACAAAGTACATGAACCTTATCTTGCACCCTGATCGAGATTTCCAACTGTTTTGACCATATGAGAATATAAGAATCTATCATGAGTGTGAGGTAGGATCAAAAAAATCCTTCCCGAGGATCACCGTTTGTCATCACGAGGCTTGCTGAGACTATGAAAATCTTGCATGAGTGTGAGAGTAGGATAGAAAAATCTGTCTTGATGATCACCGTTTGGCATCACGAGGCTTGCCAAGATCATAAGATCCTATCCCCAGAATCGTTGTTTAGCATCACGAGGCTTGAGGAGACTATAAGGATCTATCATGAGTGTGAGGGTAGGATAGAGAAATTCGTCAGGAGAATCGCCGTTTGGCATCAAAAGGCTTGCGTAGACTATAAGAATCTATCCTGGGTGTAAGGGTAGGATAGAATAATCCTCTTAAGGATTGCCGTTTGGCATCAGGAGGCTTGCTGAGTCTATAAGAATCTATCATGAGGGTAGGAGAAAAAAATCCGTCCTGAGGATCGCCGTTTGGCATCACAAGGTTTGCCAAGACTACAATAATCTATCATAAGTGTGAGGATAGGATAGAAAAATCCGTCCTGAGTATCGTTGTTTGACATCACAAGGCTTGCCAATACTGTAAGAATATATCATGAGTGTGAGGGTAGGATAGAAAAATCCATCCTGAGGATCGACGTTTGGTATTACAAGGCTTACCAAGACTGTAAGAATCTATCATGTGTGTGAGGGTAGAATAGAAAAATCCGTCCCAAGGATAGCCGTTTGGCATCACAAGGCTTTTATGTTTTTGTTCTGTCTTGTGTTTGCTATGTTTTGTGTGCGTCTGTTTATATGTGCTTTGTGGTCACCTGCTGGGAAAGGGCTGACCTATTGGCTTTCGTTTGTGGTGTCTTCTGTGAGTTTGTCACTTTCCCATTGGTATCCTGGGTCAGGTGTGGTACTTGATTGTATCGATTCCTGATCTTTGCAACCTTATTACTTTGCCAAGACTACAATAATCTATCATAAGTGTGAGGATAGGCTGTAAGAATCTATCATGAGTGTGAGGGTAGGATAGAAAAAATCCGTCCTGAGGATCGCTGTTTGGCATCACAAGGCTTGCCAAGACTGTAAGAATCTATCATGTGTGTGAGGGTAGGATAGAAAAATCCGTCCCAAGGATAGCCGTTTGGCATCATGAGGCTTGCAGAGATTATAAGAATCTATCATGAGTGTGAAGGTGGGAAAGAATAATCCGTCCCCCGGATCGCTGTTTGACATCACAAGGCTCGACAAAACTATAAGAATCTATCATGAGTGTGAGGGTAGCATAGAAAAATCCATCCTGAGGATCGACGTTTGGCATCACAAGGCTTACCGAGACAGTAAGAATCTATCATGAGTATGAGCGTAGGATAGATAATCTGTCTCGTGGATTGCTGTTTGGCATCACGAGGCTTGAAGAATGAGGACAAACGGTGATCCCGAGGGACAGATTTTTTCATCCTACCCTCGCACAAATAATGGATTCTTTTTCTCGCTCACCACTATTTTTATTAATTTATTTATTTATTATCCCCACGCTGTTTTTTTTAATCTATGTGGATATTGCAATCGCCTCCGTCCATGTATCCGTCAGTCAAGCTATCCCCTCCTCTAATGTAAAACATTAGACAAAATCCAACCAAATTTGGTGTGTGAGTTGCACACATATATTGGGTCTACAACAGCAAAAACAATTTTTGCCCCGCCCACTGGACTCCAGGGGAGAAGCCAAAAGGTTTTTCACTTTGTCCGTCTGTCTGTCCGTCACACTATCTCCTTCTAAATCATTGGATTAAATCCAACAAAATTTTGTGTGCAAGTTGCTCATATAAATGATGCATGCAACAGCACGATCGGTTTTGGCCCTGCCCCATTGGGAGGGACAAAAAGGTCAAGTATCATTAAATTACAATTACCAAGTTCATTTCAAAGATTTTCAAACCAAACTTTGTGTGTCTTCTCACAAATGAAAGATATATAACATATCAGACGGGATTTTCATTAGGTCACCTTGGTTATGCCCCAGGGTTGGACATTTGAGAACAGGGGGGGGGGGGGGGGTGTCAAAAGTTTATTTTTTCCGAAATTCAGCCAAATTGGTTGAGTGAGTTACTCACATAAATGGCATGTTCAACGGCACAATATTTTGGGTCCCCGCCCCCTGGAGAGGGGCAAAAAAGGGCAAATTGCATTTAATTTCAATTACAAAGTCAATTTCTAAGATTTTTAAATCAAACTTTGTGTATCATCTCACAAATGAAAGATATATAAATATCAGGGCTGGAACATTGGGGTACGGGGAGGGGGGTCAAAAAATTATTTTTTCCGAAATTCAACGAAATTTGGAGTGTGAGTTTCTCACATGAATGGCATGTTCAACAGCACAATTGTTTGAGTCCCCGCCCCCTTGGGCCCTGGGGAGGGGCAAATAAGGTCAAAATCATTTAAGTTCAATTACAAAGTCAATTTCAAATATTTTCAAATCAAGCTTTGTGTGTTTTCTCACAAGTGAAAGATATCTAAGATATCAGATGGGATTTTCATCCGGTCGCCTGAGTCATGGCCCAGGGTTGGGACTTTGGGGTACCTTCAGTCACTCCTATAAAACACATATGGACATTTTTCGTCAGAGTTTTCTCAGTAAGTACTTGATTTAGGGTCATGAAAATTTGTGTACACCTTCAGGTAGCCAAAGTGTATTGTGTAAATGAAAATTAAGATGCTAATCCTAATTTTGTCTTCTAAATGAAAATATTGACGCTTAAGCTCATTTGCCTTCTTTTTCAATTTTTCCTTCTGTCACTCCTATATAATACATATGGACATTTTTCTTCAGAGTTTTCTCAGCAACATCTTGATTTAGGATTTTGAAATTTTGTGTACACCTTCAGGTAGACAAAGGGTATTTTGTAAATGAAAATTAAGATGCTTATCCTCGTTGTGCCTACTTTTTCCAATTTTATCATTTTTTCCTTCTCTCACTCCTATGTAACACATATAGACATTTTTCATCAAAGTTTCCTCAGAAACTACATGATTTAGGATTATGAAATCTTCAACAATTTTTCTTTTCTCTGAACGTGTTACAACCTCTGATGGCTATTGCCAGGGGTATGTCAGCTTTGTTCACGTCTTGCTATATTACCAAATCTAGTTTACGTTTTCTCTGAATGCAATAACTTACTAGTAATTCTTTTAGCGTCTTGTTCTTTTGGGGGATTAGAAATTCGTCAAAGTCAATCACTCCAAAATAAGTGTATCCTGACAGTTTCTCAAACGAATCAAACATAACCAGCTGCTTGTCACTCCTACTTTGGTCAGATGGTGGGTGGTAAATCCTTTTAAATTCATCTGAAAAGATGAAGAAAAAAAACGTTGTCAGAGTTGCTAAGTTGGACTGCTAGGGCACAACTTCTGGATCCACGCATGCCTCCCCACACACACCTTATCATAGGCATAATATTCATTCTACATATTTATAGGCTCTAGATTTAGGGAACAAAGGAACGGATGCCCCCAACCATCTGGGAGGCTCTCATTTTTTATGTAGTTCGCACAATCAAAACAGGTAGTGAGATGAAGGTTCTAACAACTAGATCGCTGCGCATGCATGTTAAGAAATTATTTGAGTACATAATATAACATAACATAATTTTATTAGGCAATTTAAACAAAATATATATGATTATAGCCTCCTTGGAATACATCGAAAAATATATGATCTCCTGGTATGAGGATGACCTTTTCTCAAAGGGTAAGATGCAAATATTAAAAAAAAAATTATATGACTGTTTGGTTACTGTAAAGGCGGCACCTAATGAATGCGTAATTAGGACTGGTCAACCTTAGACACAGGTAAAAGCTGAAAATGAGGCGTGGTTTTATTCAAAAATAACTGTATCAACTTGCGCCATTACCTCAGTATAGACGCAGAACACATTATTTAGTCCTTAAAAGGCCAGCAAAATAACTGCATCTGAAAATGTCTATTTAACATAAGCATAGAGGCAAACATTGTGGACCCAGATCAGACTGCTCCTACGGGAGCAGTCTGATCTGGATCCAGACTGTTTGTCTATGAGGCTTCAAATATTTTAGTGGGCGACGAAAAAAACAACATACATTTTGTGATTATGCACTTTAAGGATTAATAAATGCGAGTTCAGTGTGTATACGGTTAGGATATTCATGAAATTCACGCACGTTTACGCGGCCCAAACAACTTATTAATTCTTCACCAAAATATAAATAGAACCTTATTTCCCTTGTTTAGCAGGTGAAATAGCCGAACCACGCCCAATTATGAATATTAAAGTTACCGCCTTTACAGAGAGCAAAAAGTTCTATTATACATGTTGGAGCAAAATGCAATAGCGACATGCTTTTTATTACTGTACGAGAATTTTTCGTGAGGTTTTTATTTTCGTGAAACTTCGCATATGCGAAGTTTCGTGACATAAACTCCTCGCGATTTTGCTCAATCACTGTCGTTTACTGATATAGGTAGATCATGCCCTAGTCGCGAATTTTTAACGTCGCCAATATGACTTTTAACGCTTTGTGCGAAAATAAAATTCCACCAATCAGAACAAAAGACGTTTGCTTTGAACAGTCGTCTACTGAAATGTTTTAAATGTCTCTTCGTAGACCCAGATCAGACAGCTCTAGTTGGAGCAGTCTAATCTGGGTCCACGCTGATTGCTACTATTATACATATTTACCCACAAAGCGGACTGTTGACAGCGGACAACTGATTATGGATTAAATTTTAGGGAACATCTAAACATTCATTTTGATGCTAAAATTACAAACACCGACCATCGGCTTAATAAACGATGTACTGTATATACATACTGGACTTGCAGCAATCATGAGCTCAACTTTTTTTTATCATTTTTTTCTATTACTTAAACAAACGTTTCGATCGCCTAAAAGATACATGAATGTACATGTGTCAATTTGTTTAGGTGACTTACGATCGACAATACGTCTTTGGTGCAATCTCAAACGGATTTTCAATATACAAAAGTTCATTTGCGATTGTCAGTCACTTACCCGGTGTAATTACACTATTGCACTGTGTAAAAAACATATTGAAAAATGAACAAAGCAGAATTAAAACGTGAGTAGGATCAGGAAACACCACAATTTTCAAGAGACGTTTCTTTAACCAGATGATAACATCTCGTTAAAACGTTTTAATATATATAACTATGTTCATACTGATTGTCTGAGGCCCTCCGGAGGTGCCTCAATATTTGTAAAAAAGAAAGATTGATTTGCAAACAGAACTACAAGCAACAGCTGTTTCTATCACTCTAGACAGAGAATGACCATATGTTCTACATGTATATATACTCAAACAAACAAGATACGTCCGTTTTTCATGGTATTGTATCTTTTGATCCAATTAAGATGTCTCAGCAAAAAATATACAAAAATGTTTATCAAACGTCGGACACACAAAATTTTGTAACTATTTGATTTTATTTTCTTATCTGGAAGAGTTATTGAACCTAAAATGAAAACAGATCACACTCTTGGCCGATGTTTTGTGACGTCAGAGTATGTTACAGATCGATGGTTGTGGTCGTAAAAGCAATGCACACAGCTAACATGCATAACATCTTACTAGAGAGTTTGCTCAGTGATGATTTAATGTGCTAGAACGGTTCGCAATTATGATGGACACACAAGCTATTGATGTTGCGACTTTTGATTTTAAGGGTACTCGTGTTCTCTGAGCTGTCAGCGGCTCTACTGGGTATCAAATTCTTTTGTTTAGGTACATAACGCTTCCAAATGATAACAGTTTGTAATGTAAAAATTTGAATGAAATGCGTTCATAAATTAAGAACTGGCAGACATAAACGTCAAGCGGACATAACTTTATTGTTTCAGTATATATTCCTCCATTCTTTTCTCTTAACTCCCTAAACTAGGACCATTTACTGCAACAACTTCCTTCTCCATTTACTGTATACGGTGACTTCAATGGTCACAATATCCTCTGGGATAGTCAGAACAATTATTCGAGAGGTGAACTCATCGTCAATTTTATTACAAAGAATGACATATGTATTGTGAATGATAAGTCTTACACTCATCATTCTCCAAGTACAAAGTATTTTACATCTATTGATGTTTCCTTCTGTCATTCATCACCAATTCTTGTTTGTAATTGGTATGTATGTAAAAGTTAGTAAGGGTGCAAAGATCAGGAGTCGATACAATCAAGTAACACACCCAACCCAGGATACCAATGGGAAAGTAACAAACTCACAGTTAGACACCACAGACGAGAGCCAAGACAGGCACAATAGTAATCGTTTCCCAATCATCACTGAGAACCACAGTCAAAAGTTGAAATTAAATAAAGTTTTGTATGTTTGTGTGTTTGTTTGATGCTTAACGACGCATCAACCCCTGTGGGTCATTAGCGTCAGACGGTATTAAACTAAACATGATGTGGATGGAAAGAGTAAAAATTTGTTAGATAAAATAAAAGGAATGATGATGATGAGTTTGTATAATGATAATAAGTTGTAATACGATTGTTGACAGGAGAGACCACGTACAATATCTGACAGTTTCAAAGAGCTATTCAGATAAATGTACATGTTCTTTAACTGAACAGAATACAACATACACATGTAATATAATCTGTATTATGGTCTGATACAAATGTAAAATAATACATGATTTTAAAAAATAGCAATTAGATTTTGTTAAAAAGATTTATTTGTCTTAAAAATGGCATAATACTATCAATATGCATATCTTGAAATAATTCTTTCATGTTATCAACATGGAAGCAATTATTTCTTACTTGTGCGAGGAAGAGCCGCTCAACCATCACAAGACACTAGGAAGACAAATTAAGCAAAGCAATCAGCTCTCTCTTCCCCATCAAGATGATTGCAATACTAGAATGGACATAAAGTTACATACAACAAAACAGTCGCCACATTCCAAAAGGAAGTGTCGTACAGTGAATGGTGCGTCGCAACCAACACATTGTGGCTGCTCTTCATATTTATTGATAGATGGCTTAAAATTAGAAAATGAAATCTTAAAAAAAGATGGTTCTAATGAAAGCGATGTTTTTGCTTGCTTATCTACCATCTCATTCCCTTGGATACCTATATGACTAGGAATCCAACAGAGAACAATTTCTATATAAGTTAAAAGCTTATGACATTTTTCTAAAAGTTTCTGAATCTGTGGATTCTTTGAACTTGTATGGTTCATTGCTTTCAATACAGAGAGCGAGTCAGAAAATATAATAAATTCATTGTTTGCATCTCAAGTGCTAATGAAATTTAAAGCTAGATCAACTGCTTTGGCTTCAGCACTAAAAATTGATGAGTCGTTAGGTATACGTTGCATATTACTATGGTTGTCTGGTATAACAGCACGACCAACCTTTGAGTCTTCCTTTGACCCATCAGTATAAATTTGTTGGTAATTCTTATATCGACTTTGCATTTTTCTGATCATCTTTCAATATGTGTGGATTTGATTCAGATTTTTTCCCGGAATGTAAATAAAAAAGAATTTCAGGTGGTTTTATACACCAAGCTGGAATATTTGGTGTAAAGTGTTTTTCAATATTTTGTGGTTTGATATTGGCAGATTCTAAGAGTGGTGAAATTCTGATGCCAAATGATTTAATAGCTTTAGGTTTTTGTTCATATAAATCAACATAATTTGGTGGGAATGTAACTTCATTAGCAGGATTTGATGGGCTAGCAGAAAGTCATATAGCATATTGCAAAGAGAGTTTCTCTCTTCGTGAGTATAGTGATGGTTCATCTGCTTCCACATAGAGACTAACAACAGGAGAAGTTCTAAAGCCCCTAAAGCTAATCTAAGTCCTTGGTTATGTATAGGATCAAGCATTTGAAGATATGATTTTCGTGCAGGGCCATATACAATACAACCATAGTCTAATTTTGACCGGACTAGAGACCGATACAGCTTGAGAAATGTAGTTCGGTCTGCACCCCAAGAAGTATGGGAAAGCACTTTTAAAAGATTCAATGCTTTTAAACATTTAGCTTTGAGACATTAAATATGGGGTATAAAACTGAGTTTTCTATCAAATAAAATGCCAAGGAATTTAGATTCCTCAACAACTGGAATAGGTGATCCATATAAATGTAAAACCGGATCATCATGTTGCTTGCGCAACTGACAGAAATGTACACAATGTGTTTTTGATTTGGAAAACTTAAAGCCACTGCTTGTTGCCCAATTTTCAATCTTATTCAAATTTTGTTGTAGTTGACGTTCAATTGTCGCCATGCTTTTTGAGCGATAACAGATACAGAAGTCGTTAACGTATAATGAGCAATCAGTAAGATTACCTAAGCATTTCACAATATCATTAATTTTGATGCTAAAAAGTGGTGTAGATAGCACGCCCCCTTGAGGTACACCTTGCTCCTGGTCAAAATAGTCAGACAAAGAGGAGCCAAGGAAGTTTTCAATGAATGTAGGAAGTCTACCTCTTAATCCTAGTTTGTGGATACCTTTTAAAATGCCATATCTCCACGTGGTATCATAAGCTTTTTCCAAATCACAAAACACAGCAACTACATGTTCCTTTTTAATAAAGGCATCACGTATGAAGGTTTCCAATCTAACTAAATTATCAGTTGTACTGCGGTCAGATCTGAAACCAGACTGGAATCGCAATATATGATTATTGGATTCTAAAAAGCAAGTAAGTATTTTATTAATCATTCTTTCAAGTGTTTTACATAGACAACTTGTTAAAGCTATTGGTCTATAATTATTAGGTTCCGCAGGGTCTTTCCCAGGTTTGGGAATTGGGATTATGGTTGCATATGTCCAATCATCTAAAAATTTACCAGTAGTCCAAATGTAATTAAATGTATTCAAAAGGGTTTCAAGGGAATTCTCTGGGAGATGTTGAAGCATTTGATAGTGGATCTCGTCAGGACCCGTGGCTGAGTCATGTGATAGTTGAATAGCTTCAACTAATTCATCTAAATTAAAATCTTTGTTATAAATTAAATAAAGCAAACTGGGATATATTTAATAATCTGCGCAACAAATCTTCAGATCCTATATCTGATATTTTTTCTTCTTTTATTGAAATATTTTAAAAATGTATTCCTCAAACTTCGACAAATCCAACAAAAAGTAATCATTGGTACAATGACGACTGTAAATATGCAATTAAACAACGCAAACAAGCTCTATCTAAATTCAAAAGATCTCAAAAGTAAGTAAGGGTGCAAAGATCAGGAATCGATACAATAAAGCACCACACCTGACCCAGGATACCAATGGGAAAGTGACAAACTCACAGCAGACACCACAAACGAGAGCCTAGAGGTCAGCCCTTTCCCCGCAGGTGACCACAAAGCACATATAAACAGATACGCACAAAGACATAGCAAACACAAAACAGAACATAAACATAAAAGATCCACAAAAGAAGTACCGCCTTGGAACGGTCAGTAAAATATTTTACTGGACGGCCTAAACAGTTTTATGGCGCCAACCTCACCCTTGATTTTGATGTGGACCAGGACATATTTGGGAAAGTGACAAAAGAACACAAACACAAATTTAAAAAAAATTCAATGACATCAACGTATGTAGAGTAACAGCCCGAAGAACAATCAAAATTTTGAAGCGTAAGTCATCATGACATTTTGTTTCGAAAATCAATAATGAAACACCTATTTAAAAAGTTTGGGATATGATAAGGAAAATCTCTGGAAAAAAGCGAATCCTCCAGTTTCACCAGTTAAATAGAGTAGTTGCTGACAGTAAAGCACCCTCAAAACAGGTGTCATTGCAGATACTTTAAGATAAACTTTTTGTTACAAATCATCATCATTCAATTACTCTGAATCCTCCTGAAAGATTAAAATCGAACAAGAGAAGGTTGAATTTAAATCACAAAATAATGAAATTTATAACAAAGATTTGACTTTAAATGAATTAGTTGAAGCCATTTAACTATCACATGACTCATTTACGGGTCCTGATGAGATTCACTATAAAATGCTTAAACATCTACCAGAGAATTCTCTTGAAACCTTTTTGAACATATTTAATTACATTTGGACTACTACTGAATTTCAGGAAGATTGGCAATATGCAACAATTATTCCTATTCCCAAACCTGGTAAAGATCTAGCGGAACCAAATAGTTATAGACATACAGCTTTGACAAGTGTCCAATGTAAAACACTTGAAAGAATGATTAGCAAAAGACTTACTTGTTTTTAAAATCTAATAAACATTTATTAGGGTTCCAGTCTGGTTTCAGATCTGACCTCAGTACACCTGATAATTTAGTTAAATTGAAAATTTTCATATGGGATACCTTATTAAAAAGGAACATATAGTCGCTTTTTTTTTAATCTGGAAAAAGCTTATGATATCACATGGAGATACTGCATTTTAAAAGATATCCACAAACTAGAATTAGTGGTAGACTTCCTACATTCATTGAACACTTTCTTGCAGACAGCACCATGCAAGTCCGAGTTGGCTCCTCTCTATCTGAACTTTATGACCAGGAGCAAGGTGTACCTGTACCTTAAGGGGGCGTTCTGTCTACGACACTTTTTAGTATCAAAATTAATGATATTGTGAAATGTTTAGGTAATCTAACTGATTGCTCATTGTATGTTGATGACTTCTGTATCTGTTATCGCTCAAAAAGCATGGGGACGATTGAACGTCAACTGCAACAAAATTTGAATAAGATTGAACATTGGGCAACAAGCAATGAGTTTAAGTTTTCCAAATCAAAACACAGTGTGTACATTTCTGTCACTTGCGTAATCAACATGATGATTCTGTTTTACATTTGTATGGATCACCTCTTCCAGTTGTTGAGGAATCTAAACCCCATGGCATTTCTTTTGATAGAAAACTTAGTTTTATATCCCATATTAAATATCTCAAAGCTAAATGTTTAAAAGCATTGAATCTTTTAAAACGCTTTCTCATACTTCTTGGGGTACAGACTAAAATACAATTCTTAAGCTTTATCAGTCACTAGCCCACCAAAATTAGACTATGGCTGTATTCTGTAAGGCTCTGCACGAAAATCATATCTTCAAATGTTTCATCCCATAAATACTCAAGGACTTAGGCTAGCTTTAGGAGCTTTACTTCTCCTGTTAATGGTCTCTATGTAGAAGCAGATGAACCATCACTATACTCACAAAGAGACAAACTCTCTTTGCAATATGCTATGAGACATGCTGCTAACCAATTAAATCCTGTTCATGAAGTTACCTTCCCACCAAATTATTTTGATTTATATGAGCAAAAACCTAAAGCTATTAAATCACTTGGCATCAGAATTTCACCACTCTCTTAGAATCTGCCAAAATAAAACCACAAAAAGTTGAAACATTTTAAACCAAATATTCCACCTTGATTTGTGAAAAAAAACATTAAATACTTTTCGATTTACACTCTGAGAAAAAAAATTTGAATCAAATCCACACATATTAAAAGATGATTTCAGAAGGCTGCAAAGGCTTTATAAGATTTACCAACAAGTTTATACGAATGGGTTAAAGGAATACTCAATGGTTGGTTGTGCTTGTTATATTAGGCAACCATATTAATATGTAACGTATATCTGAAGTTTAATTGATTTTCCCTGCTGAAGCCAAAACAGTTGATCTAGCTTTAGATTTCATTAGAAATTGTGACACTAACAATAAATCCATTATATTTTCTAACTCGCTTCCATTATTGAAAGCTATGAACCATTCTAGTTCTAAGAATCCACAGATTCATAAACTTTTAGATAAATGTCACAAGCTTTTTGCAAATAAAACAATTGTTCTCTGTTGGATTCCTAGTCATATAGGTATTCTAGGGAATGAGCTAGTAGATCAGCAAGCAAAAACACCTCTTTCATTAGAACCAACTTTTTATAAGATTCCATTTTCTAATCTTAAGTCATCTAATAATAAATATATCTTGGATCAAAGGCAAACTTCACGATTTAACAATATTGGAAATAAACTTCATGAGATAAAACCAACTTTTGATGAATATCAATCAGTTGTTCTAAACATCAAAAAAGTTGTTTTGGCTCAATTCCGTTTAGGTCATACAAGAGTCACACATTCATACTTACTACTAGGTGAAGAGCAGCCGCAATGTGTTGGTTGCAATGCACCACTCACTGTACGTCACTTCCTTTTGGAGTGTGGCGATTTTGCACACGTAAGAAATAGTTGCATACACCTTGATAACATGAAACAGTTATTTCAAGGTATACATATTGATAGTATTATGGCATTTTTTACACAAATATTTCTTTTAAACAAATCTTATCGCTATTTTTAAAATCGTGTTTTGTTTTACATTTGTATCAGACCATAATACAGATTATTTAATGTTGTATTCTGTTCAGTTAAAGAACATGATTGTACAGTTATCAGAATTGCTCTTTGAAACTGTCAGATATTGTACATGGTCTCTCCTGTCAACAATCGTATTGCAACTCGATATCATTCCTTTCATATTATTTACTACAAATCTTTACTTTTTCTATCCATATCATGTTTTAAACGTGTTTTTAAACGATTTAGAAGAGGTTTTTGCTACGGAGGGGTATGGGGGCTTAGATGTTGATACCATTAAACTCTTTATGCTACTATATGCAGATGACATTGTTATATTTTCAAAGAATGCTGAAGAACTTCAAGTAGGTTTAGATGTATTAGTTAATTACTGCAATAGATGGAAATTAAAAGTAAATGTTGATAAAACCAAGATTATGGTTTTCAGAAAAGGTGGTGTACTTCCCAGAAATCTAAAGTTTTATTATAATGGCCAGCAGCTTGAAATAGTAAATAAATTTCGATATCTAGGTGTTGTTTTTACCGCTGGTGGCTCTTTCTCTGAATGTCAAAACACATTAGCAGGACAGGCACAGAAAGCAATTTTTCAGCTTAATAAATACTTGTATAAATTTACTTTTCTCTCACCAAGACATAAGCTTGAGTTATTTGATAAATTAATCTTACCTATATTAAATTATGGGGGTGAGGTATGGGGTTTTTCACAAGCAAATGCAATTGCGAGAGTGCATTTACAGTTTTGCAAACGATTACTTGGTGTTAAGAAGAATACGCAAAATGATTTTATTTATGGTGAGTTGGGTAGAACTAGTTGTATAACAAAAACGTATATATTGATAATTAAATACTGGTTCAAAATATTACTATCAGAGGATGTAAAATATATTAAATTGGTTTATAATATGATGCTAGAAGACTTGGAATTGAATCCCAATAAGACAAATTGGGCTTCTCTTTCACGTCATCTCCTATTTTCTATGGGTTTTAATGAGGTCTGGATTCAACAGGGAGTAGGTAACATAAATAACTTTATTTCTGTATTCAAACAAAGATTAACTGACAATTTCATTCAAAATTGGCAGTCTAGACTTGCAGAGTCATCAAGAGCAATTTTCTATAGATCATTTGCTACATTTCAATTTCAGCCATACCTTGACAAAGTTAATGTTTTTAAATATCTACAAGCATACAGTAAACTGCGCATGTCATCACACAGATTAGAAGTCGAGGCAGGCAGATGGGTAAGGCAAAATAGGGTACCTATACATGAGAGAAAGTGCAGCTTCTGTAACATCCTTGAAGATGAATACCATTTTGTTATACAATGTGCAGCTTATTCAGAATTGAGAGAAAAGTACATTTCAAAACATTATTGGAAACGTCCTAATATGTTTAAGTTTGTAGAATTGATAAACTCTTCTAATATCAATTATATACGAAAGTTGTGTATTTGTATATATCATGCGTTTAAACTACGTACAGAGTTACTATACAATAATGATCGATTATAGCATAAAAATAAACAGGTTACATTCACTTTAGTAATTAAGTACAGCTTTAATGGCGACTATGGTTTCTGTGACCAACTGTCTTCTGTGCGCCAATTGAGCTTGACGTTGACGGCACTTAAACCATAGGGGAGATTAAAGCTTAGATACGGACATATACTTAAGCACTATTAGACCTACAATAAGAGTGCATAATTCAATATTAATTTCCTTATTTATGGTGATTCATATGGTGTGTATGCCCATTAGGGTTGAATCTTTGGTGCAATCTTAATGTGCATGCACAGTATAAGACATGAACCTATATGCATTTTTATAATCATATGTTTTAACTACGTACAGAGTTACTATACAATAATGATCGATTATAGCATAAAAATATACAGGTTACATTCACTTTAGTAATTAAGTACAGCTTTAATGGCGACTATGGTTTCTGTGACCAACTGTCTTCTGTGCGGCAATTGAGCTTGACGTTGACGGCACTTAAACCATAGGCGAGATTAAAGCTTAGTTACGGACATATACTGTAGCACTAATATACCTATAATAAGAGTGCATAGTTCAATATAAATTTCCTTATAATAGTGATTCATATGGTGTGTATGCCCATTAGGATTGAATCTTCGATGCAATCTTAATGGGCATGCACAGTATAAGACATGGACATATATAAACGATATTGGAGTGTCTTTAGACATTAAGCGTAGATTGTGGGTGCCCGTTGTGACCAAATCATAGAGGCGATCCTGACGAACACACACTATCTATCTATGTTATTGAGCAATGGAATAAAGTATACCACTGAGTCAAAGGTTCTAATTTGAGTGCGTAAGAAATGTTTATTCCATATGGAAAACAATCATAATTTTACACATTCTCTACATATATATGTGATATCGATAAATGCTGTGTATTGTGCTATAACTATATGCTATGCTGAGGGCATTTATTATTAAACAACACCAGCTTAGAAGCGTCCATTTTTACGAGAGATATACAAACAATTTAGACCCAGATCAGACACCACAAAATAGCGGCGTCTGATCAGGGTGTCCATAGTTTGTTTATACAATGTTTTCTTCAAAAAAATTTAAAATAATATAATAAAGAAAAAATGGAAATTACCACCGACAATCCTTTAACACGGAAATAGACTAAACTGATTTGATAAGGATGAGAAATTCAATTTAATCATTTGGGCTTATAATATTTTATTATTCAACATGCTTTTTGTAAGAAATTATGTTCAAGCATCCTGGTTCCTGTTTTGTATTTCGTTTCGACAAGGCAGGGCGCGGGATTTCTTGATCATACCAGTTTCATAGCCGCATTGCTGCTTACACGTGACCTTGCTGGCTGGCAAGATTACTTGAAAGGAGCATTGTTGTTTAGGTTATGATTCCAACATGAAAACCTGCTTTAATCGCATTCAATCATGTACTATGTTTATCTATTTGTATATACTTGTATAGAAACTGGAAAAAATAATAGACTGTTAAGATAGAAAATGAGCACACCTTCTCCGAAAGATTACACTGTCCTTATATGCCATCATGTATTATATGTAGATTGTATCCTCACGGGCTTTATAGCCTATTGGAGTTCTAATAAAATTCTGTTCTGTTCTGTTCTGTTCATGTTGAGTTTGATGACTCACAATGGTTGATGCGTCGTTAAGCACCAAACAAACAAATTATGATAATTACCACTCATAGTATCTCATAGCCTGGTACTGATGAAAATAACCACGCTCATTATCTCAAAGACTGGTACTTATGATAATTACAGCACTCATTATCGCTTAGACTGGTACTAATCATAATTATCACATTCATATTATATCATAGACTATAACTAATGGTAATTGCAACACTCATTATCTCATATACAGATACTAATGATAATTACTACACTTATCATCTCATAGACTTGTACTAATGGTAATTACCAAACTCATTACTCATAGATTGGTACTAATGTCAATTATACACTTACTATCTCAGAGGCTGGAACTAATGATAATTGTCACACTTATTTTCTCATAGACTGGTACTAACGATAATAACTACACTCATTATCTCATAGACTGGTACTAATGATAATTACCCCATGCAGCTGGCTCGTAAAAATAAGCATCCATGATACCAATCGAAGCATAGTACGCCAACACCCTTTGTGCATCTTCGTTTAAATCCTCTAGTATATAGCTAGTAAATTTATCAACACCCAGATATCTGTATGCTTCCACAAACTCGATGATCAGCTCAGCACTTCGATTACCATATGCTACCTTAGTACACAGAGCAAGCTTCGTCTCAGATTCCCTCAGTGGTGTGTCTGGTTTCCGGTAGGTCACATCTTCTTCGCTGCAAGTTAGGTTGTTCACTGTCAATGCCACACCGTCGGGTACAACACCATATTTAGGATTTAAGCATGTGTAATGATATATCGATAATTTGTTTTTAAATCTAGGCGCTCCAAAGTATATAGTTGGCTGAATTATGTATTCAGGTCCTGGAATCTTAAAGTATTTCAAACAACAAAATACTTTTGTTTTTCCAGTGTACATCTCACCCACCTGGGCATGTACTTTAATAATATCCCATTGCGCATTGTCCGTTGTGTTGCCTAGAGTAGTCCCCAATATATACATAGGCCCAAACTTCATTTTCGTGAAATGTGTGTAAATAAAATATTTTCTGTAGTCTTTCTCTTCTGTAAATACTCCAATGACATCAACTATAATAATAAAAAAATAGGTATTAATTTAGTTCATAGGAAGCCCTATGAGAACAGATGAACCTACGAAACCCTGAAATGGACATATTTCTTTTATATAATTATGACGAAAGGAATTATAATGACAACATTAGAAAAGAAATTTAAAAAAATCAAATACAAATGGGATTTCAAATTAGAAAGCAGAAAAGGCATACACCAATAAATGTCGTATATGCAACATAACTCCTGCCTCACATAGGCTGAAATATATCTTTTAGACGGCTTATTATCTCGTTTGACTTATCATTTTAATTTCTTTTTGTTTCTTGTTTAAATTTCCATTTTTATTCTGTTTAAATTTATTTTTAAAATTTAATTTTCTGTTTTCTTGCTTTAATTTCCAATCTGATTTATTGTTTAATCCTTAATCTGTTTTATGGTTTAAAATTCTATTCTAATTTTATTGTTTAAATATCTTTTCTGATTATCTCTTATAATTTCTTTTCTTGTGTATAAATGAAAGAAAAAATTAATAACCTTTCCGGTGTTCCATAATAAATAAAACGAGTAAATAGGTCATTTAAACGATATAGTTCAGCCAATGAGATAGAGGAATTATGTTCAAAAAACGACATTTATAGTTTCATTATGTTATACATTGTAAGTAAGGGTGCAAAGATCAGGAATAGATACAATAAAATACCACACCTGACCCAGGATACCAATGGGAAAGAGACAAACTCACAGTTAGACACTACAAACGAGAGCTAAGAGGTCAGCCCTTTCCCAGCAGGTGACCACAAAGCACATATAAACAGACGCGCACAAAGGCATAGCAAACACAAGACAGAAAAACAAAAAGATCCACAAATGAAGTACCGCCTGGAAGGGTCAGTAAAATTTTTTACTTGAGGGCTTAAACCAGTTTTACAGCACCAACCTCACCCTTAATTCAGATGTGGATCTAGACACATAGATATTTTGTTTGCTTAAAAGACCCCTAACTTATCAATGCATCATTTCCTAGAACATATAAATTAAGATATAACAAGGAGATAAAGCAAAGATAAGGGCTCAACAGTAAATAAAACTTAATACCGAAGCAAAACAAATCTAACAGGTAAACCCCGGTGGGCCGGGCAAAAAGCCAAAGCATCAGGCCCTTACCATCTCATCAATAGAGAAGTCTTTAAGTGGAAACCGTCATAGCATCTGAAGTTGGACCCACCGTGTCGTGCAATTAGAAAGGAAAGCAAAGTTACCAACCGTGATTGGATTGACCACCAAGCATGCAGTATATTGCAATACATTAACGTTATAGCCAATCTTTTTATAATGGGAAATTATTTTAATGAACTGCACTGAATATTATTAGAGCCAACAATCTTCTTCAATTTATACACCAAGCCACCATAGAATCCAGGTTCCGAAAGTCCTTGGCGCAAGAGAGATTTAAGTCCAACTTGGAATTTAGATATCAAATCATAGTATCGTCTATACAATTTAGAAAAGGCCTTGCGCAGTTTATGAAACCCATAGCCTTGTTTCAGAGTTAACAATTTATTGTGAGTGTTGAAGTCAGTTACATAGCTAGATGCTCTTGCAAAATGAAAGAGTTGAGAAATATAGACTCCATTGCATGTAGAGCGAGGAACATCACCATCTAAAAATGGGAAATTGACAATTTCAAAATCAAAGTCGTCACGTTTATCATAAATTTTGGTAGAAACTATATCATTAGAAATTGACAAATGCAAGTCTAAAAATAAACTACTTGTATGTTTGATGCAATTATTTATGTTATGTTCATTCCTATTCTGTTTTCTGGTTTTAAAATTCCATTCTAATTTGATTGTTTAAATTTCTTTACTGGGATTCTCATTCTTTTTTTCTCGTATATAAAAGAGTTTAATAATCTATTACGAGTGTGAGGGCTGGATAGAAAAATCAGTCCTGAGGATCATCAATTAGCATCAAGAGGCTTGCTGAGAGATGACAAACGGTGATCCTGAGGGACAGATTTTTCTAACCCTTCCTCACACGAATAATGGATTCTTTTTCTTGCTCACAACTCAATATCTCATTTTCCATTGATAAACATGAAAAAAACTTCAAGAAAATCCTGAATACGCTGAGATGCGACAGGATTACGTAAGTTTAGTATTGACATCACAGATCAACATGCAGCCACAATGCCGCCAACGTGCGGCTGTTCATTTTTTTATCTCTCACACGTGCTGGTACCGGTCTATGAGATAAAATTATCTCATATGGGTAAAAATATAGAAAATCCCTATCTGGGTTCAGTATTAACCAGCTTCTAAGATTTCCATTGGTACATGTGGCATCTGCGAGCAATGCCGGCTTTGGCGAGCAATGACGGCTTTGTTTAGCCTATGCTAACACAAAGTCTCATCAGAGCCTTCGATATTCATATACACAATGCATTCTGGAAAGTCCGGCATAATTCGAAAATCAATTGAGCTATAGCGTTATTTCATTTAAAAAGCATAACTTCATTTATAACTGTTGTTTTGCTGCAATCACACACGTTTTTGTTTGTTTGTTTGATTTGATTCTTTATGCCCATCAACAATCTTTCAGTTATATAGGGACGGGTTGTCCTGGGTTGAACCAGTACTAAGCTAGGATTAATGTGTCTTGCTCTACACACAACGCAGTGACGCCGGTGAGGCTCGAACCCGCCGCCCCTCAATATCGAGTCAAGCACTCATCCACTGCGCTCCCATCACACATTTTATTATGTAGGCATGGTTTTTGTGACGCCAGCGTCACGTTATATAATGTCAGCGTCACCCTATCACCCACGTTATCGAAGTAGATCCTCGATGTACATCCATGGTCTGATTCCACGGAATTTCTCGGTGATGGCTGAGGCGTTTCCGCTTGATTCACAATGTAGAGGCGTAGATGAAAGTTAGGCATCTAACCTACTAGATAGTGACACATGCATGTTTGAACACATATCTTACCCATATGCTTTAAGTACTTAAATGGGGAGCGCAGTGGCTCAGTGGTAGAGTGCTTGACAATCTCTAGGTGCAGTTTAAACTTCACGTGTGGCACTTGTCCTTGAACAAGACACATTAATCCCACCTTAGTACCCGTTCAACCAAGGAAGATCCATACCGACATGACTGAAACAATATTGACTGGGGCATGAAGACTCAAATAAAATACATCAACAAATAAGAACTTAAATCAGATTAATTGATCTATATTTTTCTATTGGTAAGTAAGTCGTTCTCATCAATCTTTGAACATCAGTCAGTTGTTCGAAACATTAGAAAAGAAGAAGTCGTTTTGGCTCGACTACGTTAAGGTCATACAAGAGTCACGCATTCGTACTTACTACTAGGTGCATCGCAACCACAATGTGTTGGTTGCGATGCACCATTCACTGTACGTCACTTCCTTTTGGAGTGTGGCGATTTTGCACAAGTAAGAAATAATTGCTTCAATGTTGATAACATGAAAGAATTATTTCAAGATATACATATTGATAGTATTATGACATTTTTAAGACAAATTAATCTTTTTAACAAAATCTAATTGCTATTTTTAAAATCATATTTTGTTTTACATTTGTATCAGACCATAATACAGATATTTTTTAATGTTGTATTCTGTTCAGTTGAAGAACATGTACAGTTATCTGAATAGCTCTTTGAAACTGTCAGATATTGTACGTGGTCTCTCCTGTCAACAATCGTATTGCAACTAATTATCATTATACGAACTCATCATCATCATTCCTTTTATTTTATCTTATAAATTTTTACTTTTTCCATCTTCATCATGTTTAGTTTAATACCGTCTGATGCTAATGACCCACAAAGGTTGATGCGTCGTTAAGAACCAAACAAACAAACAAACAAACAAACAAACAAATCAATCTTTGAACTTATAAGACAACAAATGTTTCAAAAAAATCTAAAGTTGCTTTTTCGATGCTTGAAATCTTGAGACAAAATGTTTGAAATTCCATTTCTAATCAAAGCTTACCTAGAATTAATAAAGAAACATTAGCTATTTTGGTGTGGCCGAAAAGTTCTGTTGTATCCCAAGACTTAAAAGAGTGTAAGAATTTGCTTTGGATTTTTAAAGAATAATATATATAGAGGATCTTACATGAGTGCTCATGTTTTATTGAATTTATTAAACGAGTTGGGGAAAAGAGATAAAATGCGAGGCTTGCCGAGCATTTTATCTCTTTTTCGCAATGAGTTTAATAAATTCAATAATACAAGAGCATGAATGTTAGATTCTATTTATCATATGACTAATACTTTGAAATCTCATTTTTGGCGTAAAAACGTTATAATTTTGTCATTATGTACGCAACGTTGTTATGGACGTCATAACGTTTCCCGTAAATCGATAAACCACTGGTGGTTTACAGATTTTATTGCATAGCGTTATATCACTCCAAGACGCGACGTCATGTGATAAATATCATTTAGATCGCAGAGAGCGTATTCTGAGTAAAAGTATTTTTAAATAGTAAGAATGCATGACGCTCAATATTCCCTCAAAATGGCGGTCAAAAATTTACTTTTTAACGCTCCTTATTCTTAAATTTATTCTCAATGACAGTGTACTCTCGCTTGTATTAATTTAGATTCTGCGACCTTTAATCGCCAAAAAGTATTTTTTAAAGCATACAATGATATAATAATATTGCTTTGCAACGAGAATAAACTCTGGAATGCACCACCATCTAGCCCTTAAAAACAGAAATAAAATATGTGCCCTGACATTTAATGGAACGTTTTTTCATCTTTTTTTGAACTAATTTTGATAAAATAAATATAAACGTATTCATATTTGCCCTGTCAATCTTTAAGCTGAGTATAAACGTGGGACAAAGCTCATAAAATGACGTAGTCACTCGTCAACGTTGTCCATAATAACGTTACAATATTACGAGTAAACGTGTTGTTATTGATATGTTTTATCAATAAAAATGTGATTCTAAAGACAAAATGCAAATATATTTTTTGGTGAAAAGGCGAAGAATTGTTTAGTTTTAATACCTTAACTTGGGACCTCAGATGAGCATCTTCGGTAAGATTTCATTTTTGATTAGTTTGTTCGTATTAATTTTCATTGTTTCCTTTTTTCCCATTGGACCTGTTTCTTTCATGTCATCGATCATTCAACCGCCCACATGTATTGTGTTTACCATGCTCTTATGCTGTTCATTGCTGCCTTGTGCGTTCGTACTGATGCGTCAACGACGTTACATTAATTTGGTAAAAATATAATTCACATGGTCATATCAAGTTACCATGGGATGACAACAATGACGTCAAATGCATGTGCAGATCCAGAGGGTGTGGGGGACTGGGGGTCTGGAAACATGCATAAAAGTCGGGACCCCACTTGGTAAATCACAAAGCTATAGGGATCCTAACAATACTAGTCTGAATGGGGGATCACCTGGAAAATCACAAAGCTGCCAAGCCATCATTCAAGGCTGGGCCATCATGGGCCCGCCAGCAAAACGACGATGAAGGTCCGCTTTAATTATTATTTGGATCCAATCCTCTCATAAACTAAAAAAAAACAAAAACAAAAAAAAACATGTCAGAGTTGTGTCCCCTCTTACAATTCTTTCTAGATCAGAGTAGTGCAATAATACACCATAATGGGCCTGCTTTTCAACTGATACATGTAACGACAAATAGGCAGACCCAGAAAATTTCGTCTGGGTGGGGAGGAGGGGTCCTGGCAACATTTTTTTAATTGCTTCTCAATGAGAGTTCGTACCAGTATAAGCACTTGCAATTTTCCAGGGGGGTGGGGGTCCAGATCCTTGCCCCCTCCCTCTGGATCAGTCTAGGCGACATTACCTTCTTTCTGTTTGACAACCTTTACTGCTTGGTCAATTAGCTGTTGTACCATTGCACTAGTGACACGAATTGACCGTCCTGACGTTAACCACAGGAAAGCACATATTATACATATCATTACAATTAGAATCGAAATCCACAATTTTCTTGCAAGCCGATTCATGTTTTATACTGCAAAAGAAAGAAAGATGGTTTGTTTGTTTTGTGCTTAACGACGCATCAACCCTTGTGGGTCATTAGCGGCAGACGGTATTAAACTAAACATGATGTGGATGGAAAAAGTAAAAATAAGATAAAATAAATGGAATGGTGATGATGAGTTTGTATAATGATAATAAGTTGTAATACGATTGTTGACAGGAGATACCACGTACAATATCTGACAGTTTCAAAGAGCTATTCAGATAACTGTACATGTTCTTTAACTAAACAGAATACAACATTAAAGAATCTGTATTATGGTCTGATACAAATGTAAAACATAACATGATTTTAAAAATAGAAATTAGAATTTGTTGAAAAGATTTATTTGTCTTCAAAATGACATAATATCCTGCCAGACAATCGGCTCAAGAGCGACCTGCATAATTACGACAAACTGCAAAATTTCGAAGCGCTCTAGGCAATATAAATCAAATGAGTTCTCGCCAAGCTAGTGCGCGCACAGAAAACATGAGCAGGCGGGAAAAATGTAAGGGTGGACTTATTATTTATTACGAATGAAGAATAAATGGGCCTCGTCGCGAGAAAACATGTCTTCGGGGTGTCTGACAAAGCGAGTTTCAAACCAGTCTCCTCAGCTACAGAGACTAGTTAGAAAAGTGAAATTTCATCTGTAGCAGGTTTACATATGTTCCTTTAAAAAGCTAATAACAAAGGCGCTGATCAGACTGCGCGGATGTGCAGGCTGGTCTGCGCCTGTGTTGTTCGCAAACCCCGAAGACAGGTTTTCTCACGTTGCGGCCCAAATAAGGAAGAAAAATTCCCAAGAATCAAGGATTAAAGCACATAATATGCACATAACGGCCATATCAATATAAACCCAAAGAGAGGTCAAAAAAGGGAAATATCCAAAAATAAACTTGTCAACCCAATCAGATGGGAACAACAATATTCCAACAACATACCTCTACACGTAAGCAAGCAAAGCCCACACATTATTAAAATCTTGGCGAGAATCTAACATAAATGCCATGACAGTGGGAAAAGGGGACATGACAGACATATGCCTATAGTCTTTTTTTATCTAAGCCCAACGACTGCATACAGGGACGACCTGATCATTGGGCCAGACCACCCGATATAGAGAACTAAGCCTACACTAATAAATACTTGAATGACTTTAAAAAACGCTCTACCCAGAGTTTTCAAACTTTTGCATATTAAGTTTATCATATTTAGCATTATTTCTATAGTAAGCATAAATTCCAGAACATAAATAAAAAATGTCTTTAAGCCGATGAATAATCACCTTCTTTGCATAACTCAGGCGCTGAATTGACTATTGTTAAACCCACACAAGTATTGTAAAGCAGATACATAGTTGGATATATACTGAATGACTTATACCCCTATTCCACACAGGCCCCGAATCCAACGAATTGACAAATATTTGGATTCGTGGCTAAATCGTACTCAGTTCGTGAAGGTCTTAACTGATTCGCACAGTCCGTAGTGAGTTCTTGCAATTCGTAGGTCTATCGGGAATTCGGCTCAAAAGTTTTGAACTGTTCAAAACTTTGGCCACGAATTCCCCGATTCGAAAAATCGTGCGTGATTCGTACTAAATTCCTAAGGCATTCTTGGATATCGTAACTGAATCGTAATCGATTCGGGGGCGTTTTTGCATTGTTTATGACATTCGTAGCTACTCTTAGCTCATTCGTGGGGAATCGGGAGATTACTCTTAGCTCATTCGTGGGGAATCGGGAGATTAAGCCGAACAATAAAACCAAGGAAGAGATAGTAGAAGGATTTTCCCTAAGGTTAATTACCCCGTCTCGCGCATGTAAGCAGTCCTAGAAGTTGAAACAGATTTGGCAGATTCTGGAGCACAATCAGGATCGGTCAGTAGCTCCTGGCTGGTAATTTCGCCAATGGCGAACTGCCATATTTTTCCAAGTCAAAGAGTCTGGGGCAGGACTTTAACGCAGTTGTTTTCTTCTAGCTATATAAGATGCCGTTTTCAACACTCAAGTTGCAGGATCAATTCTACTGCTGCTTTACGAGGAACATTCATTTTGGAACTGATGCCTCCGAAGCATAGATGGGCCTTTTTTATAACTATTGTGAGAGAAAATCTCGCGAATCGTGGCGATTCGTCGCGGATTTCTGTTAATTCGTGCCCAATTTGTGCTGCATTCGGCACATTCTTATCTGATTCGTAATTGATTCCTAAACTTTCGTGCAGCATGCTCTAATGTTATTTTGCTATCCGTAATGAATTCTTGTGCGATTCCAGCCGAATTGAGCCGATTCTCCCGAATATTCGTGACGATGGTCTTTGTGGAATAGGGGTATTAAAACACACCACCTGCTAAAATGCTAATTTATTGTCAAAATGTAATATTTTGGTCTCTTCATTTAGCTTACATTCAATAAGAAAATCGAAACGCTATGGCTTATGGCTGCCGTGACGTCGCGATTTTTGAGACATCCCAAATTTAAAAAAACACAGAGTACAAATACATTATTATAAAAATAAGTTGGTGATCAAAAGGAGTGGATGTGCCAGCTGGTTTGTGACTGTTGTTCACGTATACTTGGGCCTCGACGCGAGAAAACCTGTCTTCGGGGTTTGCAAAGAACACAGGCGCAGACCAGCAACATCCGCGCAGTCTGACCAGCGCCTTTGCTATTCGCTATTACAAACGTATCATATGTAAACTTGCTACAGGCAAAATTTCAATTTTCTAGCTAGTCTCTGTAGCTGAGGAGACTGGTTTGAAACTAGCTTTGACGGAAACCCCGAAGACAGGTTTTCTCGCGTATAGGCCCACTTGAAAGTACAGTAAGAACAACATACAACCCTAACTGACAGCAGGAGCAACAACAAAACACGACTCAACAATGCCACAAACTAAAAACTGAAAACTAATACTGAACTTATTTCGGAAAAGGAATATTTCAAATGTACGCTGGTAATTGACTCGGACCAATAAACATACCCACCTGTTTAAACACTTATTTATGTCGAATTGACAAGCTCTGTTATTAAGCTTGCATACAATAAGAAAATCGAAACGTTGTGGCTTATGATTGCCGTGACGTCGCGATAATTCTGAGGCAACTCAAATTCAAAAATTCACAGATTACCAATATCTTCCATAAGGAATGAAAAAATATTTTCGAACTGATGTTCGTTCTCGAAAGGAAAGACAAAATCAAATCACGAAGTTTTAGGCCTCTGGCAACGTTCATTACGTCTACATAACGTCATTGCTTTTTGACGTAATTGGCTGTTTATATCCTGAGGATCAGGAATAATCAAAATCTTGTTATTGCCAACAGATACTCCTCGATCAGTTGCATAAAAGACAAAAGTATCGCGATATGGGGGAACGTGGGAGTGTAATAAAGCGATTATTTCGGACACCATTTGTGTTTTTCCATTAGTTAAGACATCTGGCTACCACCTCAAAGTGTTTGTTTTTAAATTGAATCAAATTTACATTTGTCAGACGACAATTGTTGAAAAACGCTAACGTCTGTATTACCTCAGAATGAACCATAATAGCAAATCGAAAACATGGTCCACTGTGCAAGAGAATGAAAATGATAAAGCAATGAAATTACCAAGAAAAGGAGAGCCGCTTCGTGGGTGAATTGGTGAGAAATAATAAAAAAAAAACATATTCAAAGGATGGGCGTAGCGCTTCTTGGATACAATGTTAAGCACTGATAATCCCAAGAAAGGGAAGATACTCCCATGAAAGGGAGAGGCGCATCTTGGACGCATTGGTGAGTAAATATGAGTTTTCTAAAGAAAGAACAAGGCACTTCTGGATGTATTGGTAAGCACTAATGAGTTTTCCAAGGAAAGGGCGAGGAGCTTCTTGGGTGCATTGGGTTGTAATAATGAGTTTTCCAAAGAAAGAGCGAGGAGCTATTTGGATGCATTGGCAATAATGACATTTCCCAGGAAAGGGCGAGGAACTTCGTGGATGCTTTGGTTAGCAATAATGATACTTCCTTTATTGGATGCGTTGACGAGTTATTATGAGATTTCCCTAGACAGGGTGAGGCTATTGGATGCACTGGCTAGCATTAATGAGGTTATCTTAGAATGGACGAGGCAATTTTGTGTGCACTGACAAGAGAAGAGTTTGGAGAGTTATGATATATATTTGATTGTGTCTGTGTATATTTATATAATTGAGCCACAACCTGTGAAAACTAGCTTTATGACGAAGTCGTCAAAATGTAGTTTATAACATACACTTAATTTACGAAATGTTCAGAAGTTATCCTGCAAATTTTATGAAGCTATCTCCATTAGCCATCATTTGATGGAAATTTGGCGCGTTGCTGAATTTCTTATAAGGTTTACTTTTTGAGAAAATTTACCTCATCGTCATAAAGGATGAAACCGGTATCAAATCAAAGCTGAATGCCTCTACATTAATTTTGATTGGATTGTACGTTCGAAAATTGGTAGCGTCATAGTTAAAAAAAAGGGGGAGATAACTCTATCCTTGCCAATACGAAAATTGTGAAGTACGAATTTCGAAACGATTTTTTTGCAGTTTAAAAACATTATTTTTTCGTAAACTATTCTATTTTTAAAATCAATTTAACTTTTATTTATTTTTAAATCAAATTTGGCTCATTTTCTTCATTTGCAGATATAACTTATGAGGGATAACTCTTACTTCACTATAAATTAGATAATTTTCATCGATATCGTCTCTAATAATACAGTTATATTTAGTACAAAAAAGTAAAACTTGAGTTATTCGAAGAAAAATATAAAGGCGTTCGTGCATTAAGAGGCTTTTTTGGCCCCCCTTTGAGACCAAAAAATGAAAATTGCTTTAGACGATTTTTTTTCTTTTTAGTTTATTAGAACAATAGCCCAAGTGTTAAAGTCTGGTATTAATTCGATTTTTACCGTTGCTATGGTAACAAAAATGGCAGCCAAAAATAGTAAAGTGACCATTTTGGAGCACATTTAAGACATTTGGCAGAGAAATTAACATTGAGCACAAGCAAATACCAAAAAGATATTTTACACATGATGAGAATTATCACAGCATAAATATATTAAAAGTGTTTTTGGTCTTCGCTTGTGCTGATATCTAATTCTTAAAAAAAGGTCTCAAAAAGCCTTCACTTTGGCCATAAATGGTAATCAACCTATTTCAAGCCTACTTTGTAAGCCATTTTTGTTACCATAGCAACGATAAAAAGTAAAATAAATGCCAGAATTTTACACTTGGACCATTCTTCTAATAATCCAATTGGCTGAAATTGGTGAAAAGCGACTTTCAGTTTTTTGGCTCCAGAGGGGGCCAAATTTGCCCCCTAATGCACGTAGCTCTTTGCTTTTCAAAATATAATCAACAGCATACTGACAAGCTTGACGGCTCAGAAAATTGCTTGCAAAATGCTATCCCCGTGCGAAAAATACTCTGTTTTCGTGCAATTCACCAATACACTTGATATACTATTAGGCACACTTTCTGAATCCTTTTTGAGAAAATTTACCTTATCATCCTAAAGAATGAAACAAGCCTTCAATTGAAGATAAATGTCTATACTTAATTTTTGATTGGGTCGCACGCTCAGAAATAGGTAGCGTCATATTGAATAAAGGGGCGATAAATTTATACTCGCAGAAAACAGAATCGTGAAGTACGAATTTTAAAAGTATCAAGCATGGACTTTTATTCTGAAGACAAATGGTCTGACACATTTCTTTAATTTAGTAATTTGGTAGGCTAAATCCGAGAACCAATGTTTGTTAGCTGAGATAAAGCGTCTTATTGAACGTATTTGCATGATTTTAAGATGGCCGCCAAAATCATACAGAATCTAATATTGTTGTTGATTCATTGTCTATTGTATCTCGGAATATTTGTGGGGGTTCTGTGTTGGTCTTTGTTTTATTATGCATCTCTTTGTGTTCTTTCTATTTGTGTTAACACCTTGACGAGGAAGAGAATGATAGTTGCTTTGCTTTAATTGTCTTTCTGGTGTCTTGTGACTGTAAGTGTTCTGTTGCTCTTCTTCACGATGCCGCGGGTTGATCTGCAGTAGTGGTTGTGGTATTTCCTGTTTATACTTACTAACGTTTTGCTTATCTAGTGTCCAGCTATTATAATGAAGTTTTCATTCATAGCACTATTTTGAAGTAGTTTCAAGAACGAGAAATGAGTTTTGAGAATCGACAAGTTGCTTTGATTTAACTGTCGTCATAATGTCCATTCTTCCTTGCAAAACCCATAAAATGTGTTACATTATTTGTATATCAAAAGTAAGAGCATTTAAATTCGAAGGTACACCAGGGTCGAATTAGACCAGCCTTGCGTCCCCAGGACCATTTCTAATGGGCTTCAAATTAGTTTGTGGGACCGCCTTCAAAATGTAAAAGTATTGCTCTGAAAATAATCCCATTTAAGCTATGTGAAAGTGTGTGGTTTCCATGACAACCAATAATATGCTTCAAAACAGTTGGGTATTTCCCTACACATTACTTATATATCAGCAGAAACTTACCCTAGGGTACTTATTCCGTAAAAAATTAAAGGTAACACATGGCAGCTTTATTCAGCGGTATAGTATGACAGTATGTTAGTTATCAATTTGCATATTCATGAAAATTAATGAATACATTAGAAACTAGAGGACCTTATGGTCCTGAAGCGCTCACCTGATCTCCTTAATAATGTCAAAATAGGTCAAGATCAACTACAACTTATAATGAAACTTTTTTTTTGTTTTATGGGGGTTGCGGCCATTTTGGTCAAGTGACCTAAAACAATCTATTGAATAATCCATCAAAACAGCCCAGTGATTTCTGAGGAAAAGATGTTTAGATAGGTATGTGGCAGTCCAAATGAGTGGACTTGGATAAAAGGTCACAGGTTAGCTTGACATTTGGTACTTATATTAAACGGTTGTCTCGTTAGGTTTAACATTTCTTGCAAGTATTATGATTTCGGTCTAAACAGTTATTGAAAAATGAACAACTTAAGATTTTCCCATAAACATGCATTTGGAATCAAATTTGTTCCTGTCATAAAGTAGGTCAAGGTCAACATAGATTCAACGTTGGTGCAAATCTGGAAGGGCCCACAGCCCCAATGCTACATACCAAGGCCATTGGCCTTTTGGTTCCAGAAAAGAACATATTTTTAGGGGTTTTACCATATATGGGCGTGGCGGCCACCTTGGTCATGTGACCATTACAACTGGTATAAATTTTGGCTGATATATCATAAGTAGTCTTCATATGAAATTTGAGTTCAATTGGCCAAGTGGTTTCTGAGGTCACTATGTTTTAATGTGTTGATAGGAGTCCAATATAAGCGACCTTGGCAGAAAAAGTAAAGGTCAACCTTGACCTTTGAAACTTATTTATAGCCATTGTCTCATTAGGTTTAACATATCAAGTGAGAATAATGACTTTGGCTTCAATGGTATTCAAAAAATCAACTTTTCAAAAAAAAAATCCAATTTATATTCATTAGGAATCTAATTTAACCTTGACGTTAAATAGGTCAAGGTCAACCTAGGATAATCTTTTGAACAAACTTGGTAGGCCCCACATCCCCAATGCTACATACCAAGTTCCAAGGTCAGCAGCCTTCTGGTTCTGAATATTTTTAAAGGGTTTTTACCATATATGGGCGTGGCGGCCATCTTGGTCACGAGACAAAAATATTTTGTATATGTTTTGGCTTACTTATCATAAGTAGTCTTCACATGAAATTTGAGTTCAATGGTTTATGAAAAAACTACGTTTTGATATATTGATTGGACTCCAATATGAGTGACTTAGCTGGAAAGTCAGAGGCCAACCTTGACCTTTGGAACTTATTTATAGCCATTGTCTCATTAGATTTAACATATCAAGTGAGAAAGACTTTGTCTTCAATAGTATTCAAAAAATCAACTTTTCAAAGAAAAATCCTATTTAAATGCACCAGGAAGCAAATTTGACCAACCTAAGATCATCATTTGAACAAACTTGGTAGGCCCCACATCCCCAATGCTACATACCAAGTCCCAAGGTCACCAGCCTTCTGGTTCTGAAGAAGAAGATTTTTAAAGGGTTTTTACCATATATGGGCTCGGCGGCCATCTTGGTCATGTGACCAAAATATTTTGTATAAGTTTTGGCTAACTTATCATAAGTAGTCTTCACATTAAAGTTGAGTTCAATAGGGCCAATGGTTTGTGGGGTCAAATGTTTTACATAGACTTATATAGGGAGAACGTAAAAAATCTTCTTGTCTGAAACCAGAAGGCCTAGACTATTGATAATAGGTATTAAGCATACACCCAGTGGACCTCTACCAAGTTTGTTCAAATTATAGCTCTTGGGCAAAAAATTACCCCACCCCGGGGTTCAAATGTTTTACATCGGCTTATATAGGGAAAACAAGGAAAAATATTCTTGTTTGAAACCAGAAAGCCTAGACTATTGCTATTTGGTATTTAGCAACACATAGTGGACCTCTACCAAGTGTTGTTTAAATAAAAGACCTTGGGCCAGAAATGGCCCCACCCAGGGCGTCACATGTTTTACATAGGCTTATATGGGGAAAATGTGAAAAAAATCTTCTTGTCTGAAACCACAGGGCCAAGAGCCTTGATTTTTTTGGTATTTAGCATCACCAAATGAACCTCTACCAAGTTTGCTAAAAAAAATACCCTGAGGTCAAAAATGGTGTCGCCCCAGGGTCACATGTCTTATAGGAAAGACAAGACAGCACCTAGTTGACTTCTTCCAAGTATGATATAATTTAGACTCTGGGGCACAAAATTGGCCGCCTCGGGGTCGACATGTTACGCAGAGGCCCATCTAGGGAAAACATGAAAAAACCTTCTTGTCTGAAACCACAAGGGCTCGAGCCTTAATATTTGGTATGTAGAATTTTTTTTGTGTGTGATGGGGGAGGAGGTATGGTCTTGATATGCACTCAAAGAGACCAGCTTGATTGCCCTTCACCAAATGGTTTAAATCATTACCTTCCACTGAACAAGACTGGTGCATATAGTACAGGTGAACGATTCAGGGCCACTATGGCCCTCTTGTTAATGTTTCCTTATATATACATGAGTGCGCAAATGAGATAATGTGCATATTCATCATTGGGTCAACGGGCTATATCTCAACTTTTATTTGGTACCATATTTGGTAGTCCATGATATATAGCAGCTGAAATATAGGTTATTTTCTAGGTAAAAGCACTTTAGTTTTTTACTATTTTTGACGTATTCTTATGTGTTCTTTAATATTCGTGAATATGAAAATTAGAATACATATAATCAACGGGTCTCATCCTGTAGTTCAACTTTTGTTTGGTACCAAGTTTTGTAGTCTAGGATAGTGAGCAGCTGGCGTAGAGGTAGTTTTGCAGGGATGCCACCTTAATTATTCTACCAAGTTTGTCTTATTTCTTATGTTTACATTAATTTTTATGGATATTCAAATGAGATTATTTGTATATTTAATCATTTTCATCGAATGAAAATGTCTCAACTTTCATTTAGTACCTAGTTTTGAAGTACATCATAGTAGGCCGTTGGCTGGTTATTTTGAACGTAAACCACCTTAATTTTTCTACCTATTTTGTCGTATTTCTTATGTTAACATTAATGCTAGAATATGTTAATTAGATAATTCGCATGTTTAACCATTTAAGTCAAATGGTTTTGTCTCTACTTTTATTGGGTACCAATATTTATAGAATAGGATAGTTTGCAGCTGGAGAACGGGTAATTTGGTAGGTATTTATTTTTCTACCGATTTCCTCTTATTTCTTATGATTTCACTATTATGCATGAATATTTAAATTAGAAAATTCGTATATTTTATCATTTTGATCAAATGGCTATGTCTCAACTTTTATTTGGTACCACGTTTTGTAAGATATGATAGTTAGCAGCTAGCGTCGTGGTAATTTTGAAGGTATACCACCTTAATTTTTCTAACAATTTTGTCTTGATTAATATTCATGAATAATTAAATTAGATAATTCGCATATTTAATCATTTTAGTCAAATGGCTTTGTCTCAACTTTTATTGGGTAATAATTTTTATAGCATAGGATAGCTAGCAGCAGGAGTAAATGTAATTTTGTAGGTATACCCCCTCAATTGTTCTACCAATTTTGTCTTAATTCTTATGTTTACATTAATATTCATGAATACTTAAATTAGATAATTCGCATATTTAATAATATTTGTTAAATTGCAAAGTCTCAGCATTTTTGGTACCAAGCTTTATAGTCTAGGCTAGTAAACAGCAGACTCTTATGGGACATTTTGTAGGAATACCTACCACCTTCATTTTTTACCAATTTTGTTTTATTTCTTATTTTCCATTAATATTCATGAATATTCAAATTAGATTATTCGTATATTTGATAATTTTGGTCAAAATGCAATGCCTCAACTTTAATTTGCTACCAAGTTTTGTAGCCTACGATAGCTAGCAGTAGATATATAGGTAATTTTGAAGGTATACCTCTTTATTTTTTCTACCAATTTATTCTTATTTCTAATATTTTCCTTAATATTCATGAATATTTAAATTAGATAATTCGTATATTTCATCATTTTGATAAAATGAATATATCTCAACTATTATTATGTAGCAGGTTTTGTAAGATATGATAGTTAACAGCTAGTGTTGTGGTAATTATGAAGGTATACCACCTTATTTTTTCTACCAAGTTTGTCTTAGTTTGCATTAATATTCATGAATATTTAAATTAGATAATTGGCATATTTGATCATTTTGGTCAAATGGCAATGTGTCGAATTTTATTTGGTTCCAAATTTATAGTCTAGGCTTGCAAACAGCAGACTTATAGGACATTTTGTAGGTATACCCCCTAAGTTTTTCGACCAATTTTCTCTTAGTTCTTATTTTCCATTAATATTCATGATTATTCAAATTAGATTATTCGTATATTTGATTATCTTGGTGAAATGGCTACGACTTAACTTTAATTTGGTACCTATTTTTGTAGTCTAGGATAGTTTACAGCTGGTGTATACGTAAATTTGTAGGTATACCACCTTAATTTATCTACCAAAGGACCAGTGTCTATAAGGCCTGTTTCACGGCCACTATGAATTTCCTTTAAACTTTGTGTAATAAAAGTAGTATGTCTTACCTGTAAAATGATGAGATGTTGGATCAATAGATGAAGTTTTCTGAGTTGTATATTCGTTTGAAGTGGGTGGGGTAATTCAACCCTAAACAGGGTTATGCTACAAAAACGACTATATTTTTATAACCATATGTAGCTGGGAATCATCCATTTCAAGATTATTTATGGGATATCAGATATAAAAACTGACACTTATGATATTTTAAAATATTCATAAATGATTAGTATATACTCACTTGAAAGTCATACCAAAATTTTAGTATTTTTTCTTCTCCAACTTTGCGAAAACCACAACATCTTTTCATGCTTAAATGGATTCAATTGATGTTTAGAGGTTACATAGTAAGATGGTAACTATAAAATGAAGAATTGTTTCGATGGTGATTATTTTAAGAGTTATCTGCCCACAAAGCCAGATTTTTTTTCCAAATTTTAGGGTGGCTTACATGCATTAGATATTTTAGATACAGCATTGCTTCTAGGTTACACAATGGTTGCTCATAGTGTCTAGAATAAAACAAAGGTTTCACATCGCTGATATGATCTGCAAGTCAAAGGTCAAGGTCACTAATACTTAAAACTTGCCTAAGGCTCAAAACGCGAACACCTCTTTCATTTTTTGACTACGCATATTCATATTTGCTACAATTATTGCATATCATGTGAAGATTACAACAAAAGTCTCAGAATATGGATATGACCTTGAAATCAAGGGTCAAAGTCAAAAGTATTCTTAAAATCTGTCACACTGCTCTTAATACACACTCCTCTTCGTGCATTGAAGAGGTGTGTTTATATTTAGCACAATAAGTGCATATAATGTGTTGATTAAAATGAAGGCTAAAGATAGCTGATATGACCTTTACTTAAAACCTGTCAATTGCTCTAAATGCAATTATTTTGACCTTGACCTTTGAATAATATATCATAACAGCGATCTGAAACCATTGATGATATATACACATTAAGGCAATAAGAGTGCAAAATATTTATTATCTTCATCGAAACTAGTAAAGGATACTCACTTTACAAGCCATAGAACCAGAATTTAAATATTTTTGAATATGTTAGAGTTTTAAATATTTGACATTTGATTAGAACACAGAGAGTTTCTTGACATCTACATACCTCAGACTGTTGCAAATATCGAAAAAGTAAGAGGAGTGGCACTAGAGGCCAAACAACCTGATAATATATATAGGTCATTTGAATCGATAGATTCTCTATCAAAGAATACAGAAGTCCATGTTGCGAGCCATAGGACCGATTTTAAATACCTTGACCATTGATCTTACGGTCATATTGGTGCTCTGAAACCTTCATTTTAATGTACACACCTTAAGAAATCATTTTGGTATATATGGACATCCTCTAACAAAAATGATTAAAGGAATTCACGTCAACATTTGTAACATATATTGACCTAGACTTTTTACTCCAAGGTCATAGCAGTAATCTGAAACTTTCATTTCTTCACCACACAATATGCGAGTGCAGTACCCAGTGGTAGAATGCATGAGTCGAGATAGAAGGGTTGCGGGTTTGAGTCTTATAGGTGGAACTGCATATTGTTCGTGAGCAAAGTAAAGAAGAAGGCAAAGGTAAGGAATCGATACAATTAAGTAACACACATGACCCAGGACACGGTATGGTATGGGGAGGTGACAAACACAACAAGAAAACATCACATACAAGGGAGCCAAGAGGTCAGCCCTTTCCCAACAGGTGACCACAAGGCTGCAAGAAATAGACATGACAGGCAAGGCACATTAAATCCTGCTTAGTGCCAGTTCAACCCAAGAAAGAGCCATCCTGATATGACTTGACTGAAAAAATATTGGCTGGGATGAACAGGATCAAATCAAACAAACAATACACCATAGGGAATCATTCTGCCAAATATGAACACTCTCGCTGAAAAAAATGACAGAGGAGCTCACTGTATGAGCTGTATATAGGTTCCATGCAAGTGCGACCTTGATGTTTACTTCAAGATCACATCAGCAATATGAAACCTTGGTTTTAAACTACGCTTCATAAGCAATCATTGTGCTTAATATGAAGGCACTGCATCAATGCACAAATGCGGAGTTTGTGTTATGAGCCGTAAGACCGATTTTAAGAAATATTTGACTTTGACCCTTAACTTGAAGGTCATAAATATATTCCGAGATGTTTGTTGCAATCAACATATGATATGCAAACATTGTGGCGAATATGAACACCCCAGGTCAAAATAAATGAAGATGTTTGTAATTCGAGCAATTTTACAGGTTTTAAGTATGTAAGACCTTGACCTATGACCACAAGGTCATATCAGCTATCTAAAATCTTCTTTTAGTCTACACATTATACATACTTGTTGTGCTAAATAGGAACACATCCCATGAATACGCCAAAGAGGAGTTTGCACCCTTAATTACTTTGTATTATTAGCAGTGTGACAGTTTTTAAGAATATTTGACTTTGACCCGTGATTTCAAGGTCATATCCATATTCTGAGACTTTTGTTGTAATCTGCACATAATGGTAATCATTGTGGCAAATATGTTCACACTAGGTCAAAAATGAAAGAGGAATTCGCGTTTGAGCCATAGACAAGTTCTAAGTATTTGTGACCTTGACCTTTGACCACAAGGTCATATCAGCTATCTGAAACCTTCGTTTTAATCTGCACATCAGACGCAATTGTTGTGCTAAATAGGAACACATCCAATGAATACACAAAAGAGGAGTTTGTATTATGAGCAATGTGACAGTTTTAAGAATATTTGACTTTAACCCTTGATTTCAAGGTCGAATCTATATTCTGATAATTTTGTTGTAATCTACACATGATAGGCAATCATTTTTGCCAATATGTTCTCACTAGGTCAAAAAATAAAAGAGGTATTCACGTTTTAAGCCATGGACAAGTTCTAAGTATTAGTGACCTTGACCTTTGACCACAAGGTCATATCAGCTATCTGAAACCTTTGTTTTAATCTACACACCATGAACAATCATTGTTTATTTCAGAAGCAATTGTGCATCGAAAATCTCTAATGCATGTATACCCACTCTAAAGAAAATAAAGGAAAAAAAATAAAATCCCTGGTTTTGCGGGCAGATAACTCTTAAAGTCATCACCATGGAAACAAATCTTCATAATTTCATAATAACCATCTTATATACTATGTAACCTCTAAACATCAATTGAATCCATTCAAGCATGAAAAGATGTTGTGGTTTTTCGCAAAGTTGGAGAAGAAAAAATACTAAAATTTTGGTATGACTTTCAAGTGAGTACATACTTATCATTTATAAATATTTCAAAATATCGTAAGTGTCAGTTTTTATATCTGATATCCCATTAATAATCTTGAAATGGATGACTCCCAGCTACATATGGTTATAAAAAATATAGTCGTTTTCGTTACATAACCCTGTTTTGGGTGGAATTACCCCACCCACTTCAAATGAATATACAACTCAGAAAACTTCATCTATTGGTCCAACATTTAATGATTTGACAGCTAAGACATACTACTTTTATTACACAAAGTTTAAAGGAAATTCATAGTGGCCGTGAAACAGGCCTTATAGACACTGGTCCTTTCTCTTATTTCTTATATTAACAGATTTTTCATGGGTATTCAAATTAGATTATTCATATATTTAATAACTTAGGTCATAATGCATAGGTACCACCTAGTTGAAGTCTACGATAGTTAGTTGTAGACATACAGGTAATTTTGTAGGTATACCGCCTTAATTTTCTCTTATTTCTGATGTTTCATTAATAATCATGAATATTCATGAATATTCAAATTAGATAATTAGTATATTTTTATCATTTCGATCAATTTGTTACGTCTCAAATTTTATTTGGTACCAAGTTTTATAGTTTAAGGTTGTTAGCAGCTGATGTAGTGGTAATTTATAGGTATACCCCTTAACTTTTCGACCCATTTTCTGTTATTTCGTATGTTCTCATTAATACTCATGAATATGCCAATGAAATAATTCGTATACCTATTCAGTCGGCTATTTTGCAAATGTCTCAACTTTAATTTGGTACCATGTTTCGTAATCTAGAATGATTAGCAGCGACATATAGGTAATTTTGTAGGTGACACCCTTTAATTTATTCTACATTTTTTCTCATTTCTTATGTTTTCATTAATATTCTTGAATATTCAAATTAGATAATATTAATATGTAATGATTGTGTTATATTGCTGCGTCTGAAATTCTATTTTATCTATTCAAGAAAGAAAGACTAGATCTTTCAAACATGTATACGTTTTGTGAGTGAAATATAAATGAAAGCAGAGAAGCCATATTTCAATGAGGGACTTTACGGCGCTAATCTATGCTGGTTTTACATTATTGCTAGTTCCAGAGTTACCGCTCCATTTTATGAATGTCGATACTCGATTTTAACGTACAATCCCCACAAATTGATAGTACAACTATATTTATCTTTAATTGAGGCATGTACCATCATTTAGAACGAAAATGTAAGTTTTCTCCAAAAGTAAGCTTTATATGAAAATCTGCAAATTTCCTACGCTCGTATCAACTGTATTGGAATAATGCATTAAAACGCTGTTTTTCCACACAGGGTGGGAACTTTAGAAGCAAATTTCTGAATCGTCAGGCATATCAGGATGCAGCAAATAATGTTTTTGAAAATCGAAAAGATTATTGTTTTAGAAATTATGAAGTTTTACGGGTTTTGATTAGTTATAACGGTATTATAAGGAATAATATAGAGGCAATTATTCTATTTTTAGGGTAGAAAGAATTATTACTCAAGAATACTATGTTCAAATTTATAAAAAAAATCAATAAAATTCAAACAAATATAAATGAAAGTGAACTAACGTTTAGAAAATAAAATAATTTGCTAAAAAAGATTGATTTTAGTCTATAAAAGATCAGTTTAAAAACAGTACTTCACGTTTCCGTTTTTTGCAAACATTGAGTTATCTCCCCATCTTTATTTATTTTGCTACTTATTTTTGAGCATACTACCCAATCAGAAATAAAGTAGTCATTTATCTTGAATTTAAGACCTGTTTCATCCTTTAGAACGATGAGGTCAGTTTTTCCGAAATTTTGAATTTCAGCAACGCGCCTAAATATGGTCTTTTGAAACTATAGACTGTCTAGACTTTAACACACAGCGTGTGAAACGTCATGCCGTTACTAATGACGTCATAGTTTACTTACTGATTTGTGGGCTTGTCAGGTGCATGAAAAACATATTTCTTGCTAAAATAATTTTTATTATCCTTCGCATGTGTGCAATGGAATTTTCAGAAAAGTTGACACGGATTCATTTTCCCCTAAAATTTGCATGATCTGAAAACGACTGACCATACTTTAAAACATTTGACAGTTTCTAAGGGAAGCTGTTGCCATGGAAACATATGACATGATAACGAAGCAAATTAATCGAAATAATTGCCCATTTTATTCTACCTGAATAGGTTTTAAGGCAATATATTAACATGTCAAATTTCCTTTTTATAGTGTTTTTTCAAATGATTTTTACATAAAAAAGTCCTAAATGTCATTCAAGGATAAGGAAATTAAACACCGCTGCAATAAAATATAAATGATTAATGTTCGTATGAGATGAGTCGAAGGAGAACATAAGGTACTTTATCATATGACATATCGGCGTATGGGAGTGGAATAAAGCCATGCAATAAAATCGCTAAACCACTAGTGGTTTAAAGATTTATGGGAAACGTTATGACGTCCATAACAACGTTGCGTACATAATGACAAAATTATGACGTTTCTACGCCAGAAATGAGACTTCAAAGTATTCTTTATGTCATATGATAAATAGAATCTAACACTCGTTCTCTTTTATTATAGAATTTATCAAACTCGTTGCGAAAAAAAAAGATAAAATGCGAGGCTTGCCTCGCATTTTATCTCTTTTCCCCAACTTGTTTAATAAATTCAATAAAACATGAGCACTCATGTAAGATCCTCTATTTATTCATCCGAAGGACAAATACAAGTTTTTTCTTTCATACTTCTAATTGTAAATCTGTTTCGTCATCCTACTCTTATTGTACACATATTTGTCACCTGCGTAGGATTATTTGAGCCAGTGCATGAGATTTGCAACCATGTGGCATTTTAACATGTGTAGACTCAGACGAGCCTCTGCAGCCTCCTGTTAAGATTATAAACTCCAAATGGTTTTCAGTCAGTAGCTTAACAATCATAGAATACTCAAGCGACTAGCAAAGACTCTGGTCAGACTGCGCATATGCGCAGGCTGATCTGAGGTTTTGCTGGTCGCACATACCACATTGTTGGAAATCTCATGCACTGGCTCAATTTTGTTTTGATTTTCAATAGTCCACAACAAACAGTCCCTGTTGGTGTAAGGGGATAATGCCAACTGTCCCCGCATGGTGTGATATAAATAGACAGCCACAAAAACCCCAAATTGAAATGACTCATTAATAGCGCTTAACAAGAAACATCTTTATAAAAGATAACACTATACATCTCTTAAAAAGATAAGAGGTTAAGTTGAGACCTTAAAATGGGGATGGTTATTGAATGTAAATAAACGCACATAATTTCCTACCATTTGAATGTACCCCAACCTCCAACCATCCACTTAGACTCAGATCAGCCTGCACAGTTGTACATGTAAGATGTAACAGCCTTTTTGCTATTTCCTTTATGAGATGACAAGTACAAGCCCTAGTTTCTTCAACTATGTGAGACGAACATAATACCAAATAAAGCTAGCCTGCAAACATGTCCACTAATTCCTGTTATAGAATGAAAGCAAATGGATGGGTTTCACATCGATCGTGCAACGGTTTGGCCATACAATTTCGTTTAGCTGATTGCCGTAGACAGATTGCAGACAGACTTTTGCAAATATCCAGACATGGCCGATTAGATGATGGACATTGAAAGGTAGCCGTGCTATACTCGTATGGCTACACGATGTTAGCAGCTTGACAGTTGGAAAAGAAAACAGCCGTAGTTGCACGGCAGCCGCAATACTGACGTGAGGTAGCCGTTCACACTTGCAAGACTGTCGCAAGACAGTTCCACGATATCACAAAATATCCTCACGACTCGCAATAATTCTAAGGCTGTCGCACGGATGTCTTGTGATTCGGTGTGCGTTCATCGTACTTTCATCGTGCATTCGGCGTTAAAATTCGACCTGAGGGGAAATATTACTTGACTTTTCGCTTACTGTAAAGGCGGCGCCTCATGAATGCGTAATTAGGACTAGTCAACCTTAGGCATAGGTAAAAGCTGAAATGGAGGCGTGGTTTTATTTAAAAGTAACTGTATCATCTTGTGCCAACACCTCAGTCATTATTTAGTCCTTAAAACGCCAGCAAATAACTGCATCTGAAAATGTCTATTTAACATTAGAAGGGAGGCAAACATTGTGGATCCAGATCAGACTGCTCCTACAGGAGCAGTCTGATCTGGATTCACGCTGTTTATCTATGAGGCTTCAAATAGTTTAGTGGACGACAAAAAACATACATTTTGTTATTATGCGCTTTAAGGGTTAATAAACATGAGTTCAATGTGTATACGGTTAGGATTTTCATAAAATGCATGCACCTTTGCGCGGCTCAAAAAGCTTATTTACTCTTTTCCAAATTATAAATAAAACCTGATTTCCCTTCCTTAGCAGATGAAATAGCCGAAGCACACCCAGATATGAATATTAAAGTTGCCGCCTTTACAGTAAGCGAAAAGTGAAGTAATACAAAAGCAGGGGTCATCATAGTTCTACGGAAGGACAGCTCCTCGGGATGGTTTTTGAGACGAGAATGCTGCGAGATCAGGAAAAGCCACATATTGTTATTTTGGCTCTTTTTTCATCAAATTTTAAAACTTGCACACCCTTCCATAATCATCAGCTATTGAAAGAGGCATTGGCTGAAATATAAAAACTAGAGGAACTGAGGCGCTCACCTGATCTCCTTAATAATTTTAAAACAGGTCAAGGTCAACTACAGCTTATAATGAAACATTTTGTTTTACCATATATGGGGGTTGCAGCCATTTTGGTCCAGTTACCTAAACAATCTAACAGCCCAGTGATTTCTGAAAAAGATGTTTAGATAGGTATGTGGTGGTCCAAATGAGTGGCCTTGGATTTAAGGTCTTAGGTCAGCTTGACATTTTGACCTTGAGGGTCATTAGCGTCAGACAGTATTAAACTAAACATGATAAAGATGGAAAAAGTAAAAATTTATAGGATAAAATAAAAGGAAAGATGATGATGAGTTTGTATAATGATAATTAGTTGCAATACAATTGTTGACAGGAGAGACCACGTACAATATCTGACAGTTTCAAAGAGCTATTCAGATAACTGTACATGTTCTTTAACTGAACAGAATACAACATTAAAAAATCTGTATTATGGTCTGATACAAATGTAAAACAAAACATGATTTTAAAAATAGCAATTAGATTTTGTTAAAAAGATTTATTTGTCTTAAAAATGTCATAATACTATCAATATGTATATCTTGAAACAACTCTTTCATGTTATCAACATGGAAGTAATTATTTCTTACTTGTGCAAAATCGCCACACTCCAAAAGGAAGTGACGTACAGTGAATGGTGCGTCGCAACCAACACATTGTGGCATCTCTTCACCTTGTAATAAGTATGAATGAGTGACTCTTGTATGACCTAAGCGGATTCTAGCTAAAACTACTTCTTCTCTTCTAATGTTTCGAACAACTGATTGATATTCACCAATAGTTGGTTTGATATCAAGAAGTTTATTACCAATGCTGTTATTCCATGAAGTTTGCCACTCTTCCAAGATATATTTATTGATAGATGGCTTAAAATTTGAAAATGGAATTTTAAAAGAAGTTGGTTCTAATGAAAGCGATGTTTTTGCTTGCTTATCTACCATCTCATTCCCTTGGATACCTATATGACTAGGAATCCAACAGAGAGCAATTTCTTTATAAGCTAAAAGCTCATGACATTTTTCTAAAAGTTTCTGAATCTGTGGATTCTTTGAACTGGTATGGTTCATTGCTTTCAATACAGAAAGCGAGTCAGAAAATATAATAAATTTATTGTTAGCATCACAAGTGCTAATGAAATCTAAAGCTAGATCAATTGCTTTGGCTTCAGCAGTGAAAATTGATGAATCGTCAGGTATACGTTGCATATTACTATGGTTGTCTGATATAACAGCACAACCAACCTTTGAAACTTCCTTTGACCCATCAGTATAAATTTGTTAGTAATTCTTATAACGACTTTGCATTTTTCTGAAATCATCTTTTAATATGTGTGGATTTGATTCAGATTTTTTCCCAGAATGTAAATCAAAAAGAATTTCAGGTGGTTTCATACACCAAGCTGGAATATTTGGTGTAAAATGTTTTTCAATATTTTGTGGTTTGATATTGGCAGATTCTAAGAGTGGTGAAATTCTGATGCCAAACGATTTAATAGCTTTAGGTTTTTGTTCATATAAATTAACATAATTTGGTGGGAATGTAACTTCATGAGCAGGATTTGATGGGTTAGCAGCAAGTCTTACAGCATATTGCAAAGACAGTTTCTCTCTTCGTGAGTATAGTGATGGTTCATTTGCTTCCACATAGAGACTAGCAACAGGAGAAGTTCTAAAAGCCCCTAAAGCTAATCTAAGTCCTTGGTTATGTATAGGATCAAGCATTTGAAGATATGATTTTCGTGCAGAGCCATATATAATACAGCCATAGTCTAATTTTGACCGGACTAGAGACCGATAAAGTTTGAGAAGTGTAGTTCGGTCTGCACCCCAAGACGTATGGGAGAGCACTTTTAAAAGATTCAATGCTTTTAAACATTTAGCTTTGAGATATTTAATATGGGGTATAAAACTGAGTTTTCTATCAAATAAAATGCCAAGGAATTTAGATTCCTCAACAACTGGAATAGGTGATCCATATAAATGTAAAACTGGATCATCATGTTGCTTGCGCAACTGACAGAAATGTACACACTGTGTTTTTGATTTGGAAAACTTAAAACCATTGCTTGTTGCCCAATTTTCAATCTTATTTAAATTTTGTTGCAGTTGGCGTTCAATCGTCGCCATGCATTTTGAGCGATAACAGATACAGAAGTCATCAACATATAATGAGCAATCAGTAAGATTACCTAAACATTTCACAATATCATTAATTTTAATGCTAAAAAGTGTTGTAGATAGAACGCCTCCTTGAGGTACACCTTGCTCCTGGTCATAATAGTCAGACAGAGAGGAGCCAATTCGGACTTGCATGGTGCGGTCTGCAAGGAAGTTTTCAATGAATGTAGGAAGTCTACCTCTTAATCCTAATTTGTGGATATCTTTTAAAATGCCATATCTCCAAGTGGTATCATAAGCTTTTTCCAAATCAAAAAACACAGCAACTACATGTTCCTTTTTAATAAAGGCATCACGTATGAAGGTTTCCAATCTAACTAAATTATCAGTTGTACTGCGGTCAGATCTGAAACCAGACTGGAACCGCGATATATGATTATTGGATTCTAAAAACCAAGTAAGTCTTTTATTTATCATTCTTTCAAGTGTTTTACATAGACAACTTGTTAAAGCTATAGGTCTATAATTATTAGGTTCCGCAGGATCTTTCCCAGGTTTGGGAATTGGGATTATGGTTGCTAAGGTCCAATCTTCTGGAAATTTACCAGTAGTCCAAATGTAATTAAATATATTCAAAAGAGTTTCAAGAGAAGTATTTGGGAGATGTTTAAGCATTTGATAGTGGATCTCATCAGGACCCGTGGCTGAGTCATGTGATAGTTGAATAGCTTCAACTAATTCATCTAAATTAAAATCTTTGTTATAAATTTCATTATTTTGTGATTTAAAATTCAATTTAACTTTCTCTTGTTCGGTTTTAATCTTTCTGAAGGATTCGGAGTATTTGAATGATGATGAATTGTGACAAAAAGTTTCTCCTAAAGTGTCAGCAATGTCTGTTTTTGAAGTTGCTTTGCTGTCAGTACCCACCATGTTTAAATGTGTGTAACTGGGGGATTTGTTTTTTCCAGAGATTTTTCTTATCATATCCCAAACCTTTTTAATAGGTGTTTTATGATTGATTTTCGAAACGTAAGATCTCCATGACTTACGCTTCGAAAGTTTAATTGTTCTACGGGCTTTAGCTCTAAATACTTTAATGTCATTGAAATTGTTGGTATTTGGAGATCTTTTGAATTTAGATAGAGCTTGTTTGCGTTGTTTAATTGCTTCTTTACAGTCGTCATTGTACCATGGATTACTTTTAGTTGGATTTGTCGAAGTTTGAGGGATACATTCTTTAGATATTTCGATAAGAGAAGAGGTAAAATCAGCTATAGGATCAGAAGATTCTTTGAAGTTTTCTGGCACCAATTTACCAGTGCACAGAGTATTAAATAGATCCCAGTTGGCTCTATTTAATTTCCACTTTGGATTGTGATCCTCAGTGGAATAAGTGTTCTGTTCAATGATGATAGGGAAGTGATCACTATTGTGTTGGTCTTCACATACAGACCAATTATAATCAAGAAACAGTGATGGATGACAGAAGGAAAGATCGATAGATGTAAAAGACTTTGTACTTGGAGAATGATAAGTATAAGACTTATCATTCATAATACAAATGTCATTCTTTGTAATGAAATTTTCGATAAGTTCACCTCTGGAATCATTGTTTTGACCACCCCAGAGGATATTGTGACCATTGAAGTCACCTAATAAAATATAAGGAGAAGGAAGTTGTTGCAGTAAATTGTCCAAGTGTTGGGAGTTAAGAGAAAACGATGGAGGAATATATACAGAACATATGGTTATTTCTCTGTCTAGAGTGACAGAAACAGCAGTTGCTTGTAGTTCTGTTTGTAAATCAATCTTTCTTTGTGGGAAAGATGATTTTACAAATATTGAGGCACCACCAGAGGGCCTCAGACAATCAGTATGAACATGGTTATATATATTAACACTCCATTATTTGGTTACTGGTAATCTTGGCAGTGTGCCTTTAGGAAGATGGTCACTGGAAGAAGAGTCTGTAAATACCACAGACTCCTCTTCCATACGCACCTCCTCATCATCTTTTTCTGCAAACACAGAATATGGATTCTTTTCAGCTTGTTTTGCTTTTTCTGTTTGTTCTTTTTCTTTCTGTGCTTGTTCTTTTTGCCATTGCTGTTTTCTTTCTTCTTTTTGTTGTTTTTTAAGTTTTTCTTTCTCTTCTTTTTTTCTTCTTCTCCTCATCTTTCTGTATCATTTCTAAGGTCGCCCCCTTAAGGGCTGGCCCAGAATGAGAGGAGTTACTTTTTCCTGGTTTAGGAGATGTGTTACGTTTTTCCTTTGTACCTTGTGTTTTCTCTGTTGTCTGTTTTAAGTATTCGTCAAAGCTGTCGTCCGTCTGTGTGGTTTTATTTTCAGTTTGTGTAGATTTGTTGCAAGTGCCTGATTTAACAGCACTTGCATAAGTTTGACCTGTGTAAAATTGCTCGTATTGTTTACGAGCATCAGGAAATGATAAGTTGTTTTCACATTTGATTTTGAGAATTTTTTTCTCTTTCTCCCATTGTGGGCATTGCTTCGAGTTTGCAGGGTGATTACCTGAGCAGTTGACACATTTGGATGGTTTGTTACACACGCCAGATGGTCCACAATGTTCAGGCTCACCGCAGTTGCAGCATACAGGGTGTCTACCACATTTACTTTCGTGGTGACCAAACACTTGACAACTGTAACATCTAAGTGGGTTTGGTATATAGACATCTACTTTCACTTGCATAAAGCCTATTTTAACAACTGTAGGTAAGGTAGGTGAATTAAATGTAAGAACATATGTGTTGGTTAATTTTGTTTCACCATCACGACGTACAGTGATTCTACGTACATCCGTAACTCCCTGTTCAACCATGCCTTCCTTGATATCATCGCTTGTCACTCTGTTCAAGGCTGGACAGCGAATAATACCCTTGGATGTGTTCAAGGATGAATGGGGTGTTACGGAGCACTTAAGACCACAAAATGTCTTCATCTGTAGTAGATTTTTTTCGTGTGCTTCTTTAGCACATTGTATTAAAAGATCACCAGACCTTAGGTTCTTTATGCTCTTTGGTTCTCCCGCAATGCTCATTATGGTTTTATGTACAACAAACGGAGAAAGAGAAGAAATAGTCTCTCCTTCTTTTTCTGAATGGATTATTAAAAAATCTGGGTACATAAGGTTTTTTGGTTGAGGTTGACGAACTTGACGAACTTGATTTAGTTGGTTGAGAAGCTGGGTACGAGTTTTCAGAGTCAGTATCTGAATTTGCTACGTGACGTTTTTTTGCTTTTTGTTTAGCCATGTAGTTTAGTTGTTTGATTCATCCTCCATGCTCCCCACCCACCGTGGAGCCCAACAAGGGAGCACTTTAATGGAGTGGATTTCCGATCTCCAGTGCTAGAGATACATAGAAGGTATACTTGCACAAATAGAATCTGCACAATTGACCCATTAAGCCACTGCCTTCCAAGATTATTTTATAAAAGAAAGAAAGTTTAAGATAATGGACACATGGTTGGCATCAGAACGATACTATAGAACGAAGATATAAGAAATATTTTTTTTTACATTTTCAGAATCCTGGGGCTTAGCATGACAAAGCCGATTAGAAACACCGGGCCGTGTTTCCACCTCAGTCTACCCCGTCAAAGAGGCCAAAGAGACGTGTTGAGTCATACAGAATTTATAAACGTCCATATTCTGCATGCTCTCAGTCTTCCAGGCCATCCCCTTTGAGTTACGAGAAAGCCACCCACGGCAGACTGGTGGGTCCTACTCTTAGCACTCCCAGAGGAGACAATAATTACAATCAATATCGTCCCCTGTGTGAAGTGTGCCCCAGAGACCGCGACAAGGTGGTAGGGACTCTCCAGGGACATCACCAATGCTACATAGTAAATTACTAAGTCCCAAGACCATTGGCGTTTTGGTTCCAGAGAAGAAGATATCTAAATAGTTTTTGCCATATATGGGCATGGCGGCCATCTTAGTCATGTGACCATAACAATTTGTACAAATTTTGGGTAACCAATCATAAGAAGTCGTCATTTGAAATTTGAGTTCAATTGACCTGGTGGTTTCTTAAAAAACTATGTTTAAATACGTTGATGGGACCACAATATGAGCGACCTTGGCTAAAAGGGCAAAGTTCAACCTTGACCTTTGAAACTTATTTATAGCCATTGTCTCGGTAGTTTTAACATATCAAGTAAGAATAATGACTTTGGCTTAATCATTATTCAAAAAATCAACTTTTCAACAAAACAAAAATCCCATTTAAATGCATTAGGAAGCAAATTTGACTTTGACGTTAAGTAGGTCAAGGTCAACCTAGGATCATTATTTGAACAAACTTGGTAGGCCCCAAATCCCCAATGCTACGTACCAAGTCCAAAGGTCATCCACTTTCTTGTTCTGGAGAAGAAGATTTTTAAAGGTTTTTTACCATGTATGTGCGTGGCGACCATCTTTGCCATTTGACCAAATGTTTTGTATAAATTTTGGCTAACCGATCATAAGGAGTCTTCACATGAAATTTGAGTTCAATTGGGCCAATGGTTTTTGAGAAAACAAAGTTTTAATATATTGATGGGACCACCATATGAGCGATTTTGGCTGAAAGTGCAAAGGTCAACCTTGACCTTTGAAACTTATTTGTAGCCATTGTCTCATTAGTTTTAACATATCCAGCAAGAAAAATGACTTTGGCTTTAACAGTATTCAAAAAATCAACCTTTCACAAAAATTACCATTTAAATGCATTAGGAAGCAAATTTGACCTTGAAGTTAAGAAGGTCAAGGTCAACCTAGGATCATTATTTGAACAAAAATTGTAGGCCCAACACCCCCAATGCTACATACCAAGTCCCAATGTCATCGGTCTTCTGGTTCTGGAGAAGTAGAATTTAAAGGGTTTTTACCATATATTTAAAGGCTTTTTACATATTTGTCATCTTATTCATGTGATCAGGACCATTTGAACAAACTTTCGTTCCCGTGTCATAGTCTCCATATGAAATTTGAGTTCAATTGGCCCAGTAGTTTCAGAGGAGATGTTTGAAAATGTTGACGGACGGACCGACCGACGCCGGAGTCACTGGTATACTATTAGCTCGGCTCAGGTGAGCTAAAAATGTTTTGCGCAAGGACACAGAATAGCGTCTGGAACCAGCGACCTTCGATATAAAATCGAACATACTACCACTGAGCAAACGCCCCCTTTACAAATAGGCTTATTCTGGCGGTGATTATGTTGCTGTTATTTAGGCCTCGTCTCGAGAAAACCTGTCTTCAGGAGTGTGTCGATAACAAAGGTGCAAACCAGCCTGTGCATCCGCGCAGACTGATCAGCGCCTTTGATTTTCGCTTATAGGAAGGTATCATATCTAGACTTGCTACGAACAAAATTAAAAAAAATTCTAGCTAGTCTCTGTAGCTGATGAGACGTATAAAGGCTCTGATCAGACTGCGCGTATGCACAAGCTGTTCTGAGACTTTGCTGGTCGCACATACCACATTGTTGGAAATCCCATGCCACGGCTCACTGATTATATGTACACATATGCGTAAGATAGCAACGACACTAACACCAATAACAAGCAACAGAGAGGTTGTTTGTTTGAATGGATTCTTTACGTCCCATCAACAATCTTTCAGTTATACAGGGACGGGTCTTCCTGGGTTGAACCAGTACTAAGCTAGGATAAATATGTCTTGCTGAAGGACCACAACACAGTGATGCCGGTGAAGCTCGAACCCGCGACCCTTCGGTCTCTAGTCAATCACTCTACCACTGAGCCACTGCGCTCCCAGCAACAGAGAGAATCACTACATAAGTACCGCTTTAGAACGATCTGCTATAAACTGTCAACTCTACTGATGAAAGTCAATGACAGAAAACTAGAAGATATGTTGAAATGCATGAGGACATAAAAATCACGATTACAAGGAAACGACTTTGGAAATCCTTTGGTAATAACTGACAAAATAGCATTCGAATATTTCTCATAACTTCTGTCGCAAATTACTTGAAGAAACATCTGGCATGCTTATTTGTTTAACGATTTCTCGCTCTGCTTATGCGAAACCGGAAGGTCGTGTAATCGATTTCTTGTTTTAACAGCCGTTACACGTAAAAAAAAACGTTTGCAGCCGTGCTATTGTGTGTTAGAATCGAAATAGATGAGGGTTTGGTTGCAACAGAAGCAACGACGGGCTGCTACAGCAGTCATAAATAATCTTAACAGATTCTGTAAGTGATGTTTCTACGAATGGAGGTACTAATCATACGAGAGGGAAAAAACTGGGGGACCTGAGGCGCTCACCTGATCTCTTTAATGATGTTAAAATAGGTCAAGGTCAACTATGACTAATAATAAAACATAGTTTGCTTTACCATATATGGGGGTTGCAGTCGTTTTGGTCAAGTGACCTAAAACAATCTATTGAATACTCCATCACACAGCCCAGTGATTTCTGAGAAACCAATGTTTAGATAGGTATGTGGCAGCCCAAATGAGTGACATTGGGTAAAAGGTCAAAGGTCAGCTTGACATTTGGTACTTGTATAAAACCGTTGTCTCATAAGTTAAACATCTCTTGAAAGTATCATGATTTCGGCTTTAACAGTTATAGAAAAATGAACAACTCTAGATTTTATCCATATATGATGCACGCGGAATCAAATTTGACCTTGCCATAAAGTAGGTCAAGGTCAAGCTAGATTCATCATTTGTGCAAACCTGGTAGAGAATACATTCCCAATGCTACATACCAAAGTAAGTAAGGTTGCAAAGATCAGGAATCGATCAAGTCCCAAGGCCATACGCCTTTTGTACCAGAGAAAAAGATATTTAAAGGGGTTTTACTATATACGGGTGTGGTGGCCTTGACCTTTGAAACTATTTATAGCCAATGTCTCATTAGGTTTAACATGTCAAGTTGGAATAATGACTTTGACTTCATCAGTATTCAAAAAATCAACTTTTCAAAAAAACAATCCCATTTAAATGGATTAAGAAGCAAATTTGACCTTGACGTAAATTAGGTCAGGGTCAACTTAGGATAATCATTTGAACAAACTTGGTAGGCCTCATATCCCAAATGCTACATACCAATCCCCAATATCACAGGCCTTCTGGTTTTGGAGTAGAAGATTTTTAAATGTTTTTACCATATATGGGCGTGGCGGTCATCTTGATCATGTGACAAATATAGTTTGCATAAATTTTGGTTAACTTATCATAAGGAGTCTTCACATGAAATTTGAGTTCAATTGAGCCGATGGTTTGTGGGAAAATTATGTTTTAAAATATTGATTGGAATCCAATATGAACGACCTAAGCTGAAAGGTCAATGGTCAACAGTGACCTTTGGAACTAATTTATAGCCATTGTCTCATTAGGTTAAACATATCAAGAGAAAATAATGACTAAGGCTTCCAGTTTTCACAAAAAATCAACTTTTCAGAAATTATCCCATTTCAGTGCATTAGGAAGCAAAGGGGCACGTGCATTAAGGGGCTATTTTGACCCTCTCTAGAGCAAAAAACTGAAAATTGCTTTTCACCAATTTCATCTTATTGGTTTATTAGGAAAATAGCCCAAGTGTAAAATTCTGGCATTTATTTTACTTTTACCGGTTGCTATGGTAACCAAAACTGCTGACAAAATAGGCTTAAAATAGAGAAATTGCCATTTTAGGCCAAATTTGAGGCTTTTGGAGACCGATTTTTTAAGAATTAGATATCAGCACAAGCAAATACCCAAAAAAACCTTTTAATGTATTGTGTGCCGTGATAATTCTCATCATCTGTTAATATATTTTTTTGGTGTTTGCTTGTGCTCTATATTAATTCCTCTGTTACATGTCTCTGATTTGCTCCAAAATGGTCATTTTCCTATTTTCAGCCTATTTTGGCGGCCATTTTTGTTACCATAGCAACCGTAAAAGTCGAATCAGTACCAGACCTTTACACTTTGGCTTTTGTTCTCATAAAGTAATAAGAAGAAACTTGGGAAAAGCAACTTTTATTTTTTTACATCATAGGCGGGCCAAAACAGCCTCTTAATGCACGTACCCCTTTGACATTGACGTTATGTAGGTCAAGGTCAACCTAGGATCATCATTTGAAAATACTTGGTATAGGCCCCACAACCCCTGTCTCAAGGTCATCGGCCTTCTGGTTCTGGAGAAGAGGATTTTTTAGAGTTTTACCATATATGGGCATTGCGGCCATCTTGGGTCATGTGACCAGGACCATTTAAACAAACTTTCGTTCCCGCGTCCCAAGGAGTCTCCACATGCAATTTTAATTAAATTGGCACAGTGGTTTCAGAGGATTTATTAGTTTGGTGCTTAACGACGCATAAAAGTAAGTAACGTGAAAAGATCAGGAATCGATACAATCAAGTACCACACCTGACCAAGGATACCAAAGGGGAAAGTGACAAACTCACAGTAAGACACCACAAACGAATGCCAAGAGGTCAGCCCTTTCTCAGCAGGTGACAACTAAGCACATATAAACAGACGCACACAGAGACATAGCAAACACCAGATAGAAAAAAAAACATAAAAGATCCACATAAGACGTGCCGCCTTGGAACGGTCAGTAAAATATTTGCTGGAGGGCTTAATCCGGTTTAACGGCGCCAACCTCACCCTTAATTCAGATGTGGATCAAGACACATAGATTTTGTTTGATTTAATTTTCTACGTCCACTCAACAATCTTTCAGTTATGCGGGACGGGTCTTCCTGGGTTGAACCAGTACTAAGCTAGGATAAATGTGTCTTGCTCAAGGACCACAACGCAGTGACGCCGGTGAGGCTCGAACCCGCGGCCCTTCGGTCTCGAGTCAAGCACTCTACCACTGAGCCACTGCGCTCCCTGGTTTGCATGTAAGACCCCTAACTTATCAATGCATCATTTCCAAAAACACATAAATCAAGATATAACAAGGAGATAAAGCAAAGATAAGGACTCAACAGTAAATAAAACTAAATACCTGAGCAAGAGAAATCCAACAGGTAAACCCCGTTGGTCCCGACAGTTAGCCAAATCATCAGGCAACCCTTGTGGGTCATAAGCGTCAGACGGTATTAAAAAAACATGATGTGGATGGAAGAAGTAAAAATTTATAGATAAAATAAAAGGAATGATGATGATGTGTTTGTATTATGATAATTAGTTGCAATACGATTGTTGACAGGAGAGATCACATACAATATCTTACAGTTTCAAAGAACTATTCAGATAAATGTACATGTTCTTTTACTGAACAGAATACAACATTAAAAGAATCTGTAAGATGGTCTGATACACATGTAAAACAAAGCATGATTTTAAAAATAGCAATTAGATTTTGTTAAAAAAATTTATTTGTCTGAAAAATGTCATAATACTATCAATATGTTTATCTTAAAATAACTGTTTCATGTTCTCAACATGGAAGCAATTATTTCTCACTTGTGCAAAGTCGCCACTCTCCAAAAGGAAGTGACGTACAGTGAATGGTGCGTCGCAACCAAAACATTGTGACTCTTGTATGACCTAAGCGGAGGCTAGCTGAAACGACTTCTTTTCTTGTGTTTCGAACAACTGATTGATGTTCATCGATAGTTGGTTTTTCCAGGTAAAATTTTAGATAAACTTAAAGCTAGAGATTTCAATGCGACAAGTTTGTCTTCGTATGATTTTTCTACTCTTTACACTACTTTACCTCATAATTTAATTAAAGATAAACTTATTGATCTTATTGAAAGAACTTTCCAGAGAGAAAGCTCTCCTTACCTTGCACGTAATGACAGAAATGCATTTTTTACTTCGCAAAAACCCTAAAATTTATCATGCATGGTCATGTCAAAATGTATGTGATGCGCTGACCTTTTTGTTGGACAATTTTTTTTTTTCGATTTGGCACCAAGCTCTATAGACAAGTTGTTGGGATTCCTATTGGCACTAATTGTGCTCCCCTGGTTGCAGATTTATTCCTGTTTTGTTATGAGAGAACTTTATGATGTCTCTCTCTGATGATAAGCAGGCTGATGTTATTGATGCGTTTAACACTACATCCAGATATTTGGACGATATTTTAAACATTAATAATGTTTATTTTGACAATATGGTAAGTCAAATATACCCTTCAGAGCTCCAACTTAAAAAAGTCAATACCTCTGATACCGAAGCTGCATTTTTAGATTTACATTTGTCTATTGCTAATGATATAGTGTCTACCAAAATTTATGATAAACGTGACGTCTTTGATTTTGAAATTGTCGATTTCCCATTTTAGATGGTGATGTTCCTAGCTCTACATCCTTTGGAGTCTATATCACTCAACTCATTTGTTCTGCTAGAGCATGTAGCTATATTACTGACTTCAACACTCGCAATAAATTGTTAACTAAGAAACTTCTTAAACAAGGCTATCGCTATCATAAACTTCACAAAACCTTTACTAAATTTTATAGACGGTACTATGATTTGATATCTAAATTCCAAGTTGGACTTAAATCTCTCTTACGCCACAGACTTTCGGAACCTGAGTTGTATGGTGATTTGGTGTATAAATTGAAAAAGATTGTTGGCTCTAATAATTTTTCAGCGCAGTTCATTAAAATAATTTCCCATTATAAAAAAATTGGCTATAACATTAATGTATTGCAACAGACTGCATGCTTGGTGGTCAGCCCAATCACGGTTGGTAACTTTGCTTTCCTATTTAATTGTACATCGGTGGGTCGGACTTCAGACTCGATGACAGTTTCGACTTAAAGACTTATCTATAAATGAGATGGTAGGGGCCTGATGCTTTGGCTGTTTGTCGGGCCCACTGGGGTTTACCTGTTGGATTTCTTTTGCTCCGGTAGTTCAGTTTTATTTACTGTTGAGTCCATATCTTTGCTTAATCTCCTTTTTATATCTTGATTTATATGTTCTAGGAGATGATGCATTGAAAAATTAGGGATCCTTCATGCAAACCAAACATCTATGTGTCTTGGTCCACATCTGAACTAAGGGTGAGGATGGTGCACCGTTAAACCGGTTTAAGCCTTCCAGTAAAATATTTTACTGACCTTTCCATGGCGGTGCTTCTTTTATGGATCATTTATGTTTTTTCTGTCTTGTGTTTGCTATGCAATTTTATATGCGTCTGTTTAAATGTGCCTTGTGGTCACCTGCTGGGAAAGGGCTGACCTCTTGGCTTTCGTTTGTGGTGTCTAGCTGTGAGTTTGTTACTTTACCATTGGTATCCTGGGTCAGGTGTGGTACTTGATTGTATCGATTCCTGATCTTTGCACGCTTACTTACTTTATGTCAAGAAGTTTATTTCAAATGCTGTTATTCCCTGAAGTTTGCCATTCTTCCAAGATAAATTTATTGATAGATGGCTTAAAATTGGAAAATGGAATCTTAAAAGAAGTTGGTTCTAATGAAAGCGATGTTTTTGCTTGCTGATCTACCATCTCATTCCCCTGGATACCTATATGTCTAGAAATCCAACAGAGAACAATTTCTTAATTGGCTAAAAGCTCATGACATTTTTCTAAAATTTCTGAATCTGTGGATTCCTTGAACTGGTATGGTTCATAGCTTTCAATACAGAAAGCGAGTCAGAAAATATAATAAATTTATTGTTAGCATCACAAGTGCTAATGAAATCTAAAGCTAGATCGACTGCTTTGGCTTTAGCAATGAAAATTGATGAATCGTCAGGTATACGTTGTATATTGTACAACCAACCTTTGAGTCTTCTTATGATCCATCAATATAAACTTGATAATTCTTATAACGACTTTGCAGCAGTCTGAAATCATCTTTTAATATGTGTGGATTTGATTCAGATTTTTTTTTATCAGATCGTAAATCAAAAAGTATATCAGGTTGTTTCACACACCAAGCTTCATATAAATTAACATAATTTGGTGTAAACTGTTTTTCAACATTTTGCGTTTTAATATTAGCAGATTCTAAGAGTGGTGAAATTCTAATGCCAAATGATTTAATAGCTTTAGGTTTTTGTTCATATAAATCAACATAATTTGGTGGGAATGTAACTTCATGAGCAGGATTTGATGGATTAGCAGCAAGTCTTATAGCATATTGCAGAGAGAGTTTTTCTCTTCGTGAGTATAGTGATGGTTCATCTGCTTCCACATAGAGACTAGCAACAGATGAAGTTCCAAAAGCTCCTAAAGCAAATTTTGTTTGATTTGATTCTTTACGCCCCATCAACAATCTTTCAGTTATATAGGGACGTGTCTTCCTGGGTTGAACCAGTACTCAGCTAGGATAAATGTGTCTTGCTCAAGGACCACATTGCAGTGACGCCGGTGAGGCTCGAACCCGCGGCCCTTCGGTCTCCAGTCAAGCACTCTATCACTGAGCCACTGCGCTCCCTCTAAAGCTAATCTAAGTCCTTGATTATGTATAGGATCAAGCATTTGAAGATATAATTTTCGTGCAGAGCTATATATAATACAGCCATAGTCTAATTTTGACAGGACTAGAGACCAATAAAGCTTGAGAAGTGTAGTACGGTCTGCACCCAAAGAAGTATGGGAGAGCACTTTTAAAAGATTCAATGATTTTAATCATTTAGCTTTGAGATATTTAATATGGAGTATAAAACTGAGTTTTCTATCAAAAAAATGCCAAGGAATTTAGCTTCCTAAATAACTTGAATAGGTGATTCATATAAAACAGGATCATCATGTTGCTTGCGCAACTGACAGAAATGTACACACTGCGTTTTAGATTTTGAAAACTTAAAGCCATTGCTAGTTGGCCATTTTTCAATCTTATTCAAATTTTGTTGCTGTTGACGTTCAATCGTCGCCATGCTTTTTGAGCGATAACAGATACAGAAGTCATTACCATATTATGAGCAATCAGTACGATTCCCTAAACATTTCACAATATCATTAATTTTGATACTTAAATGTGTTGTAGACAGAACACTCCCTTGAGGTACACGTGTGTCCCAGATTTTTTTTAAGATGATGAAGTCCAACAGATGTTTCAATTCTTTTTTAAAGATGATGAAGTCCGACAGATGTCCCAGATTTTTTTTAGACGATGAAGTCCGACAGATGTCCCAAATGTTTTTTTAAGATGATGAAGTCCGACAGATGTCCCAGATTTTTTTTAAAGATGATGAAGTCCAACAGTTGTCCCAAATGTTTTTTTAAGATGATGAAGTCCAACAGATGTCCCAATTTTTTTTAAGATGATGCAAGCCGACAGATGACCAAGATTTTTTTAAGATGTTGAGGTCCGACAGATGTCCCAAATGTTTGTTTTTTAAGATGATGAAGTCCGACAGATGTCCCAGATTGTTTTTTAGACGATGAAGTCCGACAGATGTCCCAGATTTTTTTAGATGACGTAACCTGTAAGACGTATGTCAGATGTCCCATTTTGTTAAGATGATGTAGCCAATCAGATGTACGTTCAATGTCTGGGATTTTTTTTAAGATGATGTAGTCCGTCAGATGTACGTCAGATGTCCCAGATTTTTTTTAAGATGATGTAGTCCATCAGATGTACGTCAGATGTCCCAGATTTTTTTAAGATTATGTAGTCCATCAGATGTCCCAGATTTTTTAAGATGTACGTCAGATGTCCCAGATATTTTTTTAGATGATGTAGCCCGTCAGATGTCCCAGATATTTTGCTTAAGATAAAGAAGCCTGTCAGATGTCCTGGATTTTTTTTAAGATGATGTAGCCTGTCAGATGTATGCCAGATGTCCCCTATTTTTTTAGATGATGTAGTCCGTCAGATGTACGTCAGATGTCCCAGATATTTTTCTAAGATAATGTAGCCTGTCAGATGTCGCAGATTTTTTATCAAGATGTAGCCCACAGATGTCCCCTATTTTTTTTAGATGATGTAGCCTGTCAGATGAACGTCAGCTGTATATTGTTTTTAGATGATGTTACTTTTTTTAAGACATTGTCGCCTGTCAGATGAACATCAGATGTTACCTATTTTTTTTAGATGTCATAGTCTGTCAGACGAGCATCAGGCGTTCCTTACTTTTTTTAGATGATGAAGGTTGTCAGATGAGCGTCCGAAGCTCCACAATTTTTTTTGATGATGAAGACAGTCAGATGACGCATATTTCTTTTAGATGATGAAAGATGTTGGAGGAGCATCAATATCAGAAGTCCTTTTTTTTTAGATGATGAAAACTGTCCGATGAGCATCAGACGTTCCCTATTTAGTTTAATGTCGTAGATTTTCGTATGAGCATCAGACATTTTAAGCAATGAGATGAGCATAGGCTGTCCCTGAATATTTTTTTATGTTGTCTGCCACGTGTAAGCAGCCGTAGATGAATTCCATTTTTTCTTAGAAAGCGATGTTTGTCAGGTGAGCCTAAGATGTACCCTCAATGTTTTCAGATGAGATCCAGTTGCCAGATTTGCACCTGACAATGTCTATTTTTACTTAGAAGATATTATTTGTCAGATGAGCATCTGAAGGGGGTACCTATATATTTTTTAGATGATAACATTGACCTGATGAGCATCAGATGTAATCCATTATTTTTAGTTTCTAGATGATAACATTGACCTTATGAGGATCAGATGTATCCCAATTTTAATTAGATGGCACTGTTTGCTGGATTACCATCCATGGAGCAATACAGAATTTATTTGTAGAGGACTAGGCATGACAGATAAGGCTCAAAGATGTATGCCATATTTCACACTCTGTGTTTGATGAGCTACTAAAGATTTGTCTCACAACTTGTATAGATAACATAGCCTGTCAGAGCATCCAGAGATATACCCATTTCCTTTTCAGCTCATGAAAACATAGAAGTTTTCATATACAACTGGGGATTTGTCTCTTTACAGTCTGCTGAGAAGAAATTATGTCTGCAAACAACATACTGAAGAGCGAAGAAGAGAAGGCCAAACATGGTGGATTGGGCTACCAGTGTCTCCGCTGCCTATCCAAAGGGGTCCAGTACAGGGCCGAGAAGATCCGGGTCGAGGACCATATCATGAAAATGCACCTTAGCTTCAACGAGGTGCCATTTTACTGCTCCCTCTGCATGTTTAAGTGCAAGATGTCAACAACCTTAGACAACCACTTGGTACGGTACCGAAGGCATGCCTTCATTGCCCAAGAAAAGAAGGTGGACGCTGTAGACGGTTCCTGCCTCAGGGCCAACACCAATCCATACCAGATTCAGGACACGGACTACAGGAAACTTGACAGGGACGAATCAAGGGTCCTCTTTCTTCTTAGGAAGCAGGGTGATCAGCCAGCCCTGCTTCCTGAGGACCTCCTGGATGCCGCAGTGCGGGAGAGCCAAATCTCTGAAGTGGAATCAGATCCCGCCAGTGCTGTCAATGCCAGCAATAAGGAGCAGCTGTGGGACCTGTTCCAGGACTTCATCTGGAAGCAAGCTCCAGTGCCATTGCCAGGTCCAGTGCAATTGCCAGCTCCAGAGCCATTGCCAGCTCCAGTGCCATTGCCAGCTCCAGTGCCATTGCCAGCTCCGGCACCATTGATGATTTCTACTGGACCACCGCCCTCTACTCCGGGATCATTGGAAGTGGTTCAGATAATCAGAGCCACTTCTCATTCTCCAGGTTCGCTAGTAGAGGACGCCATTACATGTAGCTCTGGGTTCACCTCCCCAGCCGAGTCCTCTGTAGCAGCCTCCGTCAGCTTGGAACCCTCAGCACCCTCAAGACTCAGTGTTTTAGGCCATGGCAGGCTATTACCTCTACCTTTGCAGATGAGTTCATACTGCACTCTACAGCCACCAAAGATCCTGCGGCTACCACATCCTGTTTGGTCCTTCAAATTGTATCTGTGGTCACACAGGCATCATCTGATGCCTGTGTTTCTGTTGTGGCAGCTACCCCCATAGTGTCCAGCATTTCGACCTCTTCTCCCAAGGAAGCTATGGTAAAAACAGCCGACAAGACAGATGCCAAGCCTATCGTAGAAGAGGAAGACCTTATGCCACAACTCTTGGGCAACTATGCTGGACCGTTGGACAGGGACCAGGAAGCAAGAAGGAATGACGACCTAGAGAGACCATACCTGGCCCAGATGGTCGAAATTATGCAGGAGGGAAATCGGAGGGTCCAACAGGAATTAGAACATTTTTCTGAAATTATCTTTTAATATGTGTGGATTTGATTCAGATTTTTTCCCAGAATGTAAATCAAAAAGTATTTCAGGTGGTTTCATACACCAAGCTGGAATATTTTTTCAATATTTTGTGGTTTGATATTGGCAGATTCTAAGAGTGGTGAAATTCTGATGCCAAATTATTTAATAGCTTTAGGTTTGTTCATATAAATTAACATAACTTGGTGGGAATGTAACTTCATGAGCAGGATTTGATGGGTTAGCAGCAAGTCTTATAGCATATTGCAAAGAGAGTTTCTCTCTTTGTGATTATGGTGATGGTTCATCTGCTTCCACATAGAGACTAGCAACAGGAGAAGTTCTAAAAGCCCCTAAAGCTAATCTACGTCCTTGGTTATGTATAGGATCAAGAATTTGGAGATATGATTTTCGTGCAGAGCCATATATAATACAGCCATAGTCTAATTTTGACCGGACTATAGACCGATACAGCTTTAAACGTGTAGTTCGGTCTGCACCCCAAGAAGTGTGGGAAAGCACTTTTCAAAGATTCAATGCTTTTAAACATTTGGCTTTGAGATATTTAATATGGGGTATAAAACTGAGTTTTCTATCAAATAAAATGCCAAGGAATTTAGATTCCTCAACAACTGGAATAGGTGATCCATATAAATGTAAAACCGGATCATCATGTTGCTTGCGCAACTGACAGAAATGTACACACTGTGTTTTTGATTTGGAAAACTTAAAGCCATTGCTTGTTGCCCAATTTTCAATCTTATTCAAATTTTGTTGTAGTTGACGTTCAATTGTCGCCATGCTTTTTGAGCGATAACAGATACAGAAGTCGTCAACGTATAATGAGCAATCAGCAAGATTACCTAAACATTTCACAATATCATTAATATTGATACTGAAAAGTGTTGTAGATAGAACGCCCCCTTAAGGTACACCGTGCTCCTGGTCATAATAGTCAGATAGAGAGGAGCCAACTCGGACTTGCATGGTGCGGTCTGCAAGGAAGTTTTCAATGAATGTAGGAAGTCTACCTCTTAATCCAAGTTTGTGGATATCTTTTAAAATGCCGTATCTCCATGTTGTATCATAAGCTTTTTCCAATTCAAAAAACACAGCTACTACATGTTCCTTTTTAATAAAGGCATCACGTATGAAGGTTTCCAATCTTACTAAATTATCAGTTGTACTGCGGTCAGATCTGAAACCAGACTGGAACTGCGATATATGATTATTGGATTCTAAAAACCAAGTAAGTCTTTTATTTATCATTCTTTCAAGTGTTTTACATAGACAACTTGTTAAAGCTATAGGTCTATAATTATTAGGTTCTGCAGGATCTTTCCCAGGTTTGGGAATTGGGATTTGGTTGCTAAGGTCCAATCTTCTGGAAATTTACCAGTAGTCCAAATGTAATTAAATATATTCAAAAGTGTTTCAAGAGAAGTATCTGGGAGATGTTTAAGCATTTGATAGTGGATCTCATCAGGACCCGTGGCTGAGTCATGTGATAGTTGAATAGCTTCAACTAATTCATCTAAATTAAAATCTTTGTTGTAAATTTCATTATGTTGTGATTTAAAATTCAATTTAACTTTCTCTTGCTTGGTTACAATCTTTCTTAAGGATTCAGAGTAATTGAATGATGATGAATTGTGACAAAAAAGTTTCTCCTAAAGTTTCAGCAATGTCTGTTTTTGAAGTTGCTTTGCTGTCAGTACCCACCATGTTTAGATGTGTGTAACTGGGGGTTTCGTTTTTTCCAGAGATTTTGTTTGTTTTGTTTTGTTTGTTTGGTGCTTAACGACGCATCAACCCTTGTGGGTCATTAGCGTCAGACGGTATTAAACTAAACATGATGTGAATGGAAATAGTAAAAATTTGTATGGTTAAATAAAAGAAATGATGATGATGAGTTTGTATAATGAAAATAAGTTATAATATGGTTGTTGACAGAAGAGACCACGTACAATATCTGACAGTTTCAAAGAGCTATTCAGATAACTGTACATGTTCTCTGACTGAACAAAGTATAACTTTAACTAGTCTGTATTATGGTCTGATAAAAATGTAAAACAAAACATGATTTTAAAAATACTTATTAGATTTTGTTAAAAAGATTTATTTGTCTTAAAAAAGTCATAATACTATCAATATGTATATCTTGAAATAACTGTTTCATGTTATCAACATGGAAACAATTATTTCTTACTTGTGCAAAATCGCCACAATCCAAAAGAAAGTGACGTACAGTGAATGGTGCATCGCAACCAACACAGTGTGGTTGCTCTTCACCTAGTAGTAAGTATGAATGTGTGACTCTTGTATGACCTAAACGGAGTCGAGCCAAAACGACTTCTTCTTTTCTAATGTTTCGAACAACTGATTGTTGTTCACCGATAGTTGGTTTTATGTCAAGAAGTTTATTTCCAATGCTGTTGTTCCATGAAGTTTGCCATTCTTCCAAGATATATTTATTGATAGATGGCTTAAAATTAGAAAATGGAATCTTAAAAGAAGTTGGTTCTAATGAAAGCGATGTTTTTGCTTGCTTATCTACCATCTCATTCCCTTGGATACCTATATGACTAGGAATCCAACAGAGAACAATTTCTTTATAAGCTAAAAGCTCATGACATTTTTCTAAAAGTTTCTGAATCTGTGGATTTTTTTGAACTGGTATGATTCATTGCTTTCAATACAGAAAGCGAGTCAGAAAATATAATAAATTTAATGTTAGCATCACAAGTGCTAATGAAATCTAAAGCTAGATCAATTGCTTTGGCTTCAGCAGTGAATATTGATGAATCGTCAGGTATACGTTGCATATTACTATGGTTGTCTGATATAACAGCACAACCAACCTTTGAGTCTTCCTTTGACCCATCAGTATAAATTTGTTGGTAATTCTTATAACGACTTTGCATTTTTCTGAAATCATCTTTAAATATGTGTGGATTTGATTCAGATTTTTTCCCGGAATGTAAATCAAAAAGTATTTCCGGTGGTTTCATACACCAAGCTGGAATATTTGGTGTGAAATGTTTTTCAATATTTTGTGGTTTGATATTGGCAGATTCTAAGAGTGGTGAAATTCTGATGCCAAATGATTTAATAGCTTTAGGTTTTTGTTCATATAAATTAACATAATTTGGTGGGAATGTAACTTCATGAGCAGGATTTGATGGGTTAGCAGCAAGTCTTACAGCATATTGCAAAGAGAGTTTCTCTCTTCGTGAGTATAGTGATGGTTCATCTGCTTCCACATAGAGACTAGCAACAGGAGAAGTTCTAAAAGCCCCTAAAGCTAATCTAAGTCCTTGGTTATGTATAGGATCAAGCATTTGAAGATATGATTTTCGTGCAGAGCCATATATAATACAGCCATAGTCTAATTTTGACCGGACTAGAGACCGATACAGCTTTAGAAGTGTAGTTCGGTCTGCACCCCAAGAAGTATGGGAAAGCACTTTTAAAAGATTCAATGCTTTTAAACATTTAGCTTTGAGATATTTAATATGGGGTATAAAACTGAGTTTTCTATCAAATAAAATGCCAAGGAATCTAGATTCCTCAACAACTGGAATAGGTGATCCATATAAATGTAAAACCGGATCATCATGTTGCTTGCGCAACTGACAGAAATGTACACACTGTGTTTTTGATTTGGAAAACTTAAAACCATTGCTTGTTGCCCAATTTTCAATCTTATTTAAATTTTGTTGCAGTTGTCGTTCAATCGTCGCCATGCTTTTTGAGCGATAACAGATACAGAAGTCATCAACATATAATGAGCAATCAGTAAGATTACCTAAACATTTCACAATTTCATTAATTTTAATGCTAAAAAGTGTTGTTGATAGAACGCCTCCTTGAGGTACACCTTGCTCCTGGTCATAATAGTCAGACAGAGAGGAGCCAACTCGGACTTGCATGGTGCGGTCTGCAAGGAAGTTTTCAATGAATGTGGGAAGTCTACCTCTTAATCCTAATTTGTGGATATCTTTTAAAATGCCATATCTCCACGTGGTATCATAAGCTTTTTCCAAATCAAAAAACACAGCAACTACATGTTCCTTTTTAACAAAGGCATCACGTATGAAGGTTTCCAATCTAACTAAATTATCAGTTGTACTGCGGTCAGATCTGAAACCAGACTGGAACCGCGATATATGATTATTGGATTCTAAAAACCAAGTAAGTCTTTTGTTTATCATTCTTTCAAGTGTTTTACATAGACAACTTGTTAAAGCTATAGGTCTATAATTATTAGGTTCCGCAGGATCTTTCCCAGGTTTGGGAATTGGGATTATGGTTGCTAAGGTCCAATCTTCTGGAAATTTACCAGTAGTCCAAATGTAATTAAATATATTCAAAAGAGTTTCAAGAGAAGTATCTGGGAGATGTTTAAGCATTTGATAGTGGATCTCATCAGGACCCGTGGCTGAGTCATGTGATAGTTGAATAGCTTCAACTAATTCATCTAAATTAAAATCTTTGTTGTAAATTTCATTATTTTGTGATTTAAAATTCAATTTAACTTTTTCTTGTTCGATTTTAATCTTTCTGAAGGATTCAGAGTATTTGAATGATGATGAATTGTGACAAAAAGCCTCCCCCAAAGTGTCAGCAATGTCTGTTTTTGAAGTTGCTTTGCTGTCAGTACCCACCATGTTTAGATGTGTGTAACTGGGGGATTTGTTTTTTCCAGAGATTTTTCTTATCATATCCCAAACCTTTTTAATAGGTGTTTTATTATTGATTTTCGAAACATAAGATCTCCATGATTTACGCTTCGAAAGTTTAATTGTTCTACGGGCTTTAGCTCTAAATACTTTGATGTCATTGAAATTGTTGGTATTTGGAGATCTTTTGAATTTAGATAGAGCTTGCTTGCGCTGTTTAATTGCTTCTTTACAGTCGTCATTGTACCATGGATTACTTTTAGTTGGATTTGTCGAAGTTTGAGGAATACATTCTTTAGATATTTCGATAAGAGAAGAGGTAAAATCAGCTATAGGATCAGAAGATTCTTTGAAGTTTTCTGGCACCAATTTACCAGTGCACAGAGTATTAAATAGATCCCAGTTGGCTCTATTTAATTTCCACTTTGGATTGTGATCCTCAGTGGAATAAGTGTTCTGTTCAATGATGATAGGGAAGTGATCACTATTGTGTTGGTCTTCACATACAGACCAATTATAATCAAGAAACAGTGATGGATGACAGAAGGAAAGATCAATAGATGTAAAAGACTTTGTACTTGGAGAATGATAAGTGTAAGACTTATCATTCATAATACAAATGTCATTCTTTGTAATGAAATTTTCGATAAGTTCACCTCTGGAATCATTGTTTTGACCACCCCAGAGGATATTGTGACCATTGAAGTCACCTAATAAAATATAAGGAGAAGGAAGTTGTTGCAGTAAATTGTCCAAGTGTTGGGAGTTAAGAGAAAACGATGGAGGAATATATACAGAACATATGGTTATTTCTCTGTCTAGAGTGACAGAAACAGCAGTTGCTTGTAGTTCTGTTTGTAAATCAATCTTTCTTTGTGGGAAAGATGATTTTACAAATATTGAGGCACCACCAGAGGGCCTCAGACAATCAGTATGAACATAGTTATATACATTAAAACCTCGTAATGAGATGTTATCATCTGGTTTAAGAAATGTCTCTTGAAAACAAAATACGGATGGATTATATTCGGAAATCAATAGAGATATTTCATTATAATTAGGTTTCAAACCTCGACAATTCCATTGAATAATTTTATGTTTAAAATCCATACTTGAAAATAATATTAAAAGAAGTACTAAAATAATGGTTAGATTGAAACCCTCCATTATTTTGTTACTGGTAATCTTGGCAGTGTGCCTTTAGGGAGATGGTCACTGGAAGAAGAGTCTGTGAATACCACAGACTCCTCTTCCATACACACCTCCTCATCATCTTTTTCAGCAAACACAGAATAAGGATTCTTTTCAGCTTGTTTTGCTTTTTCTGTTTGTTCTTTTTCTTTCTGTGCTTGTTCTTTTTGCCATTGCTGTTTTCTTTCTTCTTTTTGTTGTTTTTTAATTCTGTCTTTCTCTTCTTTTTTCTTCCTCTCCTCCTCCTTCTTCATCATTTCCAGGGTTGCTGGCTTAAGTGCTGGCCCTGGACGAGGAGATGAAGTATTTTTGTCTTGTTTTCCCTTAGGTGTTTCTTTGAGTGTTTTTTCTGATTGTGATTTTTCTTGTTTTTTTAAGTATTCGTCAAAGCTGTCGTCTGTCTGTGTGGTTTTGTTTTCAGTTTGTGTAGATTTGTTGCAAGTGCCTGGTTTTACAGCACTTGCATAGGTTTGACCTGTGTAAAATTGCTCGTATTGTTTACGAGCATCAGGAAATGATAGATTGTTTTCACATTTGATTTTGAGAATTTTCTTCTCTTTCTCCCATTGTGGACATTGCTTCGAGTTTGCAGGATGATCCCTTGAGCAGTTGACACATTTGGCTGGTTTGTCACACACGCCAGATGGTGCACAATGTTCAGGCTCACCACAGTTGCAGCATACAGCGTGTCTACCACATTTATTTTCGTGGTGACCAAACACTTGGCAATGGTAGCACCGAAGTGGGTTTGGAATATAGACATCTACTTTCACTTGTATAAAGCCTATTTTAACAACTGTAGGTAAGTTTGGTGAGTTAAAAGTAAGAACATATGTGTTGGTTAATTTTGTGACACCATCACGACGTACAGTGATTCTACGTACATCCGTAACTCCCTGTTCAACCATGCCTTCCTTGATATCATCGCTTGTCACTCTGTTCAATGCTGGACAGCGAATGATACCTTTGGATGTGTTTAAGGATGAATGGGGTGTTACGGAGCATTTTAGACCACAAAATGTCTTCATCTGTAGTAGACTTTTTACGTGTGACTCTTTTGCACATTGTATCAAAAGATCACCGGACCTGAGATTCTTTATGCTCTTTGGTTCTCCTGCAATGCTCATAATAGTTTTATGTACCACAAACGGAGAAAGAGAAGAAATAGTCTCTCCTTCTTTTTCTGAATGGATTATTAAAAATCTAGGTACATAAGGTTTTTTAATTGAGGTAGACGAACTTGACAAACTTGAATTGGTTGGTTGAGAAACTGGGTACGAGTTTTCAGAGTCGGTATCTGAATTTGCTATGTGACGTTTTTTTGCTTTTTGTTTAGCCATGTAGTTGAGTTGTTTGATTCATCCTCCATGCTCCCCACCCACCGTGGAGCCCAACAAGGGAGCACTTTAATGGAGTGGATTTCCGATCTCCAGTGCTAGAGATACATAGAAGGTATACTTGCACAAATAGAATCTGCACAATTGATCCGTTAAGCCACTGCCTTCCAGGATTATTTTATAAAAGAAAGAAAGTTTAAGATAATGGACACATGGTTGGCATCAGAACGATACTATAGAACGAAGATATAAGAAATATTTTTTTTTTACATTTTCAGAATCCTGGGGCTCAGCATGACAAAGCCGATTAGAAACACCGGGCCGTGTTTCCACCTCAGTCTACCCCGTCAAAGAGGCCAAAGAGACGTGTTGAGTCATACAGAATTTATAAACGTCCATATTCTGTATGCTCTCAGTCTTCCAGGCCATCCCCTTCGAGTTACGAGAAAGCCACCCACGGCAGACTGGTGGGTCCTACTCTAGCACTCCCAGAGGAGACAAGTATTACAATCAATATCGTCCCCTGTGTGAAGTGTGCCCCAGAGACCGCGGCAAGGTGGTAGGGACTCTCCAGGGTTTCCAGAGATTTTTCTTATCATACACCAAACCTTTTTAATAGGTGTTTTATGATTGATTTTCGAAACATAAGATCTCCATGACTTAAGCAGCGAAAGTTTAATTGTTCTACGGGCTTTAGCTCTAAATACTTTGATGTCATTGAAATTGTTGGTATTTGGAGATCTTTTGAATTTAGATAGAGCTTGCTTGTGCTGTTTAATTGCTTCTTTACAGTCGTCATTGTACCATGGATTACTTTTAGTTGGATTTGTCGAAGTTTGAGGAATACATTCTTTAGATATTTTGATAAGAGAAGAGGTAAAATCAGCTATAGGATCAGAAGATTCTTTGACGTTTTCTGGCACCAATTTACCAGTGCACAGAGTATTAAATAGATCCCAGTTGGCTCTATTTAATTTCCACTTTGGATTGTGATCCTCAGTGGAATAAGTGTTCTGTTCAATGATGATAGGGAAGTGATCACTATTGTGTTGGTCTTCACATACAGACCAATTATAATCAAGAAACAGTGATGGATGACAGAATGAAAGACCAATAGATGTAAAAGACTTTGTACTTGGAGAATGATAAGTATAAGACTTATCGTTCATAATACAAATTTCATTCTTTGTAATGAAATTTTCGATAAGTTCACCTCTGGAATCATTGTTTTGACCACCCCAGAGGATATTGTGACCATTGAAGTCACCTAATAAAATATAAGGAGAAGGAAAATGTTGCAGTAAATTGTCCAAGTTTGTTTGTTTGTTTGGTTCTTAACGACGCATCAACCCTTGAGGGTCATTAGCGTCAGACGGTATTAAATTAAACATGATAAAGATGGAAAAGTAAAAATTTATAGGATAAAATAAAAGGAAAGATGATGATGAGTTTGTATAATGATAATTAGTTGCAATACAATTGTTGACAGGAGAGACCACGTACAATATCTGACAGTTTCAAAGAGCTATTCAGATAACTGTACATGTTCTTAAACTGAACAGAATACAACATTAAAAAATCTGTATTATGGTCTGATACAAATGTAAAACAAAACATGATTTTAAAAATAGCAATTAGATTTTGTTAAAAAGATTTATTTGTCTTAAAAATGTCATAATACTATCAATATGTATATCTTGAAACAACTCTTTCATGTTATCAACATGGAAATAATTATTTCTTACTTGTGCAAAATCGCCACACTCCAAAAGGAAGTGACGTACAGTGAATGGTGCGTCGCAACCAACACATTGTGGCATCTCTTCACCTTGTAGTAAGTATGAATGAGTGACTCTTGTATGACCTAAACGGATTCTAGCTAAAACTACTTCTTCTCTTCTAATGTTTCGAACAACTGATTGATATTCACCAATAGTTGGTTTGATATCAAGAAGTTTATTACCAATGCTGTTATTCCATGAAGTTTGCCACTCTTCCAAGATATATTTATTGATAGATGGCTTAAAATTTGAAAATGGAATTTTAAAAGAAGTTGGTTCTAATGAAAGCGATGTTTTTGCTTGCTTATCTACCATCTCATTCCCTTGGATACCTATATGACTAGGAATCCAACAGAGAGCAATTTCTTTATAAGCTAAAAGCTCATGACATTTTTCTAAAAGTTTCTGAATCTGTGGATTCTTTGAACTGGTATGGTTCATTGCTTTCAATACAGAAAGCGAGTCAGAAAATATAATAAATTTATTGTTAGCATCACAAGTGCTAATGAAATCTAAAGCTAGATCAATTGCTTTGGCTTCAGCAGTGAAAATTGATGAATCGTCAGGTATACGTTGCATATTACTATGGTTGTCTGATATAACAGCACAACCAACCTTTGAGTCTTCCTTTGACCCATCAGTATAAATTTGTTGGTAATTCTTATAACGACTTTGCATTTTTCTGAAATCATCTTTTAATATGTGTGGATTTGATTCAGATTTTTTCCCAGAATGTAAATCAAAAAGAATTTCAGGTGGTTTCATACACCAAGCTGGAATTTTTGGTGTAAAATGTTTTTCAATATTTTGTGGTTTGATATTGGCAGATTCTAAGAGTGGTGAAATTCTGATGCCAAACGATTTAATAGCTTTAGGTTTTTGTTCATATAAATCAACATAATTTGGTGGGAATGTAACTTCATGAGCAGGATTTGATGGGTTAGCAGCAAGTCTTACAGCATATTGCAAAGACAGTTTCTCTCTTCGTGAGTATAGTGATGGTTCATTTGCTTCCACATAGAGACTAGCAACAGGAGAAGTTCTAAAAGCCCCTAAAGCTAATCTAAGTCCTTGGTTATGTATAGGATCAAGCATTTGAAGATATGATTTTCGTGCAGAGCCATATATAATACAGCCATAGTCTAATTTTGACCGGACTAGAGACGATAAAGTTTGAGAAGTGTAGTTCGGTCTGCACCCCAAGACGTATGGGAGAGCACTTTTAAAAGATTCAATGCTTTTAAACATTTGGCTTTGAGATATTTAATATGGGGTATAAAACTGAGTTTTCTATCAAATAAAATGCCAAGGAATTTAGATTCCTCAACAACTGGAATAGGTGATCCATATAAATGTAAAACTGGATCATCATGTTGCTTGCGCAACTGACAGAAATGTACACACTGTGTTTTTGATTTGGAAAACTTAAAACCATTTCTTGTTGCCCAATTTTCAATCTTATTAAAATTTTGTTGCAGTTGGCGTTCAATCGTCGCCATGCTTTTTGAGCGATAACAGATACAGAAGTCATCAACATATAATGAGCAATCAGTAAGATTACCTAAACATTTCACAATATCATTAATTTTAATGCTAAAAAGTGTTGTAGATAGAACGCCTCCTTGAGGTACACCTTGCTCCTGGTCATAATAGTCAGACAGAGAGGAGCCAACTCGGACTTGCATGGTGCGGTCTGCAAGGAAGTTTTCAATGAATGTAGGAAGTCTACCTCTTAATCCTAATTTGTGGATATCTTTTAAAATGCCATATCTCCAAGTGGTATCATAAGCTTTTTCCAATTCAAAAAACACAGCAACTACATGGTCCTTTTTAATAAAGGCATCACGTATGAAGGTTTCCAATCTAACTAAATTATCAGTTGTACTGAGGTCAGATCTGAAACCAGACTGGAACCGCGATATATGATTATTGGATTTAAAAACCAAGTAAGTCTTTTATTTATCATTCTTTCAAGTGTTTTACATAGACAACTTGTTAAAGCTATAGGTCTATAATTATTAGGTTCCGCAGGATCTTTCCCAGGTTTGGGAATTGGGATTATGGTTGCTAAGGTCCAATCTTCTGGAAATTTACCAGTAGTCCAAATGTAATTAAATATATTCAAAAGAGTTTCAAGAGAAGTATTTGGGAGATGTTTAAGCAGTTGATAGTGGATCTCATCAGGACCCGTGGCTGAGTCATGTGATAGTTGAATAGCTTCAACTAATTCATCTAAATTAAAATCTTTGTTATAAATTTCATTATTTTGTGATTTAAAATTCAATTTAACTTTCTCTTGTTCGGTTTTAATCTTTCTGAAGGATTCGGAGTATTTGAATGATGATGAATTGTGACAAAAAGTTTCTCCTAAAGTGTCAGCAATGTCTGTTTTTGAAGTTGCTTTGCTGTCAGTACCCACCATGTTTAAATGTGTGTAACTGGGGGATTTGTTTTTTCCAGAGATTTTTCTTATCATATCCCAAACCTTTTTAATAGGTGTTTTATGATTGATTTTCGAAACGTAAGATCTCCATGACTTACGCTTCGAAAGTTTAATTGTTCTACGGGCTTTAGCTCTAAATACTTTAATGTCATTGAAATTGTTGGTATTTGGAGATCTTTTGAATTTAGATAGAGCTTGTTTGCGTTGTTTAATTGCTTCTTTACAGTCGTCATTGTACCATGGATTACTTTTAGTTGGATTTGTCGAAGTTTGAGGGATACATTCTTTAGATATTTCGATAAGAGAAGAGGTAAAATCAGCTATAGGATCAGAAGATTCTTTGAAGTTTTCTGACACCAATTTACCAGTGCACAGAGTATTAAATAGATCCCAGTTGGCTCTATTTAATTTCCACTTTGGATTGTGATCCTCAGTGGAATAAGTGTTCTGTTCAATGATGATAGGGAAGTGATCACTATTGTGTTGGTCTTCACATACAGACCAATTATAATCAAGAAACAGTGATGGATGACAGAAGGAAAGATCAATAGATGTAAAAGACTTTGTACTTGGAGAATGATAAGTATAAGACTTATCATTCATTCTTTGTAATGAAATTTTCGATAAGTTCACCTCTGGAATCATTGTTTTGACCACCCCAGAGGATATTGTGACCATTGAAGTCACCTAATAAAATATAAGGAGAAGGAAGTTGTTGCAGTAAATTGTCCAAGTGTTGGGAGTTAAGAGAAAACGATGGAGGAATATATACAGAACATATGGTTATTTCTCTGTCTAGAGTGACAGAAACAGCAGTTGCTTGTAGTTCTGTTTGTAAATCAATCTTTCTTTGTGGGAAAGATGATTTTACAAATATTGAGGCACCACCAGAGGGCCTCAGACAATCAGTATGAACATAGTTATATATATTAAAACCTCGTAATGAGATGTTATCATCTGGTTTAAGAAATGTCTCTTGAAAACAAAATACGGATGGATTATATTCGGAAATCAATAGAGATACTTCATTATAATTAGGTTTCAAACCTCGACAATTCCATTGAATAATTTTATGTTTAAAATCCATACTTGAAAATAATATTAAAAGAAGTACTAAAATAATGGTTAGATTGAAACCCTCCATTATTTGGTTACTGGTAATCTTGGCAGTGTGCCTTTAGGGAGATGGTCACTGGAAGAAGAGTCTGTAAATACCACAGACTCCTCTTCCATACGCACCTCCTCATCATCTTTTTCTGCAAACACAGAATATGGATTCTTTTCAGCTTGTTTTGCTTTTTCTGTTTGTTCTTTTTCTTTCTGTGCTTGTTCTTTTTGCCATTGCTGTTTTCTTTCTTCTTTTTGTTGTTTTTTAAGTTTTTCTTTCTCTTCTTTTTTCTTCTTCTCCTCATCTTTCTTTATCATTTCTAAGGTCGCCCCCTTAAGGGCTGGCCCAGAATGAGAGGAGTTACTTTTTCCTGGTTTAGGAGATGTGTTACGTTTTTCCTTTGTACCTTGTGTTTTCTCTGTTGTCTGTTTTAAGTATTCGTCAAAGCTGTCGTCTGTCTGTGTGGTTTTATTTTCAGTTTGTGTAGATTTGTTGCAAGTGCCTGGTTTAACAGCACTTGCATAAGTTTGACATGTGTAAAATTGCTCGTATTGTTTACGAGCATCAGGAAATGATAAGTTGTTTTCACATTTGATTTTGAGAATTTTCTTCTCTTTCTCCCATTGTGGGCATTGCTTCGAGTTTGCAGGGTGATTACCTGAGCAGTTGACACATTTGGATGGTTTGTTACACACGCCAGATGGTCCACAATGTTCAGGCTCACCGCAGTTGCAGCATACAGGGTGTCTACCACATTTATTTTCGTGGTGACCAAACACTTGACAACTGTAACATCTAAGTGGGTTTGGTATATAGACATCTACTTTCACTTGCATAAAGCCTATTTTAACAACTGTAGGTAAGGTAGGTGAATTAAATGTAAGAACATATGTGTTGGTTAATTTTGTTTCACCATCACGACGTACAGTGATTCTACGTACATCCGTAACTCCCTGTTCAACCATGCCTTCCTTGATATCATCGCTTGTCACTCTGTTCAAGGCTGGACAGCGAATAATACCCTTGGATGTGTTCAAGGATGAATGGGGTGTTACGGAGCACTTAAGACCACAAAATGTCTTCATCTGTAGTAGATTTTTTTCGTGTGCTTCTTTAGCACATTGTATTTAAAGATCACCAGACCTTAGGTTCTTTATGCTCTTTGGTTCTCCCGCAATGCTCATTATGGTTTTATGTACAACAAACGGAGAAAGAGAAGCAATAGTCTCTCCTTCTTTTTCTGAATGGATTATTAAAAATCTGGGTACATAAGGTTTTTTGGTTGAGGTTGACGAACTTGATTTAGTTGGTTGAGAAGCTGGGTACGAGTTTTCAGAGTCAGTATCTGAATTTGCTATGTGACGTTTTTTTGCTTTTTGTTTAGCCATGTAGTTTAGTTGTTTGATTCATCCTCCATGCTCCCCACCCACCGTGGAGCCCAACAAGGGAGCACTTTAATGGAGTGGATTTCCGATCTCCAGTGCTAGAGATACATAGAAGGTATACTTGCACAAATAGAATCTGCACAATTGACCCGTTAAGCCACTGCCTTCCAGGATTATTTTATAAAAGAAAGAAAGTTTAAGATAATGGACACATGGTTGGCATCAGAACGATACTATAGAACGAAGATATAAGAAATATTTTTTTTTTACATTTTCAGAATCCTGGGGCTTAGCATGACAAAGCCGATTCGAAACACCGGGCCGTGTTTCCACCTCAGTCTACCCCGTCAAAGAGGCCAAAGAGACGTGTTGAGTCATACAGAATTTATAAACGTCCATATTCTGCATGCTCTCAGTCTTCCAGGCCATCCCCTTCGAGTTACGAGAAAGCCACCCACGGCAGACTGGTGGGTCCTACTCTTAGCACTCCCAGAGGAGACAATAATTACAATCAATATCGTCCCCTGTGTGAAGTGTGCCCCAGAGACCGCGACAAGGTGGTAGGGACTCTCCAGGGAAATTGTCCAAGTGTTGGGAGTTAAGAGAAAACGATGGAGGAATATATACAGAACATATGGTTATTTCTCTGTCTAGAGTGACAGAAACAGCAGTTGCTTGTAGTTCTGTTTGTAAATCAATCTTTCTTTGTGGGAAAGATGATTTTACAAATATTGAGGCACCACCAGAGGGCCTCAGACAATCTGTATGAACATAGTTATATATATTAAAACCTCATAATGAGATGTTATCATCTGGTTTAAGAAATGTCTCTTGAAAACAAAATACGGATGGATTATATTTGGAAATCAATAGAGATACTTCATTATAATTAGGTTTCAAACCTGGACAATTCCATTGAATAATTTTATGCTTAAAATCCATACTTGAAAATAATATCAAAAGAAGTACTATAATAATGGTTAGATTGAAACCCTCCATTATTTAGTTACTGGTAATCTTGGCAGTGTGCCTTTAGGGAGATGGTCACTGGAAGAAGAATCTGTGAATACCACAGACTCCTCTTCCATACACACCTCCTCATCATCTTTTTCTGCAAACACAGAATATGGATTCTTTTCAGCTTGTTTTGCTTTTTCTGTTGTTCTTTTTCTTTCTGTGCTTGTTCTTTTTGCCATTGCTGTTTTCTTTCTTCTTTTTGTTGTTTTTTAACTTTGTCATTCTCTTCTTTTTTCTTTTTCTCCTCATCTTTCTTTTTCATTGCTAAGGTCGCCCCCTTAAGGGCTGGCCCAGAATGAGAGGAATTACTTTTTCCTGGTTAAGGAGATGCGTTACGTTTTTCCTTTGTACCTTGTGTTTTCTCTGTTGTCTGTTTAAAGTATTCCGTAAAGCTGTCATCCGTCTGTGTGCTCTTGTTGTCAGTTTGTGTAGATTTGTTGCAAGTGCGTGGTTTAACAGTACTTGCATAAGTTTGACCTGTGTAAAATTGCTCGTATTGTTTACGAGCATCAGGAAATGATAAGTTGTTTTCACATTTGATTTTGAGAATTTTCTTCTCTTTCTCCCATTGTGGGCATTGCTTCGAGTTTGCAGGATGATCACCTGAGCAGTTGGATGATCACCTGAGCAGTTCACACATTTGGATGGTTTGTTACACACGCCAGATGGTCCACAATGTTCAGGCTCACCGCAGTTGCAGCATACAGGGTGTCTACCACATTTATTTTCGTGGTGACCAAACACTTGACAACTGTAAGTGGGTTTGGTAAAAAGACATCTACTTTCACTTGCATAAAGCCTCTTTTGACAACTGTAGGTAAGGTAGGTGAATTAAATGTAAGAACATATGTGTTGGTTAATTTTGTTTCATCATCACGACGTACAGTGATTCTACGTACATCCGTAACTCCCTGTTCAACCATGCCTTCCTTGATATCATCGCTTGTCACTCTGTTCAAGGCTGGACAGCGAATAATACCCTTGGATGTGTTCAAGGATGAATGGGGTGTTACAGAGCACTTAAGACCACAAAATGTCTTCATCTGTAGTAGATTTTTTTCGTGTGCTTCTTTAGCACATTGTATTTAAAGATCACCAGACCTTAGGTTCTTTATGCTCTTTGGTTCTCCTGCAATACTCATTATGGTTTTATGTACAACAAACGGAGAAAGAGAAAAAATAGTCTCTCCTTCTTTTTTCTGAATGGATTATTAAAAATCTGGGTACATAAGGTTTTTTGGTTGAGGTTGACGAACTTGATTTAGTTTGTTGAGAAGCTGGGTACGAGTTTTCAGAGTCAGTATCTGAATTTGCTATGTGACGTTTTTTTGCTTGTTTTTTAGCCATGTAGTTTAGTTGTTTGATTCATCCTCCATGCTCCCCACCCACCGTGGAGCCCAACAAGGGAGCACTTTAATGGAGTGGATTTCCGATCTCCGGTGCTAGAGATGCATAGAAGGTATACTTGCACAAATAGAATCTGCACAATTGACCCGTTAAGCCACTGCCTTCCAGGATTATTTTATAAAAGAAAGAAAGTTTAAGATAATGGACACATGGTTGGCATCAGAACGATACTATAGAACGAAGATATAAGAATTTTTTTTTTTTACATTTTCAGAATCCTGGGGCTCAGCATGACAAAGCCGATTAGAAACACTGGGCCGTGTTTCCACCTCAGTCTACCCGTCAAAGAGGCCAAAGAGACATGTTGAGTCATACAGAATTTATAAACGTCCATATTCTGCATGCTCTTAGTCTTCCAGGCCATCACCTTCGAGTTAAGAGAAAGCCACCTTGGCAAACTGGTGGGTCCTACTCTAAGCACTCCCAGAGGAGACAAGTATTACAATCAATATCGTCCCCCGTGTGAAGTGTGCCCCAGAGACCGGGGCAAGGTGGTAGGGACTCTCCAGGGAAAATTATTTTATGTTTAAAATCCATACTTGAAAATAATATTAAAAGAGGTACTAAAATAATGGTTAGATTGAGTTACTGGTAATCTTGGCAGTGTGCCTTTAGAGAGATGGTCACTGAAAGAAGAGTCTGTGAATACCACAGACTCCTCTTACATACACACCTCCTCATCATCTTTATGCAACACAGAATAAGGATTTTGCTGAGCTTTTTCTGCTTTTTCTTTTTCTTTCAGTTCTTTTTCCTGCTTATCTTTATGGTATTGCTTTCGTCTTTCTGCTGTTGCTTAATTCTGTTTTTCTCTTCTTTTTTCTTCCTCTCCTCCTCCTCCTTCTTCATCATTTCCAGGGTTGCTGGCTTAAGTGCTGGCCCTGGACGAGGAGATGAGGTATTTTTGTCTTGTTTTCCCTTAGGTGTTTCTTTTGGTGTTTTTATCTGATGGTGACTGTTCTTGTTTTTTTAAGTATTCAGTAAAACTGTCGTCTGTCTGCGTGCTTTTGTTGTCAGTTTGTGTAGATTTGTTGCAAGTGCCTGGTTTTACAGCACTTGCATATGATCTAGCATCATAAAATTGCTCATATTGTTTTCGAGCTTCTGGGAATGAGATGTTCTGTTCACATTTTATCTTAAGCATTTTCTTCTCTTTCTCCCAAGCTGGGCAATGTATAGAGTTGGCAGATTGTTCCCCTGAGCAGTTTACACACTTGGCTGGTCTTTGACACTGGCCAACTGGGCAATGCTCAGGCATACTGCAGTTGACGCATATAGCCTATCTGCCACACTTGTTTTCGTGATGGCCAAACACTTGACATTGATAACAACGAAGTGAATTTGGTATAAATACGTCAACTTTGACTTGCATAAAACCTATTTTGACCACTGATGGTAAAACTGGTAAATTGAACGTGAACACAAATGTGTTTGTCGGTTTCTTTGCTCCATCATGGAAGACACTGATTCTACGAACATCTGTGACACCCTGTTCTCCCATGAACTCCAGAACATGCTCCCAGGTCTGCCTGTTCAAGGCAGGACAGCGAACAATACCCTTGGATATGTTCAAGGAAGAATGTGGGGTCACTTTGCATTTCAGTCCGCAGAAGTTCTTCAAATTAAGAAGAGTTGTCTCATGTTTTTCCTTCGCACACTGTATCAGAAGGTCACCAGACCGTAGATTTTTTATGCTTTTGGGTTCACCTGTCAAACTTATTATAGTTTTATGTACAAGGAATGGAGAAAGAGAATAAATACTTTCATCTTTTTCTGAATGGATTATTAAAAATCTGGGTACATAAGGTTTTTTGGTTGAGGTAGACGAACTTGAATTAGTTGGTTGAGAAGCTGGGTACGAGTTTTCAGAGTCAGTATCTGAATTTGCTATGTGACGTTTTTTTTGCTTTTTGTTTAGCCATGTAGTTTGTTTGTTTGATTCATCCTCCATGCTCTCCATCCACCGTGGAGCCCAACAAGGGAGCACTTTAATGGAGTGGGTTTCCGACCTCCAGTGCTAGAGTTACATAGAAGGTATACTTGCACAAATAGAATCTGCACAATTGAGCCGTTAAGCCACTGCCTTCCAGGATTATTTTATAAAAGAAAGAAAGTTTAAGATAATGGACACATGGTTGGCATCAGAACGATACTATAGAACGAAGATATAAGAATTTTTTTTTACATTTTCAGAACCCTGGGGCTCAGCATGACAAAGCCGATTAGAAACACCGGGCCGTGTTTCCACCTCAGTCTACCCCGTCAAAGAGGCCAAAGAGACGTGTTGAGTCATACAGAATTTATAAACGTCCATATTCTGCATGCTCTCAGTCTTCCAGGCCATCCACTTCGAGTTACGAGAAAGCCACCCACGGCAAACTGGTGGGTCCTACTCTTAGCACTCCCAGAGGAGACAAGTATTACAATCAATATCGTCCCCTGTGTGAAGTGTGCCCCAGAGACCGCAGCAAGGTGGTAGGGAGTCTCCAGGGTAAGGGGGCATAGGTGATCGACACCAGTGTCCAATCTGCTTAAAGTGTTTCCGATTCCAGTCTAATCTTTGTCGTCACTCCAAGAAACATTCAACTGAGTTATACAGCTGTACCAATTGTGACAAATCATTTAAGTCCGAGGAAACACTTAGGGTACACCATGTGAAGGTGCATACCAAATAATCACATTGATATCCCAGGACATGGTATACCATGGCTAATAGGTCATTGTATCATTAAACACATGAACTGGTTTCCATCTCAGCTAGCTCTACTAGATACTATTTCATTGCTTACCACCTGGCAATACAGTGACCTAATAGCTGTGGTTTACCTATTCTTTCTTCTGGACTAGTTAAATGTGCATGTCGATGCTATTGTGTTGTAGCGTCACGTGCTGGCATGATTTTGATTGGGCAGTATGCATATATATAAATCCAATGGTATTATTTTTGATAATCATTTTAACTTTCAGCTGAGCAAAGCATTCAGATATGATTTACATTTTTTCTAGTGCCATGTCAGGGAGCGCAACCTATTGGGAATATACTTCTCATTATTTTGATCAGGATCGAACTTTTATTTGTGTTTGCGTGATATCCTGCAAATCTGATACCCAGAATTTTATAACAGATATGTAGCATAACTATAACTTTAAAGACTTGAAACTTTGTTAGCGTTTTCTGCACGTTGTTTTCGCACCAAAACCTCCTAAAATTAGCAATTGTGTCTAGTTGCTTTACTGTCTAATTTTATCATTCGTCGCCTCTCATGGGTGCATTAGACTACAGAAATATTTTTTACAATTGAAACGCTTGTACCTTTGAAAAGTAAAACTCACATTTATAAAACTCCAGAAATGAGGGTAGTCATGTGGCAAAATTAGACAAAGAAGCAATCAGTCACGATTGTAAATTCTAGACGAGGTGTTTGGGAGAACAACTTGTAAAAACGTTAAAAAAGTCATCACATTTATAGTCATAGTTGTGCGACATAACTATAATCAAATTTTGGGTATCAGATTTCGCAGGATATCCAACAATCATATAGAAATGTTTGATCCTTAACGAATTTTGAGTAGTAAATAAGTTGCGCCCTTGCAAGTTCTAGTTTGTGAATCAGGTTGTTTGTTTCTGTTTTAGTTTTATAATTTTATATTTTCTAATATATTGAAATACATATTTTCTACTTTGTTTTCGACTGAGCAGGAAGCTCTTTTATCTGATTGAATATGATTTATGTTTTGTATTTTGTCTTATTTCTTTCCTTCATGAGACCATTTTAAATATGTGCTCATAATGTGAGCAAAGCTTAAACATTAAGATGATACAAATATTTGGTCTGTGTGACCACTCACCTGAACCATATGCTCATAGATGAGCTTATAGTATACCCATGTTCCAGCGTCTGCCATCTGTCTCCGTATCGAACTCGATAAGCGTGGACTTACGTAGTTGGTCACTTTATTCAATAGATTGGACAGATACAGGCATTTCATTTACATATCTAGCCATAAAAACGTGACGCAAGTCCATGCTTATCGAGTTCGACCTGTAATATTGTAGCCTGGCTACATGCCTGGCCGTGGGGCTAGACAATTCCCATAGGAAAGACTATATGTACTGAGCCGTACAACTAGCCTATATTGGCTAGCCATATGGCCCCGTACGTTTAGCCTTTATTGGTTAGTCGTAGGGGGCCTTACGGCTAGCCAGTGCCTTTTTATTTATTAGACTCCACAAATACATGTATTTCATTCACATTTCTAACAGTCCAAAAACCTGTCTTCGGGGTATCTGACCTCGTGCGATACAAACCGGGCTGCACAACCACAGAAGATCGCTAAAGGCATGACTTTTCGGGGGATGGTACTATCCAAAGCACTGATCAGCAGCTGTGTGGTTACTGCACAGCTGATCTATGTCTTTGATTTCGCATGTGCAAAAGCATGTTCATGGCTTGTCTCAATTAATGATTATACGATATATAGGAATGAAAACAGAAAACAAAAAAAAAAACTTCAGTTCAGGGAGCTTTATGGCACATATATGTACATATGAACCTACATACCTGAACGTACTTGGATAAGATCAGCACTGTGTTATTTATGGAGTGGAGTCATGGAGTGGAGTCTTGGAGTGGAGCCATGGAGTGACATGTTGGAATGAAGTTTTGGAGTGGAAAGAAACCAGAGTTTGTGTTCCACACTGTCAACCCCTTTCTTTACAACATTTATGCTATAAACAAGACAATATAAAATGAGGAAAACTCAGGATCCTTTTGCAGCACATTATATTATAAAAAGCGATATGAACAACAAAGACTCAAACTCTGACTCCATTCAACTCCAAAACATAACTCCAACATGCCACACCAAGACTCCACTCCATGGCTCCACTCCATAAATTACACAGTGCCTAGATGATACTATGTTTATATGTACGACTTGTAAGTATGCAAATGTGAAAGCAACAATACTATATGCACTGGCGTTCACACCAACGTATTTTACAAAAAGGATACAATGCATGAAGTTGCCTTTAATGTTATGTCGAAAGCCAGGTGTGAAGTAAAAATATATCCAGGCCCTACTGAAAGTTTAAACACTGGCAGGAAAACTCCCCCCGGGGGGAATTTCTATGCAAAATGAAAAGTTTGATGATAACTTAAAGACCACTGTAAAATGACTGGATGTTACGAATAATGTCCATGTATCCAAAACAAATGACTCACTATGAATGTGGCTTATTATGAGCATGCACCTCATTGGAATTAATCACTGAAGTGGAAACATATCCCTCCTCATCTACATCGATCACCATTCTGTCTATTGGTGGCAATTTAGATTAATTCCGTCTTCCCTTCTCATATCTAACCCCTAGCGTACCTCTCTCGACAGCATTTCTCTCAAATGACATAACTGCCACCTTTTTCTTTCCTCTCAATCGTTTCCTTTCCTGCTTGTCGAAAAAGTGATCTCTACAAGGGTATAAATAATCACGCGAAAGCATCATCATGTTAAAATGTCAATGTAACGTACATCCCCGTACATCCCACTTTTGTACAGTAAAACTGGGGTCCACAGGGCTGTAAATACATTTTTTCTTATTTTTGCTCTAAAACATAGATTGTGGGTACTTGTTAGAAACACATCACTGAGACGATACAATTTAGGCGGTTCTAACATGTACACACAATCTATATTTTGGGCCAAAATAAATGAATACTATCAATTTTTTTCATTTTTACAGCCGCGAAAATTCAATGATGTGTGCTTTATGCAATTGCAATATTATGCACCAGTATTTGTATCTGCTCCCCACCTACAGGCGCCTCCCACTATGTAGACTCATTCAGTCTTTGATCCTCAAGAGGTCAAGACAAAACAATAACTTAATGCTATGTACACGATGTACCAATGAATAAGCTATGTGCGAGGCTCTGGGATCTCTTCAACCAGTTTAAGCCAACCTCAGTGAGCTGTTACTGACAAATAAAAGGCAGTACTTGGGTGCAAAAAAATGCTTACTTGGTTCTGATCCATCTTATGATCGTTTTCCCATTAGCAAACTTCGATTCCGCTTGCTAAAGCTATTCGTCTCTGTGACATGATGTTATGGTGTCCTGATCAACAAGCTTATAAACTGTACTTCTTGCGGTCCTGTAGGAAAATGTTCTGAAATTGAAATAAAATACATTTAAGGCGAGCTTGCACACTTGCAAGTATTATTTTAGGCCAACCTGCCTGTTAGTCTCTCTGTTGAGCTCGATTTATCGCAGCAAACAATTATTTGAAAAGGATAAATATAAAACTATTGCTTATTTGCTATAAATTTATGTGTGATTTCTTGTCTCTGATAGCGTATTTTGAAAATATTTCGAATTAGAATTTAGTTAAATATCTTCCTGGCAAAGGTAAGAGCTTAGTTGGCCTGCCTTGCTCTGACAAACGGTGATCTGGAGATAAAATGATAATATGCAAATTGTACATTGCAAGTGAAGAAAGTCAGAGTAAATTTTTAAAGATAAAGAGCACACATATTTGAATGATATGGAACACACTATATTTCATAGATAATCATTTATAATTGAAACTATGAGAAGGCTTACCTATCAGGATCCAAGCGTCTGTACAGCTTCTCAGTGACCGTGCCTATGAACCGTCCAAATTCAGTTGTTGTAACCGTACCATGCCCTTGTTTGTCATACTGTGTTAGTTCTGAGAAGAATGTTTCCCCCATCATAGAACTGAAGGCTCTGACAGTGTACGTTCCTGTTTCACACAATGCATACAATAGAGATTTGGCATCTATGTTGGCTAATAAAGCCTCCCATAACTCTAGAGGCCAACCATGTATGTTTGTTGTAGGCGGAGGAAACACACTGAAGTCTACTTGGTAAAGTAGTCTTCTCCTCAACCTTTTACGCATCTCTATTCTCTCTTTGGCTGGAATTCCAGGATCATCTTCACGCCTTTTCCCTACGAAGGTTGTAAGAACGAATTTGTAAGGTCTTTATCTAGTTTAAGGCAGATAGAAGGTCTTTAGCACTGACTGACATGGCCTCCAACACATACTCATTATCCACAGACGTATTATTTAGGGCTGATTCGAACAGTCCTATGAGTTCAACGTTTGAGCTCTTTCTTGCTATTTCCTCTTTTAAAGCCTTGATCTCGTTCGGTAGTTTTGTCGTTTTTTTAGGATTTTCATTTCCATAAATGTTTTTTGCCATCTCATAACATCTTTTAAACAAATCACTGTTCTTGTTTAACTAACACAGAGGAGTTATCAGGTCTCCATGATAAATACAACAAACTATCAACGTTCAGGGCCTCCATTTCTGCCAGACACTGTAAGAGATACCCTGGCGGAAGTTATTTGTGTAGTTGATTTACAGGACATTTGAACTCAATAGCTGCTGTAGTTGACTCAAAACTATCTGTTTTTCTCAAACTACCGTCGGGTGAGACAACCATGAACGATCCATCTAGCTCAACGCAACCTTCCTCATAAAACCGCACACTTGGTTCAATAACTGGTAATACCTTCCCAACTAATGTTGCCACAGCAATTTGTTTATTTTTTGTCCCATAGTCCAACATTTCCTGTACGACTTCAGAAAATGGCTTCGGTGGCATGTGACAAATCACTTCTTCAAAGTGTTCATTCTCCTTTTGCAAGCTTTCAAGTCCGTTTGCTTTGAAGAATGTGCTTCCAGTTATTTTTGCCTTTTTACGAATGGCCCTCCATTCATCTGTTCTTTGTCTCACCAGTCTTGTTTCAGAGCTAGATGACATGTCTTCAGCGATATCTTGATAATTTTCACACTGATAAATGTTCAATTTATTGCCGCTGACATATTCATATTTGCTGCCCTGTATTTATGCCAAATACTGACAGATAGTTTCTCTTAGCTTTCCAAAACCTTGCATGAAGTCATCTATATTTATACCACTTATGGCGAATACATATTTGCCTTTCCTCCAGTTTTCTTCTCCACCACGCTCAATTAATTTCTTTTTAGATATTCCTTTTTCTCTTTTATGTCTTGAATGGCAATCACACTACTTCACAAGTCTTTCAAAGCAAATTGTAGGGCTCTCACACTCCTATAATGTGCTTCATGTGTCATTGTTTTTATATCCTCACAGTTCTCTAAGTGTTCAAGATCATTTATCGCCTTCTCAATAACACTTATTTTATTTACTTTTCAGTTCTTCCTGTCTCTGCTTAAGGGACATACTATCTTCATGACCTAGTATGTCTACATTACCTGATTGTTCTGTTAACCCTTGTTTAATTTTCTTCCCATCATAAGTGAGACATGCAGATTTTGATTTGAGAGCACCGGCCAAAGACTGCATTGTATCTTTCAGCATACCTGGAGGGCATTCTCGTGTTTCCGATTCAGTATACGGTAAGGTGAGAAATTCCGTAAAATGTCTACAGATGGAACAGCAAAATTGATTTCAGAGTCTATCTGGTTTTTATGTCCACTCATGAAATGTATGAATCGTCCACCAAACATCCTCATTCCAAGTTTCCAAATTTTTTTTTTTGTTCATGGTGCGTTAACGCATTGATGATGTGTTTTCCATTGTATACCACCTAAGAACCTCAACCCACAGGAGGTATGCAATATTATCCAGTGGAAAATTGTTGGAATGAACAAGTCTACAAAAAATCCAAGAAGGGTTTTTTGTTCCTGATTCTTCAAGAGTTTTTAGTACATCAGGAAGGATAGCATACATTTCTTGAATGTCTCGTTCATATGGAGTTTGAGAAATTGAATCAGACTGCATTGCATCTGACTTTTGAGGAACGTGCGTATCACAATTGTTCTGACTATTTAAATGAACATCAGCTGATGGTTTATCTGTGAATACTAATAGCTCTGCTTTATATGTATCGTCAGATGAAAACAGCGAACGAGCAGAACTACCACGTAACCGCTCCATTGATGGTGATTTCGATGGTGTGGGCCTAAAGTTCTGTCGTCTATGGGGTGTTCCTTTACAGAATGGGGAACCTGGTGATCTCGATCCAAATGTCCTTTTTCTGTGTGTCAATTTGATAGGTGAGGTACGTTGCTTCTTCTTCAACTTAATTATCGGTGAAGCTATAACATCTAGAAGACCAGGACATTTTATACAGGGCTGTGAAATCAGTGGTGTTTTGTTTTGTCTCCCAAGCCTAAGATTTTTCTTTCTAGACCTAGAGACTTTGATAGTCAGCTGAGTTTTCCTCTTCACCATGCCTGAAAAAAATTGAAATCATATATTTAATGAGTCATTAATGTGTGTTCTGTATCTTTTTCCCTTTACATTTGTGTTCTTTATCATTATCTAAGATACTGTTTGTTTATTACATGCATGGCTTAAATTACCAGCAGTTTCCACTGAGTGAGATATTCCTCATATCTTGAAATGTATTACGTGATGATATGACTTTCATACTAAGTTACAATGTCAAACGTCAAAGAAATTCTGTCAACATCAAATCAAATTTCAAAAAAAGTATTGTTTGGAGTCACAATGACACAATATAATGTTAATGACGTTATTCAGATCTTAAAATTACATCCCATAACGGGTTTTTTAATGTTCTTGCCAAAATATACTGAGCCAAACTTATAAATTAACACTTTTAGGGTCTGATTTTTATACAACCAACTGGTGTAGGACAATTTATTTGATATATATTGCTAAACAACTCATAAGGAAGATTTTCAGCATAGCGAAAAAGCTGTCTGTGGAAAGGTTCCCTTGGCTTTATTATGATTGGCCAAAACTGCCTTTTTGGGTCCCAGGCCCTTTTAAGAGGACAAAAGAATTTGAAATCCGTTTAACCCCATACCCCAACGGTAGGCCATTGAGCTGAGAGATATCGCTTGAAAATTTCTTGGTTCAATGCCACAAAAATAAGCATTAAAGTTCAGACACTTGAGATTTAAGCGTTTGTGGTGAAACCGCCCATACAGCTCAATGCAAAATCAATACTGCATAAATTTCTGAAACCGTGGAAATATTCCAAAAATGCTTCAAATGTGTTACATCTGATGCTAAGAAATGCCTCAGAGTTAAAATGGATGGAATTTTAATCCATGTTTCCTCTGAAATTGTTTTCAGTTTTCTGCAAAACCGTAAGCGGAATCCTGTTCTTAAAAATCTCTCTTTAATGCTGTATTAGCGGACTTGACGCAAAAATGAGTTAAAAACAACAACATTTTGTCAGTATTTTTAAAAAGAATTTTGACGAAAATCCATAAATTTTACGATTCCAAAATGCATGTCACATGTCGAATACTGGAACATTACCATGCATTTCATTTTTTCTGAACACTCTACATCGAAAAATTTTACTGTTTTTTTTTTGGTCAGTGTTAAAACCAAAACATGGTTAGATGTCTGACTGATTGAACTGTTGATTGAATGGAACGATTTGCTTAGCACATGCGCATTGACAAAGAAATAAGCAAACAAAAACAAACTTGCATTATAAGTTTGGCTCAGTATATGTTCAAAAGTTTGTTTTTGCATTTGCTTAAAATAATTGTTAAAAAATGGAAAGTAATAAACAGAATATTGAACTGTGTTTCAATGATGTAAAACTTATGGAATTCTGGAATGGCGTTATTGTGATAAACAACTTATCCTTCAGACTCATTGTTTACCCAATCACCGCCATTCCTTTTTGACAGAATTTTCATATCTATGAAACGAAGCACAGTTTACCATTCTCTATTCTACTTGCTTCACATCCCTCATTACATTCATCGAAGCAAATATGCATCAGACCAAATAATGGTATCGATGAAAACACTAGGCTTATTCTAAGGTAAATGTTTGAGGACAGCATGAACATTCAATCTACTGATCTGTTAAAATGATATTGTGTGTCCTATATCCACTTTTATTGCAATGTGTTCTATATCACTTTTTACTTTCATTGCTCGTTTTTGCTGTAAACAGTATTATTATAACATTTCGTGATCAAAATAGGGCTGACTTTGTCTGAGGCGAGAATTCAGATCCTTCCCACTGTTTGGGAAGACCTCGTTTGCTCCATTTCATCATTTTTGGACTCACAGAGGAGTTGCTGTGTGTCCCATATATTCAGAAAAAGCAAGGTTTTCATGAATAAACTCGAAAATGCCTGAAGCCCATAAAAATGAGACATGCATTTAAAACTATAAATCAATGCGGGGTAACTGCCTTTTACCGTTATTAGCTATGTAATGTATGCTCGGCATAGGAGTCAATTTTCGTACCTGAAGTGAATGTTTTTGTCAATAAATGTATGTGTACTATATCACTGAAGTCACGTGACTGTGACGTACGTTGGCCACCCTGCTATAGTGCACATAAGATTCAGGGTGACAAACGTACGTCATAGTCACGTGGTTAAATGATACGGAGTACACCAAAATCGTGTATAAACACAGGACGACGACTTCACTTCAAAGGAGAAAAAGGGTAAATATTTTATGTCACAGAGAGTCTCCAAACTATATCTATGATTCAGCTACCCCGGAAACGGCTTTAATTACAACTCCTAACAATTCCAGCTGCCAATGTTGGTCCGTTTGAGAGCTTAACTCGATCAACCAAAGTTTTTCCGCAGATGGGAACACACTTCTCGATGAAATCACAAAGATAAATTGCATTTTTGCTGCTTCGACGACTTTTAGAGTAATTTTGACAGACACGGTTGTCACAAATATCATGTATTATTTGGTCCGGTGCAAGATTGCACAGTTCGTCGAAAGATCGATTGGCATTGGAATGTCACGGCCGAAAATAAGTAAAAAAAACTTCCAGACAAGGAACACATCCAAAACTCTATGCATTGTGAAAATGGCATTTAACGTCGCATTATTTTCATTTCGCTGTTTCTGAACCAACAACCACTCAGGCTTGGATAATTAAAAGTACCTTTCCTATTGTATTATACATGTTTCTGCATTTTTGTCTGGTTTTATGCTTCAAATCTAACTCGTACTGGCCACCCGCTTATCATGGTCTGAGGAGGCGCATGAAAAGGCTGATATGAATTTCGCTGGGCGCACGTGCAATGTTCTACGTCTTATAATTCCGAACATTTGTTGTAATGTAGTGGGTTTTGCAAAATTACACTGACTCATACACTTCTAGCGAAAAATAGTTTAAGTTAATGTTTGGTTCCTCCGTGTGTACGAGACGATAAGCCACGAGCTTTAGCGAGTGGTTATCGTCCGTACACACGGACGAACCATACATTAACTTGCTTATTGCACATTTAGCACCCTGCACCTTGTGCATCTCTGGGTATCTGATGTTGAACACTTGAAAGGTACAATAATGTGTTTTTATTGCGCTCTTAATGTCTAGATTCCTCTCGAAAAGTTTATTGCATAATAATTACACCCCGTGTTATTGTGGCCCCATAACGCCTCACTTTTATATAGTAAAACTGGGGAATACAGGCGGTATAAACATAGATCGTGGGTACTCGTTAGAACCGCCTCATATGGGTACTCGTTAGAACCGTCTTCAAGTTGGTGAGGCAGTTGTAACTTGATGTGTACCCAAGATCTATGTTTTGAGCGAAAAACAAGAAAAAAATCACAATTTTTCATCTTAAAATTATCATTTTACAGCCTTGAATAATGCAAGTCTATTTGCATGGGCGTGTTATCGTAATAGTCCTCATAAAATGTGCAATGTCCGGCCCAGCTTTTTAACGAAGCCTTAAATGAGAAAGTGTACTTTTCAGAGCTGGGTAGTAAACAGGAATTTTATCAGTCAGGATTTGATACGAATCGTTTTATTTCTGTAATCTGTAACCAATATATTACCAAGAACCCCAGGCCACTCCACTGCCGAGATTCAATGTAAATATAGAAATGGATGTACTTTTAGTGCATGGAAATGCACGTAGAATAATAAAGGCACATATGCTAATGTGTGATTTCTAGTATCAGATACTGAATTTTCGGGGAGAATTTCTGTCTTTTGGATGGCAGGAAAAATATTTTCTTGTCAGCATCTAGATCTCAATTTGTCCTAACAAGACCTGCAAAAATTTTGAAAATCGGTCAACAGATAAAGTTTTTATGGCCAAAATGAACTTTGAATAGGGATTTTCAATGGTAAAAAAATATGGAAGGGAGGTAATTATTTTCCCACAAAATTTTAAAACTCATGGTATTCTATTGTAATCACTTGGAATCATTATGAAATGTTACAAAATACTTACATGAGACCAAATAACCGTGTTCAAGTAAAGAATGTTGCAGAAAATGAAAATTTATGATCATGGATTACCTCCCCTGCTAATGCAAAATCCCTATTCAAAATTCATTTAGGCCATAAAAAAGTTATCTGTTGACTGATTTTCAAAATTGTTGCAGGTGTTATTGCGAGAAATTGAGATCTAGATGCTGACCAGAAAATACTTTTCATGCCCTCCAACAGTAAAAAATTCTCCCTAAAAATAAGAATCTGACGTCAGATTTTACATATTAGCTACAATTTGTTACTTTACACTTGCACATGGTAACATAGCTTTCTTTGTCTTCAGGTATGGATCCTGGAGTGTGTAAATTCTGTGGGAAAGTCTTCTCAAGCACATCGACACTCCGGCAGCATGAGTCACGACACAAGAAATCCGGGCCATACTCCTGCTGTGAAAGGATTTTTTTCTCCCAAGCCAACCTTAAACGCCACAGATGCAACGTCCATGATGAAACCAAAAGTCATGTGTGTGAACAATGCGGAGCTGCATTTGCCGTCAATGCTGACCTAAACAGACACAAAAGGAGGCACGCAAACTCCTTTAAATATACTTGCGATACATGTCAAATGAAGTTCGAGACCCGTGCTGCTCTGAAAGACCACATAGACAAGCATAATAATGAATTTCAACACCGATGTGATGAATGTGATAAAACATTTAGGTATCGATCAAACCTTCGAAGACATATTCGAATGACTCACGAGGGCCAGTGAAGTGACATGTGACAATGACATGTTAACCATGAACATGTATATGTAAAGTCGCTCTACCTCTTGCAACCATTGTTTTGACGCAATGGCTCAATTGAATCGAGTCATGGCAAAACTTGCCTTTTACATATGCGAAAACAAGGGCTCAGATCACCTGCGTGGTAATTGGGCAGCTGATCAGTGCCTTTGTTTTCATTACATATATAGTACAAACCCTCTTCTCACTCTAAACCCTGCCATCGCCTGAGGCTGTACAGCCTTGTCTGTGTTCGGGAACCCAAAGACAAGTTTTCTCATGACGCGACTCAATTATGTTATTAAATCATGTTTTTGTAAAATTATATATTTGATATTTTTTTCTTTTATTTTAATCTGAGCAGGCAGCATTCAGATATGATTTTATACTTTAATTGTTCGTGCCAAATCAGGGAGTGCAAGTTCTAGTCTATAAATCAGTTTTAGTTTCTTTTTATTTTATATTTTTATTTCTAATACGTTAGTTTTGTTTTGTTTACTGTTGAGCAGGAAGCTCTTTGAAGTGATTTAATATGATTACTGATATGTCTTATTTCTTTGTTTTTCCTGATATCCGCTCAAATGTGAGTCCATAACGTGGACATGTCCGTGTTATAATTTAAACGCTAGATAAAATGATGAGACTGACTGCCATAAAATGTCTAAAATTCATATGTAGCGAGGCAGTTCTAATAGATACCCACAGCTTATGGTCGTATAAAGAACAATCAAAGAAAGTTCCACAATTATTACTTTATGATGCTCGTACCAAGCAGAGAACACCCCTGTTTTATTATATGATCTTGAGTTATTTTCTTTTAATAGAGAAGTGAGTGTATTCTTTAAATGAGTATCAAAAGAGTACAACGAAGGCGGTTCTTTGGTTAAATTTGTTTCACGTTTTTGCCTTTGCTGTTGCTGCATGTGTCCTAGACGACGAAGTCAATACTATGCATGACTCATAATAACTGCCAACAGCACCTGAACATCTTTTCTTAAATATAAGTGATGTCCGGAAAACTGCACATTGAAGTTTCCATGACAACACTCAGATTTCAGAAAGTATACATTCCCTGTTGCTTCTGGCAGTAAATATGAAGGTTAAATGTAGTCTCCACATCGTGCACTAGGCTTTATATAGCAACAAAATGCATTTCTTTCTAAAATAAAAGTCATAAAAATGAATTGAACACAAACCACGCATAGATGTGCCCCTTGATTATGCAAAAAACAAAATAAAAGTTATATCAAATTCACCGCTTTTATGGTTTGGTTGCTAGGTATCTGCAAGACAACTTTCCCAGGCGCATCTACTAAGCGCTTGTATGTAGCACGCCACCAGGATAGTTGGGTCACAGGACATTGATGCTAAGTGTGTAGAAGCAATATAAATGACCAAATTAGTCCTAGAACCCCTTTTTCTCCATCGCTGCTCAGCGATGGAGAAAAAGGGGTTTTAGGGCAGTTTGGGTCACTTATTTAGTTTCACAAATTAATCGTCAATGTCCCGTGGGTAGATATATACCCCGACCGTCATGGTAGCTTGTTCGCTTTGTGCACGCTAGCAACTCCGAGTTCCGTACGTGCTATCGTCAAGAATGGGCCATGAAAGAAAATTTCTATGGAAATTAATGCTTTTCCTGATTCAAGAATATACTTGTCAGTTACCCAAGAAATACACGATCGATTTAACCCGAATATTGGAATGAAAACAGACAACAACAAAAAGTGATTTCAATCAGGAAGTTTTGTTTGGCATGTGTATGTATGTATGTATGCTAAAACAAAGTTCTAATGGGTCACCTAACATACATACATGAAAAATTATACGGCTTGCGTATCAATATGTACGTTATTATTTACGTACATATATACGTACGTATACATATATGTCAAGTATATATGCAGATGTGTTAACACATGGACAAGCGAGCACACATACGTAAAGACAGAAAAGGATGCCAGAGGACTGAACTGCTTCTAGCACATTGATTCCTTATTTGAAAAAAAAAATCACTGAATCCTTGTGCTTAAGTCTCTTAAGTACGCACAAAACCCTCGTCGTCTACACTTAGTCCCATTCGGTCAGTTGGAAGTAACTTGGACTCGTTGCGTCTTGCTTTCTCGTATCGAACCCCCAGAGTACCTCTCTCGACAGCGTTTCTCTCGAACGACATAACTGCCTCCTTTTTCTTTCCTTTCAACCGCTTTCTGTCCCGCTGGTCGAAAAAGTGGTCCCTGCAAAAGTAATAATAATATGACACATTAGAGGAATTGAGTATGATTTTTCATTTGTTAACATTCGCAAGGTCACGAGGGAAGTGTTTAAGCCGAGCTCTCGTTTTTCAATATTTCCATTGGGGCCTTGCAAATGTTTTATATATGACAAAATCATGTTTGATCGCTATTATTGCATAAATACGACAAAACCATTGCAAAGACGAACAAGCGAGTTCGGTATCGGTTTAAGCCACCTGCAGAGCGGTCTCGAATTGTCGAGCCAAATATTGCTTACTTCGTTTTGATACATCTAATGATCCTTTCCCCATTCGCCAACTTCGATTCTGAATGTTGAAGTTGCTCATCTGTGTCACTGTGGGATGATGTTATGCTGTCATGATCCACAAGCTTATAGACTGTACTTCTTGCGGTCCTGTAGGAAAACGTCCTGAAATAATAAAAACAAAAACAAAATCAACAATAACAACAAATACATATTTATCAAGCACATCCATGTTTTTTATTGCAGGTCATCTTGCATGTATGTCTGCCTGTCGGTCGTGTGCCTGTCTGTCTATTTGTCTGTCTGTCTATTATTTCCACTTGAATGACTACAGCAAACAATATTTACAGAATATTATCTGTAACTATTGCTGTATACAAACTTAAACCAAATGGCTAATAGGTTCAAGCAAAAGTGAGGGTCGGATTTTGGTTATAATTGCATCAGTTCCTGGACATTGTTTATTTGTTGCTTTTATATTCAACCAAGCTGTGTGTGGTAATAAAACGATATACGTTGATTGTGTAGCAGAAGTGAGCAATTTAAGATTTGAAAAGATGAAGAAAACACAAACTTAAATGATAGGGAACACACGGATAGGGAACACACGGATAGGGAACACACGTGTGGTACAGTTTCGTCCATGTTGTCATGTCTGAAGACTAGGTCCCTTGGACTTAACACATTAGGCACAACGTAATCTCCAGCCTCGTCACAGTCTGTCCAAGTAAGTAGTCCGTCCACCGCTTCCTGGGTTCAACCAGTACTAAGCAAGGTAAATGTGACTTGCTCAAGGCCACAATGAAAAGTGCACCTACCGGGGTTCGAACAAGGGACCCCTTGGTCCGAAATCCGACGCCCTAACCACTGCGCCACTCCGCCATCCTATAGGGAACACACTGGGTTTGATAAGACCCATTAACAAAATATTCAATGAAAATTGGAATGGGAAGCTTTTTATGGAAACTATTTGAACATCAATTTAAACTGTAATCACAATTCTATTATGGATAAAAATAAACCGTTGAGATCCTTTACGAGCAAAGAACATTCATAACAAAGAAGGTTGGTCATACCCTAGTTTCCACTATTAAAGCCTTATCAGTGACCCTATAAATCTGGTAAAATGAGCCAGATGAAAATACTGTGAATTTACAAATTTTAACAAGGCAGTCGTAGCAAAGACTGGTATAGGTAAAAAAAAATCTAACTATTTTAAATTTGTTTGGAAAATGATTCTAAACATCATTTCTGAGTTCTCATGATCTACAATGTTCTCATGTTCTCATCATTTCTGAGTTCTCATGATCTTGAATCTACAATGACCAAAAGCAAAATATAATCTGCACTATAGATGAAGCTAAGTGAATGCTTACCTATTGGGATCCATGCGTGTATACAGCTTCTCGGTGGCCGTTCCTATGAACCTTCCAAATTCGGTGGTTGTGACAGTACCATGTCCCTGTTTGTCATACTGTGTTAGTTCGGAGAAGAATGTTTCCCCCATCATAGAACTGAAGGCTCGGACATTGTATGTTCCTGTTTCACATAATGCATACAAAAGAGACTTTGCGTCTATGTTGGCTAATAATGCCTCCCATAACTGGAGAGGCCAACCACGAATGTTCGTCGTTGGTGGAGGAAACTCATTAAAGTCCACCTCGTCAAGTAGTCTTTCCCTTAAATTTTGGCGCATCACTATTCTGTCTTTTGCGGGAATTCCAGGATCATCTTCACTCTTCCACCAGTCACGTATATCTCGACAAAGGTCTGCAGCATCAATATCTCCATTCTGTCTCATTTTTCTTTCGACTGGTTCACTAAAATGGGTGACAGCCATAGAAACTGACATAGGCTCTGTGATTTCTTCTATCATAATAGGTGAGAGGAAAGTGGTTTTTGTCTTAGCGACTGTCAACCATGGTGTATTTGGAAGTCCATGTAAACCACCCTTGCAACATTTTCTGCGGGCACGAGTTAACAAATGCGTGGAGTCGATACAGCGTACTTCCAATTGCTGTCGAGTTTCACTGAATTCTGGTGTATAAAACCAAAGACTTGGATATGCTGAGTCATCTATCACCGGGTTTTCCCGCAGCGGGGAATCATTGAACCATTTCTTATATCGACCCTGCCATATGTATTTTGCATAGACAATATTAAGCATATGTTTTGAGACTTTTTTCGAAAGCACTGAAGATGAAAGTTCAACCAAACGTCTTGGCGTTGCTTTTCGTCTCTTGGTTCGAGAATCAATTTGAGGCTTTCCTAGTCCTAAGATATTCGATAAACTGTCCAGTTTTGAAGCTTTACTTGAACTTTCTTTCACTTTGATACCTGATGTTCTTGTTATATATCTTGCTAATACACGTAATTCAAAATCACGGAGCTTTCCCAGTTTATCAGTTGATGACAAGATATCCATTAACTCACCAGTCTGAACGTCATTCCATCTACCTTTTTTATTACACTTGTTGTCTGCCTTTAATAGTGCTAACAGGGTAATAGCATCAGCGACATTCAACTTATGTTCGCCAGTCATTACATTCATATCGGAATCTGGTTCCGTATTTTGAGGTTCCACCTCTACAGATGGTCCAGAAATGACAGTTGTGCTAGTGTCTGTAGATTCCTCCTCAGGATTTTCGCTATTAGAAAGGACATTCGCCCACTCAGTATCATTTACATTTGCCGACATTATGTCTATCTCAATGTCTTTATCAACTTCTGTGAATGCTAATAATTCAGTCTGTAGTTCTAATGCACCATCACTATTTAAGTGTAGAATACTGTCTGGGATCGTTTCTAGCAATGTGGTGCTCATGTCATTTGATTCTATGCAGTCTGTTTGCACTGTAGAGTGATGGTTTCTTACTGAAGGGAAACCTGGAAGTATGATTCCTTTGTTTGTGCAAATCATTTTACCGCATTCTCTTTCATATTCAGGCACTTTATTCAGATCCTTAAAAGTTCTTATAATATCAGACTTCTTTGTCCGCTCAGCTTCCCGCCACACATCCTTTTGAAGTTGCAAAACAGTCAGTGGCTGTCCCATTACAGAACGTACAACCAGATTATGCCACTGGCCATCAAACGATTCCGCGGGTATATGTATCCCTGCTTCATGGCAACGGTTGTGCACATCCTGGGAAACTCTTCTGAGAGTTTCTGTATTGAGAGAGTACCCCTTCGGGAACCAGCATACTGGGGCACATTTGATACTGTCTTTAGTCCATAATCTATCCAAATCACAGCATAGATAAACTATTGCTTCTGATGCCTTTTCTCTACGAAGGTTGTAAGAACGAATTTGCATGGTCTTAATATCATTAAGTACAGTTAGAAGATCTTTTGCATTGACAGATTCGGCTTCTGACATGTTAGTATTATCCACAGACCTATCATTGACTGCTGATTCGAAGAGTCCTATGAGTTCAACATTTGAGCTTTTTGTTGCAATTTCCTCTTTTAAAGCTTTGACATCGTTTGATAGTTTTGTTGGTTTCTTAGGATTTTCATTTCCATAAATGTTTTTTGCTATTTCATAACTTCGTTCAAACAAGTCACTGTCCTTGTTTAACAAAAACACAGAGGAAAAATCCGGTCTCCATGATAAATATATCAATTTCTCAACGTTCAGAGCCTCCATTTCTGCCAAACATTGTAAAAGATACCGAGGAGGAAGTTTCTTGTGAAGCTGGTAGACAGGACATTTGAATTCAATTGCTGCTGTAGTTGAATCCAAACTATCTGTTTGTCTCAGACTGCCGTCAGGTGAAACAACCATGAATGATTCATCTAGCTCGACGCAACCTTCCTCGTAAAACCGCACATTTGGCTCTATAACAGGTAGCACCTTCCCAACCAATGTCGCAGCAGCATTTTGTTCATTGTTTGTCCCATAGTCCAACATTTCTTGCACGGCTTCGGAAAACGGCTTTGGTGGCACGTGACAAATGACTTCCTCAAAGTGTTCCTTTTCCTTTTGTAAGCCGTCAAGTCCAATTGCTTTGAAAAATGTGCTACCTGTAATTTTTGCCTTTTCACGAATGGTTTTCCATTCATCCGTTCTTTGTCTTACCAGTCTTGTGTCAGAGGTGGATGGTGCACTATCCCCAAGTTCCTGATAGTTATCACACTGGTTAATGTTCACTTTGTTCCCGGTAATGTATTTACTGCCCTGTATGTATGCCAAGTATTGACAGATCGTTTCTCTCAGCTTTTCAAAACCTTGCAGGAAGTCATCTATGTCATGAATGAAAGCGATGATGCCACTTATTGCGAAAACATATTTACCCTTCCTCCAGTTTTCTTCTCCACCACGCTCAATCAATTTCTTTTTAGAATATTCTTTTTTCTCTTTAATGTCTAGAATATCAATCACACTACATGACAAATCTTTAAGTGCGAACTGTAGTGATTGCACACTGTTAGTATGCGTTTCTTGATTCAGTGTCTTTATATCAACACAACTTTCTAACTGTTCGAGATCTTTAACTGTCTTCTCAATAACACATATTTTACTTTTCAATTCTTCTTGTCTCTGCCTAAGGGACATACTATCCTCATGACCTAGAATGTTCACATCACCTGAATTTTCTGTCAACCCTTGTTTAATTTTCTTCCCATCATAAGTGAGGCATGCCGATTTAGATTTAAGAGCACCAGCCAAAGACTGCATCGCATCAGTGAGCATACCCGGGGGACGTTCTCGTGTTTCAAATTCAGAATAGGGTGTAAAACTCCGCAATATGTCTACAGACGGCACAGCAAAGTTGATTTCGGAGTTTAAAGGGGAAAACTCTCCTTTACTTGCTTCCCCCAAAACGACTTGAGCGGTATTTTTATGTCCGCTCATGAAATTTATGAACTTTCCTCCAAAGATCCTCAATCCAAGCTTCCAGAACTTTTTTGTTTGGTCACTGTAACGCATAGATGATGTGTTTTCCGTTGTATACCACCTTAGAACCTCAACCCACAGGAGGTATGCAATATTATCCAATGGAAAGTTGTTAGAATGGACAAGTCTGCAGAAATCCAAAAAGGATTTCTTTGTTCCAGATTCTTCAAGCGCTTTGAGTACATCAGGTAGGATGGCATTCATTTCCTGAATTTCTTGTTCATGCGGAGTTTGAGAAATTGAAACAGACTGCAGTGTATCTGACATTTGATGAACAGGTTCGAGTGGATCTACATTTATAAGACTTCTTGAAGAAACCTTGAATTCCCCAACATCTGCTGATTCTTGTTCCGTGAATACTAATGGAAATGCTTCAAATGTATCATCACATGTCTCATTTGAAAAAAGAGAACGAGCCGAACTACCACGTAATCGCTTCATTGCTGGCGACTTTGAAGGTGTTGGCCTAAATTTCTGGCGTCCATGGGGCGTTCCTTTACTCAACGGGGTACCTGGTGATCTTGACAAAAATGTTCTTTTTCTATCTGTCAATTTAATGGGTGAGTTTTGTTTCTTTTTCTTCAAGGAAATCTGTGGTGAAGCTATTAAATCTAGGAATCCCGGCCATTTTAGACATGAACGTGGAATCAGTTGTGCTTCCTTTTGTCTTGCACGTTTTAGTTCTTTCTTCCTAGGTCTAGATACTTTGATGGTCAGGTGTGTTTTCCGTTTGGCCATACCTGAAAATAGAATTTATACATAAATTGTGTGTTCTGTATCTTTTTTCCATATATGGGTGTTCTATATCATCATGTTCAGCAAATGTGTTCCATAGCATTTACCACACATGTAGCAAAAAATATATATCATTGTTTTCTTTTATTAAAAATAAAGGGATGGAACGAGTCTGATAGTGTTGAAAATCATTGCATATACTTTATATGTTTACAATAAACATAAACAGAGTAAAGTATTAGAAAGTAACACACAAGACCTGATCAACCTTAATTGTAACATGCCTTCACCTTCTGCTCCTTTACAGCCATTGTGCTCATTAAATGCCACCAAAAGTTTGCAAAAATGAATTCGGAAAGTCATATTGATATGCTATTAAATGACATCACAGCATCTAACGTCGTGGAATCGTAAAAAGGTAGCTTCTTGTCAGTAGTACCTTTCACAGAATTGATACTCCACTTTTACCTGACCCTAATTGTATCATTTTATATTTAGATTTATTTCAAACATTTGAACAGAAGGTAAACACATATCTGTGTTTTCCTGTGCAGGTAGAATTTCGAGTCTTCAAATTTGAATATTGAAAATTAAAAACTTGAATCAGTATACTACCCAAATTAACGACACAGATCGGATGGTACGAATGCAAAGTCTAACACCATTATACTATCACATAGCGAATGGCAAAAACACAGATCAGACGTTAAGGGTAAATGGTTCCATCAGGTAAGACTTAAATTGACCTGCTCAACTATCCTATATCAAAGCGGACCAAACAGATGTCAAGGTTTGCACCAGGTAACTCTTTAAAAGGCCTGCAGAGCTACATACATTACATAGAAGCTATTTCGGAGATTTTTTTGTGATACCTGAGAAGGCAAATGTAATATGTGTCGTTCAGTGGTGACGGTGGACAGGTTGATCAGTATTACAATTATTGGCTTGTGGATGGATTTAGTGGTCATTTTTCTTATTTTTAAATATTTGTTTTCAGCTTTGTTGACCTAGTACACGATGTGGAGGCTAAACAGGGCCAATTGTAATTGCTAACAGCATCTGAAAATCTTTTCTGAAACATATGTAATGCTTGTGAAACTGCAAATTGCAAATTCATGGGCATCACTCATATTTCAGAAAAGATTTCCAGATACTGTTAGCAGTTGAAGAAGGTAAAATATAACATCCACACCGTGAACTAGGTCAAACATAGAAACAAGAAAGCAAACAAATTTTGTTTTCAAAAAACAAGAAGGGGGCGCACTGGCCTAGTGGTTAGAGCGTCGGACTCCGGATCGGGAGACCCGGGTTCGATCCTCGGCCGGGTCGGTGTGTTGTTTCCTTGAGCAAGAGACATTTACTCCCCAAAAGTACTGGTAATACCCAGGAATAGGTGGCTCCGTCTCAACATGACTGAAAAATTGTTTACCGGGACGTTAAACAAGAATCAAAACAAAAAACAAAACAAAAAAACAAGAAAAATGACCACTAAAACCATCCTGCGTTGTATTCACGTGTTATATCATAAAAGTGGCTCCCTTGTAAAGAAGCTTAGGTATGCTACACTTTTCATGAGATGAATTAATGACTGCAAATTCGCTGATCCATTCCTTTTGAAATACCTACTACTTAGGAGTGAAACGACAAGGAGACCGAAACGACTAGGCATTATGATCTTAAATGTCATTGATGTATGTCATGTATTAACACTTTTCGCATATGATCACGCATATGATCGCACTATGCTTTTTATATTGAAATGTTGAAAAACATAGATCAGCCTATACTAAATTGATGAAATTGAAGTTTAACATGCATTTCTTAACAATAATAATATCAACAGGGCAGAGGTCATCGCCAATAAAAATATAATTATGAGTTCCTTTAAGAGCAGTAGAGACATTTAAAAGAAAGAGGGTGGGCCAGACAGCTGTTTCAGATAATCAATCCTCTTCAGTGACCCTGAATGAACTGGCAAAGAAAGCCAGAAAAATATATTGTAATTTCGAATTTCAGCAAAGAAGTCTTTCAATGACTGAATTAAATCTAAGCCTTTGTTTACATATCTACGATTGTTTTTATAAAAATGTGATTATCGAACTGCGTTGAAAAGTGTGTGCTGGGGGTCAAAGATTTATTTTTCATCATGGGGGGATGGGGGTCAAAAGTCGAAAATTGGAATTGGTAGAGAGGTCAGAAGAAAATTCCCAAATTTGTGAAAATTCCTCCACCTCACCCCTCCCCAGTTGATAAATAATTACCGTTCTCTTTAATAGATCTTAGCTCAAGGGTTGGTAGAATGTATATCATAAAAAGCAGGAAACAATTAGTTGGCATAATATTTCCATGTTGATCGCCATTTTGTTTAACAGTTATTTCATTGTCGCCGACAGGTAGGATTCCATCATGCTCTGACCTGACGCATTCTTGCTTTTTAAGTCAAAATTGGCTTTTAATTCAATGTACAAAGTGCACAGGATCTGAATAAGGTATCGCTGGCAAAACACGACACAAGACTTTGTGAATTGATATCTCGCTATTGGCTAATCAACTTAAAACGAGTATTTTGTAGTTTCACTGACGTGGTTTGAACAAAATGTTTACTGTCAGGCTTGCTATGAGAAATTTGGGATAGAACTTTTTAGAAAATGTCATTACATTTAATGGCCTAAATTTGTTGTGGGTTTTGCGACTGTAGTTGACAATCCGACTTACAGCCCTATTAAGCCAGTCAAACTGAACTGTTAGCAAGTTTAAAGGTGTATATTCATGTAAAAAGAACATCTACAGCGTGTTTATAATAAAAAAATAACATTAAATATGGTTGGGTGCAAGTGCTAAGACTCACAGATGAAAAACTTACACTTTATTGAGTGACGTGGTTCTCATAGAAGAGGAGGGATTTACAAACAAAAACAACAACAACAGGATCAGAATCAGAATAGTTCACTGTTGAAACGCAAAAATGACAATACCTCGCCTATTTGATCTTCTTGACAACTGACCTCAAAACAATGAATTATTACAACAATTCACTGCTAGAGCTAGTCTATTTCTTAATTTAAAGATGAAACATTGCGACGTTTAATGCCATTTTCACAATGGTCACAATGCACTGAGTTTTGGATGTGTTCCTTATCTGGAAGTTTTTTACTTATTTTCGGCTGTGACATTCCAATGCCAATCGATCTTTCGACGAACTGTGCAATCTTGCATTTGACCAAATAATACATGATATTTGTGACAATCCGTGTCTGTCAAATTACTCTAAAAGTCGTCGAAGCAGCAAAAATGCAATTTATCTTTGTGATTTCATCGAGAAGTGTGTTCCCATCTGCGGAAAAACTTTGGTTGATCGAGTTAAGCTCTCAAACGGACCAATATTGGCAGCTGGAATTGTTAGAAGTTGCAATTAAAGCCGTTTCCGGGGTAGCTGAGTCATAGATATAGTTTGGAGACCCTCTGTGACAAAAAATATTTACCCTTTTTCTCCTTTGAAGTGACTGTGTTTGTGGCAGTTTGTTGACGATTTTGGTGTACTCCGTATCATTTAACCACGTGACTATGACGTACGTTTGTCACCCTGAGATTAATGACTCCCATGGTGTAATGGAAACATATTCACTAAAATAGCGAAAGTTCCAGGATCAAATTCTGGTGGGAGTAAATTGAAAAAAAATCAGGCTTTAAATTTTCATGTATCTGTCCATTCTGTTTGCAATAAATGTAAAAGTTAAGGCTCTTCAAAGAGCCACAGACGATAATGCTCAACTACACAGATTTATTTCTTGCACTACAGAATTGTGATTCTTTTCAAGCTTGAATTTTAGCTTACCTTAGCACTTTATCTAAGTTGATTTTACGATATCAACCTCTGCCTGTAAACTTAAGAAATAGATCAGCTCCAGCAGTGAATTGTTGAGTAATAATTCGCTGTTTGGAGGTCAGTTGTAAAGAAGATCAAATCACGAGCGCGCAGCGTGAGTGATTTATCTTCGCACAACTTACCGACAAACAGTGAATTATTACTCAACAATCCACGCAATGGAGCTGATCTATTTCGATTCTAACACACAATAAACGACGAAAACACATTCGAAGTCTTCAGCTTCTTCCAATTTTCCGCCATTGCAATGAAGAACTCCCGCCAATATTTAGACTACGTCGCATACGTTTACATGTAATTGTAACGTCTTTCAAGCGTAAAAACGACGTTACACCGTCTAATGCCATGAATGACGTCATTTTCCAGTGACGTCAGCTATCACACACTTTTGCAGTGAATTATTGTACGATATATCACAGTTTGTTACCGTTGGCTCTATAGGCGAGGTTTGTTAGAATTTTCTATATAAAACATCTGAACTGCTAGCAAATATTTTGAATAATTTCACACAAATATCTTTTATTATGGTTGCCACTAAAATGTTGGCCGACAGATTCTCTTGTTTATTAAAGAGACTGACAAATTCATGTTGCCTACCCAATGTCATCTTTGCCCCTTTTCTTGTAGAGTACAGACCTACAAAACTACTGTAATGACAAAAGAACCCTTATTCAGCGCTTCTGAAAAGTGGGATGCGATGCTAATATAATAATCTACTATGTTACTGTTTATAAAGAATACTGTGGTACAAGAGACGCAAAAGAGCTAGATTCAACAACATCAATGCAATAAAAGATAGATTGAATGAAGACAAGAATTACAAGGGCTCAGAGAGAATATTTGTATCATTATCAGCGTTGTCAAAACACACTGATTATAAAAGAATTGTTTAATCTGGACTTTCAAAGCAGTGCATTAGCTAGTTAAAAGAAAAGCTCATGAATTAGTGTCTGCTGGTTTTATTTATGTGCCAATTGTGAAGAAAGCATTACGAGCATTTCTTGAGGAGACATTCCAAGAAAGTGACATTAAACCATCAAATTTGGATCGCTCATACTTTCCATTAGCAAAAGGTATACGCAATCATATTCATTTGGCAATTGTAGCTGGGCAGATGGCTGAATTGGACCAGGTTAATGTCAAACTTTTGTCTCCAAGTTTGTTGCAGCAAGATGGAAACCAGAAAATATATTACCCTCCAGCTACTTATATATTGGGTGGAATTGATCAACAACATAAATTTATCATGTGCATCAAGAGCCATGGAAATGTCGCCTTTTGAGCATGTATGGAAATTATATGATTCTAATTGATGCCACATACAAAACAATAAAATATTCTTTGCCTCTGTTTCTGCTAGTTGTTCGGACTAATATCAAGTCCATTCCAGTAGCTCAATTTATAACTGAAGACACAATTTATAACTGAAAACGAGCAAGCCTGGTCAATAGCAGAAGCATTTGACATACTTAAAGAATGGAACACAAGCTGGAACCCTCCATATTTCATGACAGACTATGATGAAGCACAGATAATTGCTATAGAGAAGTGTTTTGAAGGGAATGGGCTTTTCTGACAAGTTCAGAATATGTACATCTGTGCATTCCATAGAGAACAAGCTCTTGAACGCTGGTCTAGAGCTGGTAAGGCAGCTTTTAATCATAAATAAAAATGGAAGTATATACATCAGAACTTAAGTTATAAAAGAGTGCGTTACAGAAAAATTATTTTCTTATTTCTCAATCAAAACATACGTTGTGGGTACTCAAAAGAACCGTCTCATTGAGACGGTTCTTTTGAGCACCCAAAACATATGCTAAAAATTATGGGTAAGAAAAAATTTACAAGTGTAGGCTGAAGATTTTCCTTCATCTCAACCTGTGTACATGTTAGTGTAAAAAGCGGTTTTATAAGTAACCGTATAGAAAACACGTTTCCATTGAGAAGGCCTGTATATGGGACACAGAGTAACGAAGTTGAAAGTTAGAACGATAGCAAGGATCAGGAATCGATATACAACACCTGGGCCAAGGATAACGACTGGGAAAGTAACAAAATCACAATAAACATCACAAACAAGAGCCAAGAACTTTCCCTTCAGGTGACCACAAGGCAGCAATGAACAGACGCGAAAGCATGAAAAACACAAGGCATAAATAAAGCAAATGATCCACAAAGAAGTACCGCCTTGGATCAGTCATTAAAAATATTTTAACGGAAGGCTTACTGGAAGACTTTCTTCCGAATCCCATTTGTATGCCTATTGTATTTAGATTATTGTACAACTGTAGTGAACCGGGCCGCATGGCACAGTCGGTAACATGTCTGGCTACAGATGCGTGTCTGACTGCAGATCCAGGGGTTGCGAGTTAAGATTCCGTTCCGGTCCCATACTTTCATGGAGATTGATCATGGAAATGATTTCTACAGTCATTCTCCTCCCTTCCGCTGATTCATTCAAGAGGGGTTGTTGTCTGATGAAACTAAAATGAACAAGGTAACGTACAATTCAGATAAAATTAAAAAAGATATTAAAGTAACACCCATTGTAAACTCCAGTCCGAGCCATAAAAAATGATGTTTTCAAAACTCCTAATATATATGCGTCAGTCAGAAGCCATGATCACATACATGTAGGCGAATCAACAGATCCATATGGAATAAGTCTGTCTCGTGAGGCATCTAAAAACAGTATCAACAATTCAACCAAAACCATCATTATTGAGGACTTAACACGCGAACCAGATGACAACGACAGAGCCCAGAGGTGCTGGATTAGTTTACTATGTACTATAAGACAATCACCGACAGAGTAGTGAAATTTGCACAGCAGCTGCTTAAACGCATAAACCCAATATTAATGGCTTACAGGATTGCTGCTATGTTCCTGTGGAAAAAGATGGCGTCTGGAAATATGGCCGCAGGATGAAACGTGTAATGTCGCCTTCATGCAAGATCCACCATACAGGTACCGATCACTGGTTTACATCGGTGCAGGATACAACCGACCAAATAATAATATTTGACTCTTCCCAAATATTTTCTCCGAATCTTACTAAAAGTATCCAGCTGCAGCTTTTTGCCATTTATGATAGGGGAAAGCGTCAGATCCAAATTGTACACCCCCATGTGCAGCAGCTAACAAACGGTGTGGATTGTGGCATCTTTGCCATTGCACAGAGTTCATTTTCAACCAGTATATTGGCTATGATCTGGTTAAATTTGATAGATCTGCTATGACGGAACAATTGTTGTCGTGTTTTCAAAATCAAGAAATGACTCCGTTCCCTAAACTCAAGAGAAAAATGCGACTTAAGAAGACTGTGTCTCAATCGGAAAGCACCAAAAGTTTTATTTCCCTGTAAATCTAAATATCAGCATGTGTATCTTCTACGTCTGCTCAGCATCATTCATTGCTTAGACGAATCTTTTATCATGATAGGCATAAGTAAACTCACCCTATTTATGCCTCAGGTTCACTTAATGTTATTATTTCTACGCCTTTTTAAAAGTAACGGAAGTATTGTGTTTGCCTCCATTATGCTATCCCACCCTTAACGCAATCATAAACAAAATATATGAGTGTCTAGCACACACAAATGGGGCGTGCAATAGCACATTTAATTTTTCCTCGACATAAGAACACTTTTTGATTAATTATTGTTCGCAAAGAGCCAAAATAGCAGTTCATGTGTTCATAATTACCATTAGGTATTGAGCATCTTAGTATAAGGTGATCGTTTTCATCATCATCATCATGTATATGCGCATGCTGGTTGAAGACTTCCGCAAGCCAATCCATGAGAATGTCATTTTCTGTCCGTGATGAAATAGACTATTTAAATGTGCTTATGCAGTTATCAAATGTGGTTAAAATATAAAGCTGGTACGAATTTCTTCTTAATTTGAAGTTAGATGGTTTTAGTTTCTTACAACTAAAACCTTCTCTACTGGGATTTGATTTTTGCCAAAATTACTTTTTTGTATTATAGATTGTGATGGTATGATTTCCTATCTGATTGTGTATTTTTCTTTGCTGACGTTTTATGTGTCTTTGTCATCTTCTTTTTCTCAGGTATGTTATTTTCATATGTTAAATACAGTATGTTTCCATTGTCTGAAAATAGTGTGCTTATATAGCTTGGCTGAATAAGTGAAGTGCAAGCTTTTGATGAAAGCAAAAATCTTTTAAGTCATTGTCAAACTAGTATTTTAAAAAGGAGTAGCTAAATTTGTAAATCTTGCAAATGAAAAACGCACACACCTCTTAGGTGGCATTACGTGACAAACCCATGCTTAAGTAAGCTCTTTAAATACTCCTGAGTATAGCATAATACTGCAATGTAGTTACTCATTGGAATCACCAACATGGCGCTTCTAATGAGTATACGCAGTGTTTGCTTTTTGCCACTCAGACGGTAACCATATATGTATATATTCATTAAGTATATTGCAATATTAACATTTTCGAAGCAATCCTTTAATGAGCGACCGTTCATAGGCTCGTGATTTTCACAAATTTGATCGACAGCTGCCAAGCTCACTTGCCGTGCAATAAGCTTATTCGCCTGTTGTGGTTGACAGCGAGCCACACCTGAGTCGCACGGGCAGAACAAGCCTCTTGTTTACTTCATTTGCTGTTCGTGTTTAAGCTGGCTGTTCCGCTTTTCCATTTTACACTCCGACTTAACCGTTAATAAGAGTATATTTTGAATACAAAGGTGTTTTAATTCCTAAATTATTTTTTTTTATATTTTAAATATTTATAATAAAATGTAAATATAAGCAATAGATTCAATTTTTGGAATATTTCAGGACGAGAAACACTGTGATGTTTGGGTCCAATCAAGTTATTTGTATTGTACTGTACTGTAGTGAAGATTTTTTAATTTATCTATGCAACCGTTCATAACCTCATGAATGCCACAAATTTGATCCCAAGCTCACTTGCCCGTGCAATATGGCGATACACTTCGAGCATTTAACTCACTCGCCAGAAGTAACGCAGGTGTTGTGAGAGACAACGATGCCAGCCCCCTGGGGGTTGACAATAATGAATAACAACAGATGACCTAAATCATTTGAATAAGCATGCCCCCAATGATGCCACATGAAATTTGGCCTTGGCTGGCCCAGCGCATGGTTTCCGAGAATTTACCAATATTTTGTCCAGAGCATAACCACAGAAACTAGTAAATAGATCTCGATGAGAAGTGCAGTGTACAAGAACCGTACCTCTTTCGCATAATTTAGGAGTTAGAGGCTTTTGTTATTTAACACATTTACTTTTTGTCCGGAGCATAACACAACAACTACAAGAGGTATCGGAATGATAACGTGTACAAGGACCAAAACTCTCTTTTACATTTAGAAATACTTGAATTTTGTCAAGAGCAAGAGATACATATTTCAACTTGGGGAGCATCTATCGTTTCTATCGATCCTCATAATTTCTGAATTATGAATCCATAGAGCGGTGTGTGTGTGTGGGGGGGGGGGGGGCAAGACCGGACCGGCCGGAAAATAACAAGTGTTTTAGGTTTATCTAAGAATAAGTATTAGGACTCCGCAGTGGGCTACACACCCCATCCCTTACTCGACCCCCGCAGAGCCAAAATACTTGGACTCACCCCCCCCACTTTGGAAATTATAGTTCCCTAACGGAATGGCCAATTCGAAAACTCTGTAAAAATAAGTATAGGACAGCTAATCGTCAGACTTGGACCCCCCCCCCCCGATGCGATAATTTCTGGATCAAATTGACAACCAAAACCACCAAGTTGTACCCCTTTTGGTTTACTTTTGGCATATATAAATATAGGTAGACGTGTAGGTGCGCTGTTTAATAACAGGATCTTTCACACAAGTTCTTTCAGTGGTGGCCTGCTTAAGGGGGAAATTAAAATCTCGACACTGCGTGGACACATCGTTGGTCAAATCCCGGCACTTAAGCGCCGCTTTATCTCCGATCCCAAGGGGTAGGGGCATAACAGATGACTGGCGCATAACAAGTTAAGATAGATGGAACAATAAATACGCTTATCAGACTACTTGGATGCACAGGCTGCTCTGGGAGCGCTGTGGCTCAGTGCTTGACTCGAGACCGAAGAGCCACGGGTTCGAGCCTCACCGGCGTCATTGGGTTGTGACATTGAGCAAGACACATTAATCCGAGCTTAGCAAGTGCGGATCCAGAGGGGGGACAGGGGGACCGGACCCCTCCGAAAAATCACAGAAATATAGGGTTTCTTAGCAATACTGGTCCTGATCCCCTGTAATACCACCAAGCTACTAAGCCAGCATTCAATGTTGGGCCACAATCGTCCCGCCAGCGAAACGCCATTTAAATGGCAAAATGGCGTTTCGCTTGCGGGTCGATGATGGCCTGCTTATAGTGGTATTTGGATCCTCTCTTGTCATCAACTAAAAAAAGTAGTCAAAGTTGGACTCCCTCTGGGACTTTCTGGATCCGCGCATGCTTAGTTCTGGTTCAGCCCAGAAAGACCTGTGCCGACGTTGACTGAGACGTAAAGAATCAAATCAAACAAAACAGACTGGTATGCCTCTTCGTTTTTTGCAAGGAACGCTTTACTCGTGCAACAAACTGAAGCACGGGCGACAAGGGTGAATAACTTTACATGTTAGCATGCCTGGTAAACGTTTATCTTTAGTATGCTGCTGGGGACCTGCTGCATGTCATTTTCCGGGATGGATATGTTGTGAAAGTTAAAGCTGCATACTCTGTAACTATGAACATTTTTTCGAAAAAAATATTTTACTTTTAAATCATTTGTAAAAGTAGAATAAAGTTATGTTGTCACAATAAATCTAATTTCTACAGCTGAAAACTGCATGGAAAAGTAAATTATCTTATAAAAACAGGTGTCTTTTCTCTTGTTTGTAATTATTTGCGTCCCTCCAATAATTCTAGACAGTTAATTTTTCACATAAATGCTGTTGTTTTGGCACTAATAATTTGTTAATTATTACGAAAATGGTAAAATGTATGCCTGATTTTTCGTATTTTTACTGTGTTCTTGAAAAATAGAAACATAATTTCTAAAATGAAAAGATCAAAAGATACAGACTATGCAGCTTTAAGGTGAGGGTAGGTGTGCACTTTCTTTAAATTCTGTCTGTATGTCAAAACTGGTTTGATTTTTAAGCCTGATACAATAATAATAAATCACCAATTAGAACTCAGCGGGACAAGGGTTAAGTATCTTGGTCATGAAAAAAGGGCATAAACACATCAGATTTGGTCTTATCGCATATCCGAAAAAAAAAACTCTAATTATCGCTCATTCTGGCGTGTCCAGAGAGACTAGATGTCTAAAAATTGTTCGGAGTCTTCTTCAACTGGCATACTTTGTTTGTACGAGAAGCGAAAGCCCTGGCGAGGTTATGCGTACATACATGCTTGTCAGAGCCTTCGCCACACGCAGATGTGAAAAGAACCATCATCTCGTGTGCTGACCAATTTATAGTATTAATTTTTCATTGCGGGACATTATCTCAGTTTCTTATTCAGTATTACAATTTGAATAGTTAAAATTTCGAAACCAGAGCGCATATATACTTAAAGCCATTAAAAACGCAACTGGTACAAGTGTTATTTTTCCTATAAATATCAGCTTGATACACTTTGTTTGTGTTCTAACAAGCGACCCTAACGTAGAACGTTTTACCAAAACTTGAGCTCAATTGCACACATCTGCCAAAACTTTTGGTGAAAAATGACAAATTCATCAAAATTTTTGGTAACCATATTTAATCTTGAAATTTTATTCAGTTTCAGCTTGCAAGTACTGCGTTTCACTCGAACAAACAAAAAAACGGTTTAAAACACAAACTTCACTTTGCTGGAAGGACCTAAAATTTATGCTTTAAATTTCATTTTTCGTGAAATTTCCCCAAAATTTGAGAAATCATTAAAGCTTCAATTAAATTGGATCATTTAAAAATTGGCATACGTAAGAGGTAAGGGCATAGCCTATGGTTATCATTTATCGCAATATTTACCGTCGAAAGTGTCGTATTTTCGTTAACTTCCGGTTTTCATACTGAAACTTTGATGACCATTTTGAAGGTCAAAACTTCAAGACAAAAAAAAAAAAATCTGTTGAGGGTGCATAGAAAGTAGAGCAATGTTGAAATTTTCAGAAATTTTGAATCCAAAAGAGCCATTTATAATGAAGATCTAATATCCAGATTAATAAGGTGATTTTGCAGTTTTTGTGTCGAAGTTCGGGTTGTGTCCCTTTATCAAAAAATACAGCCTGGCTTATCTGGACTGCTTTATCTGCACCAAAAGAGTATTGGCTTGCTATCGCGACCGTAGGTTTCTGCTTTTATTTTATTAGAATGATAAAATAGCATTAAATCTGGAGTAAGGTATACTGTAAAAGTTGCGTTTTTACTGGCGTTAAGTATATCTAGACTAGTGAGTCTCCTTGTTATCAGAAGAAAAAGTTTAGTCAGTACAGACACTGTGGGCAATATTTTGCTAGACAGTCTTAATATTGACAAAAACCTTACTCAACATGAAATTCATTTAATTTCCTATAAATGTGAACATTTTCAACAAAACATTCTGAAAATTAACCAATTTTCTTCAACAAAATCACACATCAAAATTCAAATTTCAAAACTCAAAAATCAGTGATGTACCCCTCAGACGATTTCTGACAGTATAGATGGAAATTCTCGTATCTGTGGCATGTCCAAGACGTTTAAGAAGTTTTCTGAGCGGCCATGAAGCGATTACGTCATGTTGACGTCACTATGACCCTAACTTCAAGTGGCGTCGTTATCCGCGGTCTCCCTGGCGGAGGGTTGTTATTTTTACTGCCAGACTGTCGAAAACATGTTTGCAGACAATAAATTAATCTTTTATTACATCCAAAACTACGTGGCACGTCAGCAGCACGTGCACCTGCTTCATAACGTCCAAACGCTGTATTTCTGTAATTTGTCGATAGCCTGGACGGCGACTTCAGCTTGCTAACACTGAATTTTCTCCGGATAATTGCAATAGGAATAACTCTCTTTCAATATTAAACAGCATATGCGAAAATAACCCTGCCGGTTTACCGCAGCACGTTCACGTCGTGCATTTTGAAATTTGGTTGATACAGTCTAATAGAGGCATTATTTATCACACAATAAACAAGTACATGTAAAGTAACGATAATACAACTCATGTATACAATTTGACAATGATATATCCAGTATTGTTGATTTTATGAGAAAACATAAATACTGACTAAACTTTTTCTTCTGAGTATAATTCGAGATGCCTTTTTTCTCACAATGGGCTAAAAACTACAACAGGTTTATACAGGTATACAGCTGTAAAGTGTTTCACAGGTGAATAAATACACTCTGTCTTAAGTTACCGATTTTTAAATGGAAATGACCACGGGTGTGTCTTTGCTAAGAACCGCCCAGTCTCTCTTAACTGGCCGGACTATAATTCATCTATATTTACTTCAAAAGCCGGTACCGAAAATCGTCATTCTCCGGAGACCAACTTCGGTCACAATCGTAGGTTCGGTCCGGCTAGGGCTTTAACCGACAACCTACTAATTTATACATTGTACCAGGCATGTCATTAGTTGTTTCACAAACTACCGGACCCCGAGACAGTCCTCATAGGCGCGGCTCGGAGTCCGGTACCGAAGCCCTAGAATGAGTGTCTAGGGGTCCGGGACCGGTACTGCGTAAATATTAACATTAATCTACTTAGTCTGACGATGATGTTTCTGAAGTGACGGGCCTGTTTGGTTCGGACCGCAATGTTATGGGTTTTACCCGTGTGACATCATTGCTGTAGTGTGACTCAAGTGACGGATCTCCGTAGCCGGGCTTTTAGACAGCCTGACAAGACCTGCTAAAACGTTAAAACACAGCGTACCAAAAATGCTATAGTATTTTGTACGCTGTATGTTATCTGTGCGACGATTAACCGAAATCACCAGATAAAAATAGGATTGTTAATTTAATGCCACATTATGATACGAATTAGTATAATATGAAATAAGGCACAACCTTTATGGCGAGCACAGCATGCTAGATCCAGTTTTCTAATTATGTGTAAGTCCCACTAGTTATATTATCTGTAGGTTGTGGTTTGAAAGTTCCGAACGACCACCTGGTAGCTCAGGCAGATAGCGTGTCCGACTAGTGTTCCAGGGATGGTTTGAACAGGGCTCAGTGATTAGGGCATCGACTCATTAGTGAGGGTCGTGGGATCAAGCTCCTCTTGGGTGGGATTTTCCCTTAAGATAGTTGGCTGGTAGCTCAGTGTGGTAGCTAAATGCACAGACACTTGGGGTCAGTAGAGAAAAACAAGCCCCCCCCCCCCAACCTTCATCCCCCATTAACTTTTGCATTCTTACATTTTTTTCATTTAAAATATGATTTTTTGTATGCTTGAAGTTATACAGGTGTTAGAAAAAATGACCAAGAATATATGGAAAACATTTGAAAAAATGCATATTGCTCACGATGATAGAAAAACACAAACACTTGGGGTCAGTAGAGAAAAACAAGCCCCCCCCCCCCCTACCTTCATCCCCCATTAACTTTTGCATTCTTGCATTTTTTCATTTAAAATATGATAATTTTTATGCTTGAAGTTATACAGGTGTTAGAAAAAATGACCTAGAACATATGGAAAACATTTGAAAAAAATGCATATTACTCACGATGATAGAAAAAACACAAGATAAACAACTTCGGCTTTGCAATTTCGAACCCCCATCGCCGTCAAAAGTGCAATGCGCTCGTAATGCTAAACAAACACACAAAACTCTTTCACCGATCAATTCTATATACATTTATCTACTTCCCGATATAGGTAGCTTTCTCTAAGTCTATCGCTTACCTGCAAAATATGACGAACAAAATCAAAACAAACAATTTCAACCATTAATCACAAATCTGTGGCCCGTTAAAGTACTGGTTTCCTGCTTTAAATTGCGTCTCGTTGAGGCAGGTAAAAAAAATAACATAGACTCGTTTTTTGATTTTCCCGCCGTTTTACGAGCGCTTACGATGATTGACGGAGTTCAAAATTTCTAACGGACTGAAGAGGCTGGGCTGTGTTTTGAGAACAAACATTCGTAATACTGGTCACTATTCAAGGATTTTTGCGCACCACCATTACTCGAATGCTTGTGTGTTAGTTCTACTAAGAGAAGATACTAAAAATCAATATTGAGAGAATCCTACTGCCAATTGGGGCTTAGCTCTACAAGCAACAAACCAAAAATGGTGAACGCAAGATATTGTGCTTCTTGGTTTGTTTTTTGTACCCCATAGTCATACCCTATCCACTATAAAATACCCTATGCTATACTCTAATCTATCCCATACACTAACATATCCCTCTATACCCTACCCTTACTCTTATCTATACCATACTCTACCATTCCCCTCTATACCCTACCCTTACTCTAATCTATACCATACATTACCATACCCCTCTATACCCTACCCTTACCTAACCCATGACCACCCTATACCCCCTAACTTACCCCATAGCCCAAACCCCATATCCTACCCAACATCCATATCTTGTACCAACCAACCAACCAACCTATCTTGTCCCCTATATTGTACTCATACCCATACCCGTACTGATCTATACCCGACATAAACCTACCGTGTATCTACCCTTTGCCTATACTCCTATCATAGGATAGCCCATACCCTACCCCTCTTTCCATACCCTACCCCTCTTTCCATACCCTACCCCTCTTTTCATATTTTAACTTACCCCATACACCATCCATTACTCATTACTATTCCCATACCCATACCTACACCAATAACCAAACTCGATACCCTATCCTTACGTATCCCTTTTCGTAATTTTTGTTTCCTATCCACATTTTATTACATATACAATATACTTCTACCGCTTTAAGGTTTAACATAGGTGTAGGAACTTTTTTGAGGGGGGGGTGGTGGTGGGGGCTGGATAAATGAAATGTATGCGTGCATATGCATGCTTGCTTACATGCATGTGCCTTTGAACATTTAGCTGCATGATCATTAACCCTAGCTTAGTACTCGTTCAACTCATGCAGAAAGACCCGTCCCTTTATCACTGCATAATCTGAACGCCCATTATGACTGAAGTGTATTAAGCTTACCCAACTTCCATCAGTTTAATGGTCCAGAGCGCAAAAACAAAAAGTGACAGATAGAGGGAACTTTGCATGGAAACGAAAAAGGGAAAGCCAACGCTGACGCAGACGGGATCGGGGACGGGATCCGCACCAAAACTTGACAAAATATCCCCCACCCTCCTGCAGGACACTTACATATTACTTGGTGCAATGGGTTCATATAGATCAGAAGACAACTGAACTGGACACAAAAAAGTTATGATTAGCCTGTTTCACTTTTATCTTTAACGCAAAGATGTTACTGAAAGAAGAACGTTGATTGGGGCGTTACGTATCGACACAAACATCTTGCGTTGTATGAAGAATTCAATTCGTTTGAGGGTTGAGAACTGTCGAGGAGTTGCCAATTCTAGCGTGTGGGTAGTTTGCTTGTTTGAAAACTAGAACCAGTCTTCAAAAGATCTTCAAAGGGGAAGTACTTTTACCTACTTAACGGGCCACATATTTGTGATTAAAGGTTGAAATTGTTTGTTTTGATTTTGTTCGTCATATTTTGCAGGTAAGCGATAGACTTAGAGAAAGCTACCTATATCGGGAAGTAGATAAATGTATATAGAATTGATCGGTGAAAGAGTTTTGTGTGTTTGTTTAGTATTACGTGCGCATTGTTTTTTTGACGGCGATGGGTGTTCGAAATTGCAAAGCCGAAGTTGTTTATCTTGTGTTTTTTCTATCATCGTGAGCAATATGCATTTTTTCAAATGTTTTCCATATATTCTTGGTCATTTTTTTCTAACACCTGTATAACTTCAAGCATACAAAATATCATATTTTAAATGAAAAAATGCAAGAATGCAAAAGTTAATGGGGGGGGGGGCTTGTTTTTCTCTACTGACCCCAAGTGTCTGTGGCTAAATGCTTTCATACAAATTTACAGTTGCTTGGGACCTGGTTTTAAGAGTTGTTTTAAGTGTGTTCTGGGACCCAGTATGGTTCCGATGTGTGTTTGAGGACGGTAGGGGTGGTGCACATTATGTGAATCAGTTAAATGTGTTACCCTTTTCCCCCAACAAAAACTGATATATTACATATTATAGTCCCTAGCCTTAGAGACTGCATCTCTAGCCTTTCAAAGCATGCTAGTCAAGAGGTACACTGAAATGCATAGAGCAGCGGCTTCACTCAGTTGGTAGAGCGTTAGTCTTTGAGATCAAAGGGTTGCTGGCTTGAGTATTTCCACTGGCGGAGTCGCTGTGAGGTGTTTTTGAGCGAAACACTTTATCCGCCCTGCTTAGTATTGATTCAACACATGAAGACCAGTCCTGACATGACTGAAAAATGGTTGGCTGGGACATAAAGAGTCAAACCGAACAGAAATGACGTAAAACTCTATTCTAAGTATAGAATACATGTATGTAATCCCCTGCAAATGGAATTTAAAAGCAGTTCAAGCTCTTGAAAACCTTCTAAAGTGCCTGATATATTAGAGAATGATATTTAGAACATTTCTCATTTTTTCACATTGTGACACAGTGCTCTGGTACAACTCGGTCACCATAATAATGTACCATCGGTAAACTGCTGATGATATCAAAAGGAAGTTATTAAGGAACATTACTGAATTCATGGTTTTGGGCATTTTATTTATTTTAAAAATACTTAGATAAGTTATCTGATTTAAGAGTTTATTTCTATCAAGGTTAATCACAGCTCATCGAGGTTGTATTGACACGTACTGTTATCATTAATGATTATGTGTATAGAAAAAGACAAGTACTTGACCACTGCTCCCAGTTCGAAAGGCCACCACAAAGGGCCCAATATTGTAGATACCAGACATATAGTGATGCCCTGAATTTTCGTATTTTACCAGAACTATTCCAGGTTGGAATATTCTTTCTCCTTCTGTGGTCACAGCCCAGGCCATAAGCACTCCCTGCCGGAATGATCAGCTATAGATAGATAAGACATAAACTGACAAACCAGTGGGTGGGTAGGGTAGATAGATAGACAGACAAACTGACTGACTGACAGACCAGTGGGTGGGCAGGGTAGGGGAAGAGGTAGGGGTAGGGTAGATTAGATAGATAGACAGACAGACTGGTGGGTGGGTAGGGGTGAGGTAGATTAAATGAGATAGATAGTCAGATAGATAGACAGACAGACTGGTGGGTAGGGGTGGGGTAGATTAAATTAGATAGAGAGACATACATACAGACAGGCCGGTGGGTAGAGTAGGGGTGGGGTAGGGTAGATTAGAGTAGATAGAAACTTTAAGAAAATATTTCAAAAGCATATGGAACTACTATATTAGCATATTTAGATGCAAACACACCATTAAAACTTAATCAAATCCAGTATAGAGACCGGTAAAAAAGGCGTCTAGCAGAGAGTGTACCGTTTGTCTATGCATAATATGTACTGTACAATCCCTGTGGTCTTTCTGGACAGGGAGCGACAATACTGGGGAGTGTCTTTCTGGACAGGGAGTGACAATACTGGGGAGTTAAAGCCTACCGGTTAATAGTGCTGGTGAGTTTATATATACTCAGAAAAAACAATTGAAGGATATTTAGATTCAGTCCCATCTCTTACATTCACTACACCAAAAACTAAACGAATTATTCATGCATTTCATAGTTCCAGATATCTGCAATTAAAATGGATGCTTTTTTTCAGTCACGCTTCAATGGATTAAGTACAGTACGAATCCAAATGATGCAACCCTCTATAGTGAAAAGTCACAAACGTTCAAAAATGATTGAAACCCATTTCTATAGTTTGTATTCCAAAATGACTGTCTCCAAAGTCATTGCTGGCTCTCCCTTAATAGTACGGAACCTAATTTTGTAGCTGTTGTCAGTTTTTTACTGCCAATTTGTGGTCAAACTTGCCAGGGTATGCAATATATGTGTATTTTTGTTGAAGAACTTATATATATGAAACATATCAAACGGGATTTAAGTTTGAAGGCCTGGGTCTGAGTCTTTTGGGTGGACTTAGGGGGTGGGACCGAGGCCAAAATTAAGCTTTTTCATAATGTGGTCATGTCATATCAAACAAGCAAATTCAGAGAATTTATGTCCCCCGCCATGATTGTTTATTATTTAAATGAGAAAAAATGACTGTCAATAAACTGTATTTGGAAATAAATTGTGAATTTAATCATTCTAGCATTGTTTTAAATCAAATTCCACTGTTTGTAAGAGAAACTTTTTGATAACTCATTGTTAGCTTACATAAGCTTATGACCCAACCCACGTTAAAATCCAAGCCAGGCACTGATCATTTCCTGTAGTTTGGTTGTTGTGATAGGGTTTTACGTCCCACTAACATTTAAGGTCAGATGGGGACGGGACTTCGGTTTAAAGTTTCATCTGAAGGACTGGATCGAACTCACGACCCCTGATTTACAAGGCGATTAGCTTTACCACTACACCACAGAGGCTTCTATTTCCTATGGAAAGGATTAGCAATGTCACATTTGTTATATTGGATTTTGACAATATTTGTCTAACTAATGTATATGTTGACTGAAGGGTGCTGTCAGGTGTGTATCATCCCATTTTGTCAATTGCAGTTCAATTTGCTCAGCATCTGGTAATCTTAAAATATAATAAGTGATGCCAGAACTGTAATTGAAGTTTTGTTGGCATATATTCATCATGCATTATAAGCATGATACAGAATTCACATGGTAGTAATATCAATACAAACAAACTCTTGGGATTATGAGGTGCTTCATGAGGAAACTTTACCAGGTAAGAAAAATCTAGCCAGTATATGTATATAAGCATGTAATAAAGCATAAATGAAAACGGTGAAGATAAAGTGGTGAAGCAAGATGGAGGTATGATGGTGAAATTGAAATTTCTAATGGTGCGGCTCATGAAACAATGAAATTCTTTGAATGTTATTTTTTAGTTAATGGTGTCTTACAATGAAATATAGGAAGATTCAGCTATCCTGTCACAAACAATCCTTTGTTTATTTACATTTTTACCCATACATCTGTTATATATATAATATCTGGCAATAAATATATAATATAGTTAATATTGTAAATAAACAAATAATTATTTTGTGACAGGATACCTGAATCTACTTATAGAACACAACACTCACCAATCTCTGTTCCAGCAGGTAAATGGTCACATGTTGCAGTCATTAAATATTCTGAATGCTGCAACATACGAGGTGATGATCAGTATATGGAACGGGAATAACAGTAGTCACTGTGTTCTGAAAACTTGTAAAATTGAGATCCAGTATCCCTCCGAGAATATGAGTGGCTTCATTTACAGTTTGACAAAAACCATGTCTTCTCGAGAATTCTGTCAAAACTCTTGTATGAACTGGCATGTTGAAGTCACCGACAAGTTGAACATTCTGAAACCTTCTAAACAATTCCATTACAATGTAACTGAGACCACCGAAGAATGTTGCGACAGGTTGTTTAGGGGGACGATAGACAACTAGTACAGCTAGATTCAATGTTTGTATATATATTCCTAGAGCTTCAACATCACTGTTTGTGTCTGTAAGCTGTAGTACCTCAGATTGAATAGTTTCTCTGATATAGATAGCAAGTCCATGCTCTGTTGGCTTTGATACTACATAGTAACCTGTCAGATTAATGTCTGGTTGGTTTGTATGTGTTTCAGTGAGGCACAGTACTGATAAATGTTTGAGACATAAATCTTTCTTCAAGTCTGGAAAATGAGATTTTAAGGTTCTGATATTCAAATGTGCAATATTTGTATTATCACTGTAGTCACTGATAGGATTTTCACAATTTAGCAGTGATTCCTTTCTCATCCTTTGTAGCTCTAGACAAGCATTTTCATTAACTTTTATGACATCAGCAGTAAAGTTAATCAGTTTTATACCCTTACGTGCAGTGGCTCTGGAGATCATTGTATAAGCTTGTCCTTGTTGAAAATGTACTTTTTTAGGTAGAGTGAAATCCACAACCATGTAATCGTAAGTGCTGCCTTGAGCCTTATGACCAGATAGTCCATATGCCAATATTCCAGGATACATTAGTCTTTCAACTGGTATATTGCAATTTTGAGAAAGAGGGAATCTAGCAGTTACAGCTTTAATTGGCACTGCATGTTTTAGATGAGGTGGTGAGTGTCTTTTGGCATTAGCACCTATTCGCTTGTCATCAAATTTCACATATATTGTTCCACTAAGTGGGTTATGGGGTGGAATGTCAAATGCCACTATAGTTCCTATGACTCCATTCACTAAATGGTCCGCAATGTCTATGTTCTTGGTGAGAAGAAATCTGGCTCCTTTGGCTATAGTGAGACTTTGAGGGAGTCCTCCAGTTTTGTATATATTATCAGATGTCACTGTTACATTTGTGGTATTTGTGTGTATGTCTTTCTTAGTGTCTCTTGCAGTTATTGTAACACGTGGGCCAGGTAGAAGGGCTAGTTTCTGATTATTATAGCTTCTTACTTGTTTGTTTGTAACATATAAATGTATTGTATCGTTAGGGAAGTGATCCGAATCAGTTTGTTCTAACTTTGTCAATTCTTGAATGTCATCATCAGTGTGGTCACCAGTACGTATACGTGAGAGAATTTCTGCAAACTGTGTGTCGCCTTGTTGTCTAACTATTGTTGTAAGTTCATGGATTTTGAACATTTTGGTCCATAAACAACCAGCTAATGCTTCATAGCCTTCAGCAGGAGGTTTGAATACTGGTCTGTCACCCACAGGGGGAAGTTGCAGTAGGTCGCCTACGGCTAGAATTGAAATTCCTGCGAATGGTTCAGAGTGATTCTGGAAAATATCTTGTAGGGCACATGACAGATTGTTGAGACAATAGGTCCCTATCATAGATATTTCATCTATGATGATGACTTTCAGATTGACATACAAACTTCGCAATGAATTCAGCCTTTCCATTGATGGTCGTTTATACACATTTTTTTTCTTGTTTTCTTTCACTGGTAAAGCAAATGCAGAATGCAAAGTGGTACCATTTATATTTGCTGCAGCTTTCCCTGTTGATGCTGTGAGAATCACTGTAGGTTTTTCAGGATCACTACCTGGGGTTCTCAAAGCCCGTACTAATCCTTGGTATATGGTATTTATAGTGAAAGTTTTTCCTACACCTCCTCCACCACTCAGGAAGATATAGAAAGGATCAGGGTTTTCATTCAACACCATAAGTCTATATTTAGTTGCCCAGGAGAATAGATGGTCAAATATTTGTCTCTGTTGTACATTTAGAGCTCTTATGTTTGTGAGAAAGTCTGAATCACTTGCAAGATACTGCTTTGTTATTCTGAATGTACTTTTTGAATTATGTTCTTTTTGAATAACTGGTTCATTAACATCATCAATCCATTCTGGATCTAGGTATGGATGTTCTGTTTGAGCCATGTTGTCCTCAATTTCTTCTTGTTCTTGCTCTATTTGAGCAGATACTTCATTCCATATTTCTGGTGTGGTTTCATTTGGATCAAAATTTTCTAGTATTTCTTCAACTTCATCATTGTATGGTTCATATGTTTGTATACTGGCCATGATCTCTTGTTTAGTTTGTTCAAATCTTTGGAAATATGAACTATTCAGTGGGATATCCTCTTCCTTTCTCCATGGCATGTAGAGAACCAATAACCTATGGTAATATGCTTCTTCATCTTTTTGTTTTGATACATAATGATATCTTATAACTCTTGGTTGTACCCTTCTGTATATTTTACCCATATTGTCTTTCAGATTAATGAACTTCTTAGATTTTGAGGTATTTTCATCAGATATTTCTTCTATATCTTGTCTTGGATCAGCTTCAGATGAAGCATGGCTGTAGTTTGCTACAAAGTCAGCTAAACAGATACTGTCTAAAGTATCTGGCCGATGAGCATACTTGTCATGAATACTTGGCAGGTAAAGGTCAGTGTCATCATTTTCCATATTCTGCAGAATACTATGAGACTTCAGGACTCTGGTTCTATTGTCTTTGTAATCTGTCTGAATAAATGAAACATCAATATTTGATCTTCGAAGTGGCAATGAAAGAATTCGTGATACTGCTTCATGTTCTGACACTTCTCTTGATTTTATGAATACATTACCTATGTGAGCTAATGCGTCTCTGATCCCTTTTTCCGAAGCTTCTTTACTGGCTTTTCTCATTAACTCACTCATAGTTCTTTCAGGTTTGCACATATATGAAGTAAGGTATGCAATGCAGCCCCATATTGACGCTATGAACTGTATATCCATATTTGACCGTAGAGCTCTCAAAATATGTCCATTGTAATTATTTACATTGACTTCTGATGGCATTCGCTGCATTATAACTGTTGTCTTTCTCTGTGCAATTTTGAGGGATGAAACATATTCACATTGAGAAACTTCTGATTTTTCTAGTAATGTTTCTATGTCAAATGGGTTATTTGGATCAGATTCTAGTAACTGTTTGTATACTTTTGCTTGAATGTTCATTGCCGATTCTTTTATAGAAGCTGCATCTTCTTCTGTTGGTGGCCGTGCAATTAATGTCTCTGGTGAAGGTGGACGAGGGTATCCAAATCTACAAGACTTGTTTTTATTCTTTTTGCATGTTCTTGTATGATGATGGATTTGACGCGAAACTACCAGGTCATACAGTTCCACATCTTCATCTCGATCTGGTATTGTACATGAGATATATTTATTTATAAATGCTATGCATTTTTCATCACTTTCAATGTCTATTTTAGGTGCGTCTTTAACATGAACTGCAGCATGAAAATGCTCTGTTCCACGTCCTTGCATTTCTTTTCTTCTGTCATAATTTAAGATCTCTCCAATAGGATGTGCTCCACTTAATATTACTTTGCCCCATAATTGTTCAAATATGTAGTCAATGTGTCTTGCTACTGTTACTGGATTACGCTGTAACCAATTTCGCTTCGTATTCCAGTCCATTTTTAACACCTCTTCCTCTGACAGAATAGTTCCATATTGTCTTGCAACTACTTTTATGACTTCAGTCCAATGGAATTCTGCTGCTGAACCGGTCAGGAAGAAAGTGTATGGTCCCAACTGTCTGAGTTTAGCTAACATATCAAACTGCATTTGCTGCCAATATTGAGGTGTCCCGCGAATGTTTTTGAATGAAGCATAGACTTGATCTTGACTTAACAACTTCAGCAATTTGTTTGGATCCTTTAACTGACCAGCAGAAATATCTTGAAAGTATGATTTTCTTGTTGTAATTGAAATTGTATCAGTGAGTGTTTGTCTTTCAAGAATGTCAAGGGCATGGAATATATATTCTTTGGTTTCAGAAAATCTTCCATCTTTGTGTAAAAGTCTTGCACTGAAGTATTTCTTTTTACTAATACTCTTTTCTCGTTGATAGTTGAAAGTAAATTTTCCTGTTGGAAAAAGTTTAGGAAATGCAAGGGCTTCCCAGTTCTTCTCATTGAAAAATGTTGTTGGTCTCTGTCCTTCAGCAGGTGCTATATTGAGGACATTATCGGTTGTTACATTTGGTCCATGTATTTGTTGGAAACACGTATTCGAGTTAACACAATTCTTCTGTTGAAGATATTCTACCACCTCTGGAGGATTTTCATTGTCAATTTCATCTTCGCTATCAACAATTGTCTCTTCTTGAGAATCATTATTTGCACTGTTTTCTGACCTATTTGTTATTGCTGACCATAATTCTTTGTTTTGCTCTTCACTTAGTGTTTCCCATTGAGAGTTGATTTCAGTATCTGAATAAAATGAGGAGTTCTTTTTCAAATATGTGAGAGCATTATTCACATTTTGTGGTCGAATGAACTGTTTATGGAATGAATGCTTATCACTTAGTCTCCTTTTAAGAGCTAATGTTATAATTTGTGATTCAGATGTCAGTCTAGGTAAACTATTGGTGACCTTGGAAATGTCAGATGGTACAAGAACTACCTGCCCTCTTATGCCTTTTTGTGCTCCAGTGTATAGTGGTACAATTTTCATGAATGGTAGAACTTTACTAATCAATTGTAGCTCTAGAGAAGACAAATCTTTTAATTGATCAGGTACTGTCTCTAACAGCAATCCATTAACACCACATAGAACAGGTACTTGATATTTTTTAAGACTTGTATCACATTGATGGCAGATATACAATGTGTCATTATTACTTGTGTTCGTTTCAGAAGCTAAAAACTTTTCAATCAAATTTAGTGTTGACTTTTTATATCTGTTCCTGTTGAATACAATCACAGACCTTCTGAACAAAAATTTGGAACAACTGACACATGCATAATTAGGTCCATCTTTTATAGTGTTTTTAAATGTGTTAATTACTATTCTTATGTCATCACAATGTTTTGTTGATTTTCTTTTCTTTTCATTGTCATTTAATTGTTTCTTTTGTTCTTCTGTAAGAGTTTGTCTTTGTGTTTCTTTAACCTGCTTTTCATTCAAATTTAAGCTTTTCTTCTCTTCTGGTGACATTTGTTTGCGTTTTGATTGTTTTCTTACATTGTCATCCAATTTAGATTTTGATTTTGCCTCCTCTGATAAGGTTTGTCTTTGAGTTTGTTTACATTGTTTTTCTTTCACATTGAATCTTGTTTTCTCTTCTGGTGTCATATCTTTACGTTTTGTTTGTTTTCTTACATTGTCATCAAATTTAGCTTTCGATTTTGCCTCCTCTGTTAAGGTTTGTCTTTGAGTTTGTTTACATTGTTTTTCTTTCACACTGAATCTTGTTTTCTCTTCTGGTGTCATATCTTTACGTTTTGTTTGTTTTCTTACATTGTCAATAAATTTAGCCTTTGCTCTTGCATCCTCTTTTAAAAGTTGTCTTTTAGCTTGTTTAAATTGTTTTTCTCTCAATTTAGCTTTCGATTTTGCCTCCTCTGTTAAGGTTTGTCTTTGAGTTTGTTTACATTGTTTTTCTTTCACACTGAATCTTGTTTTCTCTTCTGGTGTCATATCTTTACGTTTTGTTTGTTTTCTTACATTGTCAATAAATTTAGCCTTTGCTTTTGCATCCTCTTTTAAAAGTTGTCTTTTAGCTTGTTTAAATTGTTTTTCTTTCAATTTAGCTTTCGATTTTGCGTCCTCTGTTAAGGTTTGTCTTTGAGTTTGTTTACATTGTTTTTCTTTCACACTGAATCTTGTTTTCTCTTCTGGTGTCATATCTTTACGTTTTGTTTGTTTTCTTACATTGTCATCAAATTTAGCTTTCGATTTTGCCTCCTCTGTTAAGGTTTGTCTTTGAGTTTGTTTACATTGTTTTTCTTTCACACTGAATCTTGTTTTCTCTTCTGGTGTCATATCTTTACGTTTTGTTTGTTTTCTTACATTGTCATCAAATTTAGCTTTCGATTTTGCCTCCTCTGTTATGGTTTGTCTTTGAGTTTGTTTATATTGTTTTTCTTTCACACTGAATCTTGTTTTCTCTTCTGGTTTCATATCTTTACGTTTTGATTGTTTTCTTACATTGTCATCCAATTTAGCTTTCAATTTTGCCTCCTTTGTTAAGGTTTGTCTTTGGGCTTTTTTACATTGTTTTTCTTTCACCTTCAATTTTGTTTTCTCTTCTAATGATAATCCTTCACGTTTTAATTGTTTTCTACACCTGTCTTTATGAAGATTGTTTTTTCTTTGAAAATCTGACATCTTATTTCTTTTTGTCCTTTTTTTTAACTTGTCTTTTTCCATCTTGTTTAGTAATTCATCAGTATTTTTTTCATATGTATCAGTCATAGTATGTTGCTGTTTAAAGACACGTTTTTGCTCTTGATCTTCAAAGTACTTTCCAAGCAAGTCTTTTGCTGCTTTATTATTTGGTTTCAACTCTGGTTTTTCACATTTTTCTTGTGAAGTGTCATCGTTTTTACGAGTAATGAAATTCAAAACGTTAAGCAACGGAAACTGTCTCACTTGGGCTGTATCTATACAGTTTTTGAGGTGGTCACGGGCTCTATGAATGTCAAAACTAAAATCCATTGGATCCTGTCCCAGGAAGCAACAGAACGCAAATGCTATTGCCATGACCCCACATAAAGGCTCAGTACCTTGTTGAGTAACTCTCATGAGGGTAGATCTTTCTGATAAATCTTTTCCATATAAGATTGTAAGCTGTGGTTTAATTTCTTCAAAGTGTTGCTTAGACATTAATGAATCTTAAACTTTCACTGTCTTTTCATAGCAGTCATAGTAAGATGTCATCCAATGTACAGTGATGTGGTGTATATTTATGGATGATCTGTTTCGAGGAACTGATGGTGGGTTTCCATTTCCATTAGTTGACAGGAATTCTAATTCCACTGGGGAATAGAACCCAACAGTTGGTCCTCTATTTTCTTCACAGTTAGCTTCCATTAGTATCAAAGCAGCTCTCACTACATCATCTGGAATTTCCGTTGATATGTCTCCGATAAGGGCTGACAATTGCATGGGATCATAGCTCACCTGAAATTTGTAAAAGAGAACATTATGATATTATACATTAATGTATTATACATTAATGTAATTCCTACTCTCTGATAATGGTACATTGTATTTCCCAGATATCTGCTATTTCATTTAATTATGGACAAAATATTTTCTTTGCAGAATTTGGCGCTTAGTTGTCCTAAAATGTGCTGCAAAAATTATACATTAATGTGTAATTTCTACTCTCTGATAATGGTACATTGTAATTCCCGGATATCTGCTATTTCATTTAATTATGGAAAAATTATTTTCTTTGCAGAATTTGGCGCTTAGTTTGTCCTAAAATGTGCTGCAAAAATTTTGAAAGTTTTTTGGTTCGGTTGAGGCTTTACATCCAAGTCAACATTTTTTCAGTCATGGCGGGACATCTAGAAGATTTCAACTTATAATAACAAAAACTTACTGGCAACAAGTGCCCTTGCTGACTGACAGTATAATCTCCATCTGTTTTCTGTCTGAAAATGAACAAACAGCATTTATTTTTTTATTTGTGTTTCAAATATAAAATGTCATTTATCTTTTCAAAGTGTTTTAATTCAAGAATAAAACATAGCTTAATAACTGAAAGAATTACTTATTCAAACGTATAGCATGGGTTGTTAGAGAAAGAGATATATTGCCGCACACATGGGCATAGCATCAGAGCATATTTGTCAAATGTTACTCTACGATATTGCATACAGTTCATTGTTTTCTTGAAGCATGTTAATGTTTTGTCCGTTTTAGCTGAATTCTTATGTACTGTACCAGATATTAGTCAACAATTAGGTCACTGTATTGTCAGATGGTTTGCGTTATCTCGGTATTGTGTAAAGTTAACTGAGTTAGGAACCCTTTGGGGACATGGCTATACATTGACAGAATATCATGGGAAAATGGACATGTACGTTTAAAGTATGAAAATATGACAAACCTCTTTGAGTCATTAGAGTCCAGCTGTCTCGACTCTCTCATACGTTTTTTGTTGTTCTGTTGTCGGAATCTGTCTCCCTTTTTCTTTTGCTGTCTCGGCATGATTGATTCTACTCAGATGTACCTAAAAAAAAAAAAAAACTTTATTAATCATAACATTTTACAATCAAACAACAGTTTTTCATTTCAAAAACAACAAAATTGCCTGCATGCTTACCGTAATGACCCTGAAGTTTTGGACAGGTAGGTTTGGGCCAACCGTGCAGAGCCAGATCAGGCTGTTCCTAGAGGAACAGTCAGATCAGGGTCTTCACTGTTTGCTATTCCAGTGCCATGTTCTTGACTAAATACTGTAAGGTTTGGGCTTTTTGTTTGAATTTAGGTAGATTACAGCAAAGTTTCCTGGTGTCCGAAAATTTAGGAACTTTATGGTAAAAGAGACCTTAGAAACCAAAATGCATTTTATTCCCTTGTTTGAAGATTGATACCATTAGTTCTTAATCAAATCATATCTTGTGGGCATCTGTTATAATTACCCCAGTAAAGCAATTTTGATAGATACTCACAACATGTGATTTTTGTAGAGCAATATTTAAATCAAAGATAAGCCAAACTAAATCAGAAAAAAATCCAAACAGGATAATTTCATAAAATCGAGGAAACATTAAATGAGCTTTGATGAGAGAAAACCGGTCATAGGGGGTTCCGACCAGGTCCAACACAAACTGGGCCGTACAGAAGCAGAAGATGTCTAGAGGCTTGAAATTTCTGATTTAGGAAGTTTGGTTTGTTTGATGTTAGCGAAAACAACGGCGTTAATCAGCATCGTGGCTACCATGAAGTAACTGCGTCTTCGTTAAGCCTATGCAAACAGCTGGTTTTCTCATGACATAGCTCAAATATAGTTAGCCAGAAACACAAAACAGTCAGCATTCTGCCTTACCTACACATAAATGTATTCTTATTAAAGAGCAGCATCAATCAGTGGCCATATTTTCAAGGCAATGTGAATGCTCTGAAGCTGATATGAGCCTCGTTGTGAGAAAATTGGTCTTCCGGGTTTCCGACCAGGTCTGGCACAAACCTGGCTGTACAGCCACAGAAGATGGCTAGAAGCTTGAAATTTCGTATTTAGGAAGTAGAGAGATTGTACTGCCTATGTAGAGAAAACAAAAGGCGCTGATCAGCTTCGCGGTTACCGCGAAGCTGATCTGCATATTTGTTTTCGCATATGCAAAAAGCCGGTTTTCTCACAACGAGGCTCATATGGCAATTATGATAAAGTACAGTAATAGCAACAAGTAAGTAAAAGAACCATCTTGGTTGTTGATAACGTGTTTAAGTAAAACACATATAATAAAAACATGTTATACAATATGAGCAGAACAAAGGTGTAGACCAGGCTGTAAGTCTAATGATAATGTCAGGAGCCATGACTAGCATAATACATAACTTGTAAAGACAATATTTGGTGTGAGTAGCTTAGTAGATTGTCTGAATGTTTCCTGATTATCATAACATTAACTGGCTAAAACAATACACTCCTTTGGTATAACTGCAAAAACTGACAATCTTTTATGATAATTTTGATTCTCAAATCAGATTGTGGATACTTCTTAGAAACACCTCATTGAGGCCATTCTAAAGAGTACTCACAATAATTTTGAGTAAACTGAAAGTTTGTTTTTAGTACTGTAAAGACTTATGTTGCAGACCTATATATGTTGAATAAACAAAAAAAACAAATAAAAATATTAGAGGCAAAAGGCTTGTCAAGAAATCTGTCAACACATATGTTAACTCCTAAAAACATCATATACAATGTATTTCAAAAACACTATGTGTATTTTCAATGAAATGAACAATTATGAAATGAAAAGTAACTATATTTTTTCAACAGTTCTATGTATACTCATAAAAAGAAGTTCTGCACAGATGTTTTTGGGGTAAATCATGTCTTGGCCAGGAATAGTTGCACTTAATGTTATATATCATTGTTTAGAAAAATCATTTGCAACAGCTTGATTCATTCAAAATTAAAATCCAAGGTAAGCTTTACGAAACTTCATGCATTTAAAGTGTCCATGGGTCACATCTCAAAAGTGGTAAAATCATTAGTAATGTTACCTGGCGCTCAAAACATGGAATCCTTGAACAATTGGTGATTGCGTCATGAATTGCTTCTTTTTTTGTATTTAATGGTTACATTCGGTTGTCGAGCATCAAATGAATCACAGGTTTAATAATGTAGTACCTGTCAACAGATTTTGAGCTGTTCAGTCGTAATGAGCTGTTTAAGAATTTATGTGGGATAATTCCATGAAACTGTACTCAGGTTGACAGTTCACATGGATCTTCAATGTCAGTTTCTTAAAAGCTCATTACAACACAGTTTTTACTGAGAGGGATAAAATGATTAAAGCCTGTGATGCCTTAGGTGTATGAAAACTTAACTTTAACATTAATTAGACATATAAAAAATTATTCATTCAGCAAGCATAGATTGTTCAAGTAACAAATGTTTTCAGCTCCAGGTGACATTATTAGTAATTTTGCAACTTTTAAGGGGTAATCCCTTAACACTTCAAAGCACATAGTTTTGTAAGGGAACATTAGATTTCAGTTTTTAATGCACCCAATTGTTGCAAAATGATTTGTTAAAACCATGATGTATAATATTTAATGCAGCCATTCCTGGTCAAGACAGAATTCACCCAAACACCCCCTTGTGCAGATCTTTTTATGCTGGGTATATATTGTTTGTTGAGGGTGTGCTCAACTCATTTTACCAAGCACTGTGAACATAGAGATTATAGCTAGCCCTAGTAAAAAACATCATGTATTCAAAAACACTACTTGTATTTTCAATGAACTGAATTTAATGAAATGAACATTTATGAAATTAAAATTTTACTATTTTCTTCAACAGTTCTATGTATACTGTCTGTTGAGAGTGAGATTAACGCATTTTACCAAGTACAGTATACATTATAGCTAGCTCTAGTTTAAAAACACTACTTGTATTTTTAATGAACTGAATTTAATGAAATGAACATTTATGAAATTAAAATTTTACTATTTTCTTCAACAGTTCTATGTATACTGTCTGTTGAGAGTGAGATTAACGCATTTTACCAATTACAGTATACATTATAGCTAGCTCTAGTTTAAAAACACTACTTGTATTTTTAATGAACTGAATTTAATGAAATGAACATTTATGAAATTAAAATTTTACTATTTTCTTCAACAGTTCTATGTATACTGTCTGTTGAGAGTGTGATTAACGCATTTTACCAAGTACAGTATACATTATAGCTAGCTCTAGTTTAAAAACACTACTTGTATTTTTAATGAACTGAATTTAATGAAATGAACATTTATGAAATTAAAATTTTACTATTTTCTTCAACAGTTCTATGTATACTGTCTGTTGAGAGTGTGATTAACGCATTTTACCAAGTACAGTATACATTATAGCTAGCTCTAGTCAAACAGTCCTAAGAAATGTTTGCATCAGTGTGTTTCTCTGCGACTTCAAATTCAGAGGAATCATATCCAACCAGCTCCTCAATGCTTCTTTGTAGCTGTTTTACTTTTTCATTTGCTGCATTGGACTCTTTTTCTAGCTTGTCTACTTTAGATTGGGCAGCAATTTTCTCAAAGAAGCTGGTTCTTCTCAGGTGGTCATGGTTATTGATTTCCTTGTTCAACTCTGTAATCAAGAAACTGCTTTTTTGTTCATAGCTTTTGTTGAGCCGCCTGATTTTTTCAAGTTCCTTTACTGCCTCAGAACAATCATTTTTTGAAATGCTGTACAGGGTTGACTTAAGCAAAGTGTCAATTTCAGATGACGCCAACTTGACATGATCCTCTATGGATCTCGTTTTTTCTTTTAGAGGTGTTGGAGCTGGGGCCTCTTCTGAGAACAGCTGTTTTGGAACAGGTGAATACATCTTTGTTGACTTGGGATATGTTGGTAATGATGCACTTGAACGTTTTTGAGGAGTACATTCTATGGATCTCGTTTTTTCTTTTAGAGGTGTTGGAGCTGGGGCCTCTTCTGAGAACAGCTGTTTTGGAACAGGTGAATACATCTTTGTTGACTTGGGATATGTTGGTAATGATGCACTTGAACGTTTTTGAGGAGTACATTCTGTTGGAGTTAAATCACTCATACTCATATTGTCACTCTGTGGAGTATGAGTAAAATCACTGATATTAGGCATATTGTCCTTTGGGGTTGAATCACTCATCGTCACTCTGTGTTATTATTCTTTGTCAATCAAAATCTGAAACAAATGGAAAGACTATAAAAAAACTGATTACCAAACATGCAAGTTACCAATCAACTTGAATCTTAGTACTTTAGCTCGTAACATCTGCTTTGAAGTCCTGCAATTGGTAGTGATTCAGTTGCATGTTTGCATTGCTGCCATCTTTATAAAGGTTCATGTGTGTTGATTTCAGTTAAGATGACAGAGTGGTAGCATTTTGGAATGAGCTGCTTGTTTATGATATTGTAGATATTGCCTAGTTTGGTTTCAAAGGCAAGGTTCTGATTGTCCAATGATTGTAACATTCATGGTCAGTGCTCAGTGTCAACTTTTCGTGCGACTTTTTTTTTTGTTTTGATTCTTGTTTAACGTCCCGGTAAACAATTTTTCAGTCATGTTGAGACGGAGCCACCTATTTCTGGGTATTACCAGTACTTTTGGGGAGTAAATGCCTCTTGCTCAAGGAAACAACACACCGACTCATGCGACTTTGATCACCATAACCCGCACCTGCAAGCTCTTGAATCATTTAATTATAGAACAGCATTAAGTACTAATTAAATACCCTCAGGTGATTTGTCCAAAGACAGAGTGACTAGGATCACTATGACCTGATATGTGTCAAAGGGGTTGCATTATGTTTACTTTGGAATGTAAATTTTAAAGAGCCCATATAGTTTGATCCAAAGTAAGTAGGAACTACATACACATAAAGAAGAGAAATTAGTTGAAGCTGAAGAAAAAAACTGAAGAAAAAACACAGACAAATTAAAGGACACAACATGTAGGGTTAACAACACACTGACAGGAGTTACAATATAATGTTATTGATGATAAATGTTATGCCATCAAATGGCTGTTGAGACTTTGTTCTTAGGTACTCAAAGAATCATTATAGTCGAAGAAAAAAGCTGAAGAAGAAACACAGACAAAAAATTAAAGGACACAACATGTAGGGTTAACAACACACTGACAGGAGTTACAATATAATGTTATTGATTATAAATGATATGTCATCAAATGGCTGTTGAGACTTTGTTCTTAGGTACTCAAAGAAACATTATAATCGAATAGCTTTATACATATGTTAATACAATGTTATACAGATTATGTGTCATCAAATGAATGTTGAAACTTTATTCGAATTGCTTTAAAGAAATAATAATTATAATTGATTTGCTTTGGATATGATAATTATAAATTGAACAAGATTTTGCCAGTAGAAATAGAAGGTAATCATAATAGATGATGACACATGACAAATAAACATAGAAGGCTTTTAGCCATTCCTCACTCATGCATCTGGAATATAGTTTTACTCAATAAACAAATATAAAATGTAAATGTGCAAAATATTATTGAATGTAGAAGCCAAAAAATGAATGTGCAACACAAAACAAGCAAACACCATGAAGCCACTATATAGTCAACCAATGCACAGTTGGGTAGTAAAATGGTTATAGAAAAACAAATCTAAGTGATATACTATGCAAAAGACAAGGAAAGTGAATGGATACATTAATGAGTGTTAAAATATGCAAAAGGCCAGGAAAGTGCAAAGAATGTTCTACGCAAGAAAAAATGGAAAGATTACATAAGCATGAGTGAAGATTGTTTCCAGCACCGGAACGAGGATCCAAGCCTTTTTAATTCCAACAATGAAGTAACAATAAATAACAGTAAAAAATAAAATTCAAATAAGGAATTTTTCTTTTGCATGTGTGTGTTCCATGCGTAAAAATAAAAGATTTGAAACAAAACATGGTAATATAAATTTGAGAAGTATTTTTAAATTTGGAAATGAATTTTAAGAAATATGTATAACATGATAGTTTAGATTTTTTAAGAAATATGTATAACATGATAGTTTAGATTTTGAAAGGATTTTTAAGAAATATTTATGTATTTCATAGTTGGAACTGGTGCCATGAAACATAAAAAATAGGGTTAGCAAGGCATACATTCAGAAATAGAATTGACATATACTTACATAGCATATTAAAAATTTCTAAAAATATGAAATCTTTATAAGGTGTATCTAAGCTGTGTCTGTTGGAACTGAAGAAGAGTGAGCTGAAAGCCTGAAACTACTAAAAATGTAATGGAGTGACTTCGTAATAAAGCACATATCATGTTATGTGTGAAGAAAAAATTGCACCATTTTTTAAGTAAACCTGGTTTTAAAGTTTCCTCATGAATATAGCCCCAAGTTCTGAGTAAAACCTGAGGTACCATCTATCTATTCAGTCTGGTAGAAAAAAAAGCTGAAACAAGCAAATTAGAGCTTAGAAAAGTGATAAAATAATCTGAGGATTATATCTTCAGACCATGTACAAAACACCTGTGAAGTTTCAAAAGAATTGATATAAAACTGTAGGAGGAGATGCGCACACAAGGTACCCACTATCCATTCACTTTGACAGTAAAAATGCCAGAAAAATGGCTAAGTTCGACTAGCGGAAAAAGTGATAAAAAGTAATCTGAGGATTATATCCAAACCACATGCATATCTTCAGACCATGTCCAAAACAACTGTGAAGTTGCGCACACAAGGTACCCACTATCTTTTCACTTTGATAGTAAAAACACTTAAAAATGACTAAGTTCAAATTGCAAAAAAAGTGACAAAAAATAATCTCAGGATAATATCCAAACCACATGCATATCTTCAGATCATGACAAAAACATCTGTAAAGTTTCAAAAGAATCGGCATAAAACTGTAGGAGGAGTTGCGCACACAAGGTACCCAGTATCCATTAACTTTGACAGTAAAAACGCCAGAAAAATGCCTAAGTTAAAATAGCAGAAAAAGTGATCTTCAGATCATGACAAAAACATCTGTAAAGTTTCAAAAGAATCGGCATAAAACTGTAGGAGGAGTTGCGCACACAAGGTACCCAGTATCCATTAACTTTGACAGTAAAAACGCCAGAAAAATGCCTAAGTTAAAATAGCAGAAAAAGTGATAAAAAATAATTTGAGGATTATATCCAAACCACATGCATATCTTCAGACCATGTCCAAAACACCTGTGAAGTTTCAAAAGAATCAATATAAAACTGTAGGAGGAGATGCGCACACAAGGTACCCACTATCCATTCACTTTGATAGTAAAAATGTCAGAAAAATGGCTAAGTTCAACTGGCGGAAAAAGTGTTAAAAAATAATCTGAGGAATATATCCAAACCACATGCATATCTTCAGACCATGTACAAAACACCTGTGAAGTTTCAAAAGAATCGATATAAAACTGTAGGAGGAGTTGCGCACACAAGGTACCCACTATCTTTTCACTTTGATAGTAAAAACGCCTAAAAATGACTAAGTTCAAATTGCGAAAAAAGTGACAAAAAATAATCTCAGGATAATATCCAAACCACATGCATATCTTCAGACCATGACTAAAACATCTGTAAAGTTTCGAAAGAATCGGCATAAAACTGTAGGAGGAGTTGCGCACACAAGGTACCTACTATATTAGGGGGACGGAAGGACGGACGGAAGGACGGAATGCCGAAAACTATGTCCCTCCGCTTTTCTTCGAAAAGGCGGGGGACAATTAAAGCTGACGACGCTGGCAGCAACACGGTAGCAAATTTTTTGCCAACAGATTAACCCTTTACCCAGGGGTGGGGTCAAAAGGTCAAAATATATACTTTTCTGAAAGTAGTCATGTTGCATATCAAATTAAAAGGAGTTGAGCACAGAGCACCATGAAAGCAAATATGTTGCATTACACAAACCAACAACCCCTGGGATGGGGTCAAAAGGTCATTTTCTTTTCTAAAAGTCCTGTTGCATATCAAATTTAAGTGGAAGAAGTGTAGACCTACATGCAAGGTAACATTTTGAATTTTCACACGCCCTTGACCTTTGGTTTTGGTTTAAATTGTGCGGATGTAAGTATACTTTTTATTAAACCAAGCACTTAAACATACTTGACAGGCGTTTGTTATCATTTGAATGATACTGAAGGTGAACTAAGGGTTAGATAAATGGGATTTATGTTTTGTGAATTACATGTTTCTCTAAAATAACCCTTAGTCGGGGGATATAAATTCGTAGAACTTGTCTTGTTTCCACTGCTATCAGTGGCATGGATGCCTTCAATTTTCGTACCAAACTTGTTTGTTTCATAAATTAATAAACAAAAATTTTCTTTAGGTCCAAGCTCTTCAGCTATCTGTTTCCGCAGATGTAATCTCTTCAGCTATTGTTTCTGCAGATGTAAGCTCTTCAGCTATCTGTTTCTGCAGATGTAAGCTCTTCAGCTATCTGTTTCCGCAGATGTAAGCTCTTCAGCTATTGTTTCCGCAGATGTAAGCTATCTGTTTCTGCAGATGTAAGCTCTTCAGCTATCTGTTTCTGCAGTTGTAAGCTCCTCAGCTATCGGTTTCTGCAGATGTAAGCTCTTCAGCTATTGTTTCTGCAGATGTAAGCTCTTCAGCTATCTGTTTCTGCAGATGTAAGCTCTTCAGCTATCTGTTCCTGCAGATGTAAGCTCTTCAGCTATCTGTTTCTGCAGATGTAAGCTCTTCAGCTATCTGTTTCTGCAGATGTAAGCTCTTCAGCTATCAGTTTCTGCAGATGTAAGCTCTTCAGCTATCTGTTTCTGCAGATGTAAGCTCTTCAGCTATCTGTTTCTGCAGATGTAAGCTCTTCAGCTATCTGTTTCTGCAGTTGTAAGCTCTTCAGCTATCTGTTTCTGCAGATGTAAGCTCTTCAGCTATCTGTTTCTGCAGATGTAAGCTCTTCAGCTATCTGTTTCCGCAGATGTAAGCTCTTCAGCTATCTGTTTCCGCAGATGTAAGCTCTTCAGCTATCAGTTTCTGCAGATGTAAGCTCTTCAGCTATCAGTTTCTGCAGATGTAAGCTCTTCAGCTATCTGTTTCTGCAGATGTAAGCTCTTCAGCTATCTATTTCTGCGATAATGCAAGGCGTTCAATATTCATATTGTTTATTGTAGTCAGGTGTGGTGTTTGATTGTATCGATTCCTGATCTTTGCCCTTTTTTCTTACTATACAAGGTTATTTATTAGGTTTTATACTTACTAACTGCAAAACACTGTTGATTACTTGAGAAACCTTAAGGAAACATTATAACCAAGAATTCCAAACACACATTTCTGTAGGTCTGTTATATAAGTTTTTGACTGGTCATCAAAAGTTATTATGTTTTAGGGTAGTTTCCAGTTAAGCGGTCCCCGGAAGTATTCCTTTGCGCATGTCTACTGTTGCTACGCGCACTGTCAACAATTCGATAATGGCCGCCATTTTGTTTCCCAACGCTTTCTGTTATTCAAAGGCTAACGCACGCAAACTATTAAGATAGACAGCGTGTCGATCTCAAAAAACAATGACAAAAAAAGCAAAAACAACCCCAATAAGCATTTCGACGGGGGTGTGGGGGCTGTAGCCCCCATATTAAAAGGAACACATAACCCGATAAATAAACTACAACAACAACAACTTACCTCTAAATTTCAAAGTCATCGGCGCTTGAAGTCGACATATTAATTTGTAGACTGGAAAGGGGGATTCTTGGGACTTTAGATGAGGTAATTTGTGGGATTTTATCTGCCTTTCGTTTCCGGTTATCTCCTCGTCTGTTGGCTGGAAGCTGGGGCGATAAACTGTTTTTATCAGATCAAGGAACGGGTCTTCTTTGTCCACTAAGAATTGTTTCCGCACGCAATATTGGGCAAAATATGTGTCGTACAGACCCTTAGTTGTTCCGTGTTTGGGGAGGGACTTTTTTAGAGCTCTCCATGTACTTTCTATGGTATTTGTGTGAGTTCCAGTCTCAGGGTCAACAAAGTTTATGGAATGATTCACTGTGAGATGGGAAAAACCTTCCTTATTTAGGAAGCTGTAGGCTTTCCAGCAATCTGAATAAATTGTAGTACCGGGCAAGACGTGTTCTTGGATAATAGCTATAAGAGTATTGGCGGTTCTGTCCGGTACACACTGGAAAAAGCAATTCTTTGTTTCCCTCTCTATTCCCCCAAAAACCCAGACTCCATCCACTCGCCTTCCTTTATGAAACTTTCTCTTTCCAAACTTTGATTCGTCGATCTCGATTATTTTACCTGGCCCTCCTATCTTCTGGCTGAAATTCTCTAGAATTGAGATACAAACCTCTCTAGAAAAGTTGTACCAATCGACGATCGTTGTATGAGAGATCCCCAACTCGTGTTTTACAAACTCCTGTTCTGTTCTGTATACCCAGAAGTAGGTGAGAAGAACGATTGTTTCAAGGGTCAAATTACTATTGGAAAACCAGGATCCTTGTCTTATTGACACCTTCTTACCGCATGTTTTGTGGGAGCAACGCCAGCAACACTGATCTGTACTAAAAGACGAGTCCTTTCTGAGGCCAAAACGACCCTTGTCACAAAATTTACACAAAATACCACTTAAATCTAATATCAAACCTAACTGGAATAGCCAGTGAACAAGACTTTCAATATTTTCTGTGAGCTTGAACAGATTTCTAAGCCTGAGAGGCATTTAAACAGCCGTTTTTTTTTATTTTTATTTTGTTCATTTTTATCGGAATGAAACGCTTTTGACAGCTCTTTGTTTACATTGGAAACTGCGCACGTGCTTCCGGCTTCCGTTGCATCACGTGATACTTGTTGACAGTTGATGCGCCAGAAATGGAAACCAATGCATGTTTTCTATTCAACTTCAAGAACTAATTAATACCTTTCGGTATTACATACCGCAAGGTATTAATGTAAAATCGCACGCTGAGTTCTTTTTTGGGGTTATTTTTGCTTTTTATTGCCTTTTTTAAGAGATCGACACGCTATCGCGTGTCTCTCTATATAGTGTCATGCGTGCGAAGCACGCCCCCGCCTTTGGCGGGCCACCACGAGCTTAGGTGCGCGCAAAGCGCGCCTTTTTCATACAATTACTGGGGACCGCTAAACTGGAAGTCTTCCTGTTTTTATTTAACATTTCTCTAAGCCAAAAATTTTCATCATCAAAGTCTCTATTTTGTGTAACTAGATCCTGGCAATGAATCAGTTGAGTGTTGACCTGGGCCTCCTCGCGAAAAACCCTGGCTTCGGGGTTTGCGAACAACACAGGCGCAGACCAGCCTGCGCATCCGTGCAGTCTGATCAATGCCTTTGTTATTCGCTTTTTGTAAAATAGTGTTGCATGTTGCCATGTCAATTTATCACACTTTCAATGGTAGCTACATTTTTGATAAAATATTAGATTTTTTTTTCAAACATTTGGTCACAAGATATCTTGCTAGAGATTAATTTTATAAAAGAAAATTCGACCTGTCTTGATCAGAAGTAGGGTAGGCTGGTAACTTATTGTATGACCATCGTAAAAGAAAAAAAAAACAACAAACAAAAACAAACATATCACAATTCCTATAATTTTATTCCTAGCCCGACTTCAGGGGACAAACACTTACCTAAAGTTATGTCTGAAGCAATATATACGTCAAAGCCAACATTTCATGCTATTGCTGCCAGATGATCAAGTATGAATCATTCTCATTTGGTTGGTCAGCTATTAACATATGACGTCATAGGTCTCTCAATACTACGGTTGAACAAACGTTAAAGTTCGATGAAGCCTCATGACCATAATGATAGACTGAAACACACATTTTCAAGTAAAATAAAAATGGAATTATGGATAGAAAAATGGAGCCAGGGACCTAACAATGCTAAGTTAATGTTATTAGATAAATCTAACGAATCGTGCAGGGAAATGGGGATGACATGGCTATTTACGGGATAAATGGTTTGCGGAGCTGACACATGCTCAATTCGGTTTCAAGTGCGTTCGTACTTGAAACAACATATTTACAATGGGTTTCAAACAATGAAACACAGGAAAACTGGACGAATAAAGTGAAGAGCCAGTGACGTAACAACAGCCCCCTCCTTAAAAAGGCATGGACCCCATGCAGATCTACAGGTAAGTATAAAAAATAGTAAGTGAGTATGATCAGGAAATACGACAATCACAAACTGCAGACAAACCCACGGCACCGCGAGGAAGAGCCACACAATAATCACGAGACACCAGGAAGACAAACTAAGCAAAGCAACCAGCTCTCTCTTCCCCAGCAAAACTAGAAGGAACATAAAGTAACGTACAACAAAACAGAACATTTACAGACTCCCACAATGGGAGCAACAAGTCAACAACAACAGAACCACCACCTTAGAACGAACAGCAGCCTTAGCCACTGAGGGGCTTAAATGCATTTTACTGGTACCAAATCTTCGCCCTAAATTCTGCTGTTGTGAAGTACTAGAAATTTTCAGCTCACATGGAAGCCTTCTAAAGCTTGGAAAGTTTGAATTCATTGTTACATGTTGGAAACATCATCTAAGGAGGCGACTGGCTTTTTATTTTACTTAATTCTAATTCATCACTCTCCTAAATTTACAAGTTACAATGAAATATGAAATTTCATAAAAATAGCATGTGTTTGGTCACTTTCTATCTGAGACAATATATGCAGAATTCAGACTTAAAGACTTTGACAAATTATAATGCCTATTATAACGCATTCAAAGTCATCACACCATTATATACATAAAGCCTGAATGTAAATATGTTCTTAAAATGGTATCCTTTGGAAGCAAAGACTGCACCAAAGAACTGAAACTAGAGTGTGCATATTTCCTGCGCCAGACTAGCTAGTTTCTGCCATTTAGGCTTCATCAATGACCCTCTAATAGTTTCAAAGTTCCACAATGAAACCCATGATCCCAAAGGACATGAAAATAAAATCTACACTTAAGTGAAGGGCAGGGAGACGTTCTACTTTGATACTTTGTAAGTTATATCTTAAGTAGAACAGACAATTCTATTGATCTTTTAAATGAACGTAAAGATAACATCCTCCTCAGAACAGTCATGAATTTACTGAAGTTGGAACCATATAATCACAACATTAACTGAAATGTAATTCAGTTTAGAAAATATTCAGATAAAGCATGAGGATGCTGCTCTCATACATGTATGCAATGACAACACATGTAAATAATAATGGTTATATACAAAATTCAAAGTGACCACTATGTTTAACACATTTGAATACCACTAACCATAATACACATCCAACATTTTTTAACTGTGCATATCCTAAATTTTAAGGTTAAAGGTTACACCTAAAGATGTTAAACTCTGACATCTTTATTGTATTGCATGAACAGTATTTACACTAATAATGATTTTTCAATATGAAAGGAAATTAATGCTGGATGTATTCAGGATGAAGGAAATTTGCCCAAACCAATCTGCTCGAAAAGAAGTTCAAGAAAGTTAATACTTAATGATATTTAAAAGTGAAATGCCAGATTACTATATTACTCTTGCTCATAAAATTACATATTTATAGGGAGACCTGTCTTCTGCATGCACCTTATTTAAGCATAAGAAAATTGATTTCTCACTAAAAATGCAAAATGTACCTGCTGAGGAGAGTTACAAAAATACATAAGCAAAAATCTTAATCTTTTGACATAATAAACATCTAAGGAAAGAACTGTGTTTTAAACTGTAGCTTGCAAAAGACAGGCTGCACAGTAGATACAAAACTTACAGTCTAAATTCATTCATTGATGATTTTGTTATGATCCATACATGTAGACCTCTTTAATCTTTATCTAGTCCATTTGTACTCATTAAATGAAATGCTTATATCAAAACATAGAACAATTACAGACTTAAAAAGTCAACAACAACAGAACCACCGCCTTAGAACGGACAGCAGCCTAAGTCATTGGGGGGGATTAAATGCATTTTACTGCCCTAGATTCTGCTGTTGTTGAAGTACAAGAAATATTCAGCTCGCATGGAGGCCTTATAACTAATGCAATGTATCAACATGGAGAAACACTCTTATCAAATTAACACAGCATGATGAAACAAAGAAAATGGCTCATGACTCACAGAGAGTCAGAGCTTAAGAAACCTCAAGTTGAGCCACGATGTGTCTAGCTACAGAAAAGCATCAGACACCAACCCACCGATTAAAGCTTTACGTCAGAGCCGTCACATGTTGCGGCTACAGTTCTAGATCATATATAGGTATTAATGGACCAGCAACTACAAATAGTTCAAATAAATTTGAATCAACCACAAAACTTGAATAAATCAACGTTTATGGTAAGTTCAAATAAATGAAATAGCAACGAATGTTTTTGAGCAGCATTGGTTTTGGTTAGCTCATAATAATTTGTGAACTAGCAGGTATGGCTTAGTAATCTGCTAGATCCTCCATTCTCTTAATAACCATATCTCTCAATCCTGGTTCACATTTTTCTTCAGCTCCAGAAGATGTCTCCTCTCCCTTGTAAATAATGCTGAGTTTATTCCTCGGCCATACTTAAAGTAATTCAAGATTACCTTGAAATGAGACGCATCTCTGTCGATGAAGATACTGCCATGAGTGATAAATGAACTGTCAGTAGTAAACACCTTGGTTAATAAGGAGTTTGGATCTTTCCTTAATGCAAGTATACTTGTTTCAAACCATTACTCCGCCAATGTTTAATATAGCTCTGCATCTTTGGATTTTCTCTATGGTTTCTAGATTCGTCTTTCTCACTGTAATTTAGTGTTTCTTTATCATATATTCTGTCTACACTTTCGTTGGGTTTTTTCTCTCTTGGTTCTTGGTTTAAGTCAGCCCTGTCTAATTTTTTTCTTCTCTGGCGTTGTTCTTTTTGATACTAAATTTCCATTCACCTTTTCCATGGCATGTTCGATTTCTTAATTATAATTTCTTCTACAAGTTCATATCCACATTCATTTACAACATCATAGGATTTTCTCAAATTCGGTATTGTTGGGCTTGTCAATAATACTCAATACTGCATTTTCAGTTTCCTTATCCGAATATGATGTATGTGTCTGGTTAAAAGTAGCAGTCATTTCATCCATTATGGTGTCAAAAACAGCACTACCGTTGTTGTTAGCATTCTTATCTCTATCCTATCTCTATCTCTTGCTTTCACACGTTAATTCATTTACATTCTGATTGTTATTTTCATCATAACTTTGCTTTGCATTCTGGTTTTTATTTTCTATTACTCTATCTTCACCATCTTGTCTCGCATCATGTTTATCCTCTACGTTTACTTTATTTTTTCGAATCAACGCATATGTTTGTCACTTTACACATTTCTCTTGTTTCTGTTTCTACTTGTCTTGTACATGGTATTGTTTCATTTCTTTGCTTACTACCACTGTCTTGTTCTGATTGTATCGATTCCTGATCTTTGCACCCTTACTTACTTTACAAGAACAATTTTGCCCTGATGTTGAAGAATCTTGTTTATTGCTGGAATCAGAGCTAGCAGAGGAAATGCATACGCATTGATCCTGTCCCAATTCGGCGATAGAGCGTCTGTTGCTAGAACTCTGTCGTCTGGAATCAGGGATGCATAAACTGGTAGTCTGTTGTTGACACGAGTCGCAAACAGGTCTATGTTTGGGTAACCTGTAACTGATAGAATTAGGTTGCAAACAGCCTGATCCAAACACCATTCTGTCGAAATTGGCTTGGAAAGACGACTCAGTCTGTCCGCCAGTACGTTTGAATTGCTGTGCATGTAGTGAACAAGAAGGTTTATGTTTCTCTTGTCGCACCACCAAAGAGTTTCCCAAACCTTCATGCAACCGGTGCCATGGGGTTGTCTGCATTTTGTGATTGTGGTATTTCCTGATCATACTCACTTACTATTTCTCCATGCAAAGAGATGGAAAGTGGGTACCCCCTGCTTCTTCAAATAAGCTACAACTGATGAATTGTCTATGGCTATCATGACTGGGGTATTGTTGAAATGTTAACGACACTGTTTAAGAGCTAACAGAATGGCTGTCATCTCTGAAACATTGATATGTAGCACTGATTGGTCCAGAGACCAAACACCATGAAACAGAAGTCCCTCCAGTTTCAGATTGGCACCCCATCCAGAAAGACTGGCGTCTGTGAAAAGGGTCCGAGATGGAAGAGGTGGTTTCAGTAGTACACCTTGGACAAACCTTTCTCTGCAGTTCCACCATTCCAAATGACTCTTGATTTGCGTATTGATCAGAATTGTTCTAATGGTATAACATGAGGTCTCCACTGAGCGAACAGAGCCATTTGAAGAGGACCTAAGTGTAGCCTGCCCAAAACAACAAATTGTGCAGCTGCACTTAATTTTCCAAGAAGAGACAGGAAAAGTCTTGCTGATACTTGTTCTTGTTTCTTGAACCAGAGTACAAGACTCAGAATGTCTTGAACGCTGGCCCATGGCACTCGAACTAAGTTCTTGTGAGTCAGAAATTCCATCTCTATAAAAAGAAAATTCTGGGTAGGAACTAAAGCTGGCGTGTTTGCCGTTTCCATTTTGAAAGACTGAATGTCCAGAAAGAAATTCAGTTTGGACAGATCTATTATAAGTCTTAATTTTCCATTTTTCTTGGGAACCAAAAAAATTCGTGAGTAAAATCCTGGATCTTCTGGGTTTATTTTCTCCACTGCCCCTTTGAGTAGGAGTTCTTTGACCTCTTCCTCCAGTTCTTGACATTCAGTGTGACTGAGAAAAAACAGGAGTTGGGGAAAGAAAGGGTTCCTCATAAAAGGAATCGTGTAACCTTTCTTATTACAGAAGGACCCATGAGTCTTATATCTTCCCAACATTTTTTTGAAATTGGCCAATCGTCCTCCTACTGGAAGATCCCTTCAACGACAAAGCAGTGAATAAATTGTTTCAATGATTGGGATTGTTGGAGGAACTTCCTCGAGAGGGGGCATGATAACCCCTTCCACGAAAACTAGAACCTCATGTCGGAGGGTCTAGATGGGGTATAATGATTAGTGAATAATGGCCCTTTTTTATAATGAATAGTGAATAATGAGCCAAACAAATAATGAATAGTGAATAATGAGAGCCTAAAAAATAATGAATAATCCTATTTTGTTAATGAATTGAAGAAAAAATTAATGAATAGTGAATAATCAGATTTCTTTGCCACCTTTCTTACTTTTAATGAATAATTGGTCTTATTTTAATGAATAACCCAAAATTTAATGGGATGAATAATGGGCTAAAGTTTTAATGAATAGTGAATACCAGACCCCCCCCCCCATCCAGACCCTCATGTCGATGGCCTCTTCTTGAACCACTTCTCTCACCACTTCTCTCACGTTGCTTAGGAAGAACCCCTATTGCCAGGTTTACGATTCAGCTGCAATATATACTGTACGAAGCTTGTCCTTTGCTGAATCAGCCAGGATTTTGGATTTATCAATAGCAGATTCTCTCTTAGTCTGTAGCAACTCGACAGCTAAGAGTACTGCCATTGAAGAGGAATGCTTGAGACAATTAACAAAAGAAAGCATTTTCTAAAGTACAGGAGCATCTAAATTCTCCGATTGTAAGGATTTGACAGATGCTGTTGCAAAAAGATCAGCGTTAGAATTTATGATGACCATATTCAGAGCTTGTCGCTCCATGGTTTCCAACTCTTCATAGGTAAGGAGACTTTCCCAGAAGATGGCAGATCTAAAAGGGTATGCTAACAGAAGCCCCGGAGCCTGTGTGATGGTTGTCACTAGAGCCCTCTACAGCTGGACTAACTGTCTCTAGGGTAACAGAGGCTCCCATGTCCCTCATCTTCTTGTCCTCAGTGGACTTCTTCACCCCATGAAGGTACGGCGTTTGGCAACTAAAGTCCAATCGCACCAGTCCACTCCCTGCAAGTTGAACATCTGGTCTCAAAACCACAACGAAAACAAGAGAAGCATGTTGTATGGGTGTCCCAGGAGGCTTTGACATGCCCACAGGAACCACGAATTTAAGACATAACAAAAGACTTTTGTTTAGACGGAAAATAAAAATAAACGTAGTCACGAAAATATGTGACAAAGAGTAACGGAAATATGTGACAAAGCCAGATTTTACAAAGCAAGGTAAAATTCAATAAATACCTACACAGAAAAATTCCAGATAAGAATAAAGGATAATAACAATAATTTCTGCGGGGATACACGCGAACAAACCAGGAAATACAGAAAAACAAAGTTGAAATGTTCCACCAAGATTCTCTGATCCGTCAGTCGGCTCGCAAAGGAAATTTCTGATGCACATGCGCTTTAGCGCTCTGGTTCCCTGTACTGGTTCCATATTATACAGAACAGTCCTCAAAATTTGCGGGGAGCAAAGGAAACTGCTATAGTTTAGCCTATTGGTGAGAAGATGAAGTTGAAATGACCAAATACCAACTCTGTCATATTTATAGAGCTACCCAGATAGGGCGGCATCATGAATTTCCTTTGTGTTGGTTTGTACAAGGACATAATGCCACGGCGTACCGAGGCGATAAGCTTATGAATAATATTGATATTCATGACAACGAATAATGTCAATATCACAACTTTTGTCAACACACTGTATACTGCAACAGATATGCAGAAACAGTAAGACATGAGGAGGTTTAAAATATCAAGTCGATCCAAGAAGGACAGTTCAAACCAGTCTGCACGTTTGCACTGTCCTCCTGTGAGGAACAATAACAGTACACAATAGAATATTGTAACATCGCCACATTTCTTTTTTTTTTGTAGTGTCATAAGAAATCTATTCCACGGGAATATAGCTGTAATACAAAGCAAGTCAATATTCATTGCCAGTATACCAAGTGTTGTGAATGCTACAAAAAATTCAGCGAAGAAATGGCCCTTATCAGACTCTACATTTAGTCTTACGACTGCCCTGTTTTGTCTATCATATCGCTGTATGCTTATTCACGAAATAGGCATGCCTCTCCGCTTAGCGTATCTCCTTATAACGTTTCCAGTAACAGTAAGTCTAAAGCCACCTAAATAGAAGCGCATAGTTCTACGACGTATATAAGTCATAAACTCATCGTCATTATCCTCTTGTTCACATTCATGACCACGGAGATTACTATCTTGTACTTGCGACCGGTCGCGACGGTTATTCGTTTGATTACCTTAGTCTACACTAGTGTTTGATATAACCACGGGGATAGATCTGGCGGCCTGGTCCGCTTTCTTTGAGCTAGTATTACCTTTTAGAATCTCGCTATATGAGGCAGAGTTTGTCTCATTTAAGGTATCATCCAATGCATTGTAGCGATTTGACACTGGGCAACCGTATTGGTCGATCGAAGAGTCTGTCACGAATTGTTCAGCTATGAAAGATTTCGATCTACAATCTGATCCTGTACTTTGACTACTCCTGATTGAGTAGACGCTCTATTATGTTTTTCGTTGAGTCTTATGCGCTGTGTAGACTATTTACGTTCTTGCAGATCATGCTGACTGTTATTATACGTTACATTACGTTGTTCCAACTTGTTGATCTTTTTGTCTGCCTCACTAATACGTTTCTCTATTTTTGCACAACCGCTAAGGTTTCCTTAAGTTGCTCGTATTGGGTGTCTGTGTATTGATGTACTGTCCCTGATTATTTCCTGTATACCTTATGCCCATCGAAAATTAAATGACACGGAGATCTAGATGCTAAATCTACATTTTTATTTAAAGAAATTAGATTTATTCTGTGTATGTACTGTTCCTTATTCTTTCCCGCATACAAACATTCCTGTCTGAAATTCAAATGTTTATCTTAATACGTACCTTATTGCCATCTACTCTTGTGTGTGTATATCAGTACTGAACCATTTAGATATTCGTAGCGATTATTGGACACGTTATACGCATAAAGTCTGTAATTTCTACCACTTTAAAATAGAGGGAATAGTGCATTAAAGTGCCTTGTTGCTTCAGAGTTTCTTTCTGAATTCAAAAGCTAAACCACTCCATGAATATCTCCGGATTCAAACCATTCACATAAACAAATGTACATACAGCAATACGCTGAAAGTGATTTAAATTTCCAATCCAAAAAAAGACGTCATATATTAATTGGTCATAAATAAGCAGCACCTATAATGTCTTGAATTGACATCCACAATTCATAAATTTGCATATTTCTTGAAAAATTAGCACTTTGATGATTTGACAATATGAGATTTTTAGCAAGAGGAAATTCACGGACAGTTTATCCATATTATCACGGATATTCAATGAATTCAAATACAGTGACCCTGCTCATAACTATGTATAATAAAAAGCACGTGGAAATAATGATTGTGTTTTATAAATTTGAACTAATGAAATATTGCGCAGTTCATTAAAACACAGAAAATTACTAACTTACCATTGTGTACGAGAAAAAGCCAATCCTGGGAGTACATTCGCAAGTAAGGCTGGTGTCGTCACGTAGTAGTATGTAATAATAGTTCAAAGTGGTTTAAAAACACATTTTTTCTTTAAAGAATTTAAAATTCACTTTCTGTAGGCAAATAACTTCATTATTGAAAGTCACTATCCGACGACATTTCATACAGATAGGCAGATTGCTGTATGGGTTTTTCCTTGTTCAGGTTATTGCAGGTTTTTTTTCTACTTTTCTTTTCTTTTTATAGGTTCAAAGTTAGAATGATATGCTTGTTTTCTGAAGGTACCTTTATCTTCTTCCGTTTTGTCACAAATTGTCATCGAATGTTTTAGCATTGGAAGTAGTGGGCTGGGGCAATCTAGAAGCAGTATGATCAGACGAAGTGTGTAAGATGCGATGATAATGGGATGGTACTTCTAAATGAATGATCTGATAATTCAGCACTGTGTGTCCTTTCATTTGCACTTTGCACAGCTGATGCACTAGCAATGACACCTGAGTGCTCTTGAGAACTACATACATTTTGCTCTTCGGTATTGCTTTCAGACATACTGTCACTGCTGTCCGTATCTGACTCCTGTCTTATGGTGATATGATGTTCACGCTCATATCGTTGGCTTGAAGGCGTCCACGTATCAAAGGATATAATATTATTTTGTTAGAAGCACGTTCAACGATTCCAAATTTTCATATGCGGTGGCCACGAGGCTGTCCTTTATTATATTTCACCTTCCTCCCAAAAAGACTTTCATCTATCTCTACCTCACCCTCAAAATTCATCATATTGTACGTGTCTAACACAAATTGGCAAAATACCTCTCGAATATAACTTGCCCAATTCACTACCATGGGCTAATAGTCCATCCCTGTGCTTAAAGCACATTGATGCAGAGTATCTTCTTCCAGGTAATACTTGATAGAAATCATTAAATCCCTTATGTTATAAGTGAACCACCTTCAAAAAGGGAGTTTTTTTTCTCATAGACAATTCCTGACCTGACCCACACCTGAATGAAAAACTGTCTTTTAACCTCTTTCTCTAATTCAATTCTGTTGGTTTCCCACAATGGCATGTCAGTTCTGGTGCCAATAAGTCATGGCTTCTGAGCCATTTAAACACCACTTCATATTCCAAAATGATTAAAGAATGAAAATTCCAAGGGTTTAGAAAATCTTTGAATATGATAAGGTTATAATTTCCATCTCCGTGTTTTTCCTACATATCTCCTTCTTGCTTAACATTAAGACTTCAAAAACATAAATGAGTAAAATATTCTAATATGATGGAAAAACGGTTTATTACACACCTTCTAAAGTTTACATAGTAAATTTGCCATTAACACTTGGTAATATTTCCCACTTGACTTATTCCATATTGGCACAGTCACATGACGGTGCCAAAAATCCATATTGACCCGCCATTATGGATTTTTGGCACTGCCTCGTTTTCACGTTAAAATGACGTAATTAAAATTACGTGCACTTTTTCGAATTGTTTCACCAAGGCAAGTTTTCACCATGGCTGAACAACTTTTGGAATCATTGTCGAATCATATTTTGACGTTAGATGGGCTTATTGAAGAACAGAATGCCATTAGAATGAATGAGACAGAAAATGACACGTTTGCTTTCGTTGAAAGCATGAAAAATAAAAACATGAAATCGAAAACAACCAGCGACTTGAAGAATTTCAAGGAATGGATGCGGAATGAGAATCTGAATGAAGATAGAAACTTGGAAGACATCCCACCGAGAGAACTTGACATGTATTTAGCTAGATTCTTCCTCACAATCAGAAAGCAAGACAAAGAAGAGTATGAACCAGACACCCTCAAATCGTTCCAATCGAGTTTTCAACGCTATCTCGCAGAGAAGGGATATGCCAGCAACATTTTGAAAGACGATTGTTTTAAGCATTCCAGAGATGTTCTCATGTCAAAGCGTAAAGCATTGAAACAGAAGGGACTAGGAAACAAGGTACGAAGAACAGACGCATTCACGGACGACGAAATGGAACGATTCAAACAGATGAAACTTCTCGGAAAAGGTAAGATCTAAACACTGTTTAACTTCAAGCCTCACTGGAGAGCTGTGTGTGCATGCAACATTTTACAAGTAGCCTGTAAATGGGGTGTGCTGTACCCACACCACCGCATAATTGAAAGTAAGAAGGTCACAGGCAGTTCTACAACTACATTGTTAAAATAATTTAAAAAGAAACCCATCAAATCAATCAAGCCTTCAAGGTCTAGAGCCAGTAGAGGCTCGCTGCCGTCGATGTAGACCTGTCAGTTTTTTTACATAAATAGATTTTTCTAACAACAAAGTTTTTTTTATCTACTGTAGTGAAGTCAGAAGACATACATGTATCCAAATATGCAATGATACCATTTTCAAAGGTGTCTTTGATTGTTTTATGGACTTGTAAGTCTACGAAATTTCTCAGCAAAAGCCGACTCGTAAACGTTACCAATGTAAACAATGTGTATTTGAATGACGTCATTGATATCGGTCACGCGCTTTGTTGTTGTAAAGTCCAGCACGTCGTTTCCCGCCTCAGTGGCCTACCATGTGTAAAACCTTCAGAAGCCTATAGGTTTAATAGACAGATTTTAGGCCACGTTTCCAAACTAATGCATTGCATGTTGACAAACTTTCCTCCATGAGTCCTATACAAAGCTTAAAAAGTATACACGACCGTACTTCCTAAGATATCCCTGCTCTTCAAATGCAGTAGATTGGAAGGTGACCATAATAATATACTCTAATAAGGTAGACTATCTATTTCAGACAATCCTGAAGCTTTATTAAACTCCGTGTGGATGAATAACACCTTCCATTTTGGGCTAAGAGGTAGACAGGAACATCTAGACATGCTGTGGGGAGATTTGGAAATGGGCATAACCTCTACTGGGAGAGAATTCATCGCATTCACAGAGCGAACGACGAAAACCAGAAATGGAATCCAAGACCCAAGGCGATTCATCCCCAAGATGTTCGCACAGCCAGGTTGGTAATATTAAAACATGTATAATAAGCTAGCGCTTATGATTTATTACGAATCACAATATACTAGCAAAGAGGACTCAGACGAGCCTGCACATTCTCAAAATCTCAAATAAGTCTTCTTTGCTCAAAAAGGCAAAGCCTTGAAGTATGATTAGAACCAGTTCATAGATTAGGACTTTAGCCTCTAGAAAGCTACGCATGCAAATTAAAAATGTTATTTACTCATAACTCATAACGTTATTTTATTGGCTTTCCTTTAGTTTTACTGGAACTTACTGTAGTATATAGGCAATCGAAATACTTTACAAGTTTTGTTATTCATCACACATCTAGTTAGACTAATAAACGTTACTATTATTTATCATATGACGTCGCGTTTGGGAGTGAAATAACGCCATGCAATAAAATCGATAAACCACTAGTGGTTCATAGATTTACGGGAAACGTTATGGCGTCCATAACAACGTTGCGTACATAATGACAAAATTAGAACGTTTTTACGCCAGAAATAAGATTTCAAAGTATTTGTCATATGATAAATAGAATCTAACGTTCGTGCTCTTGTATTATTGAATTTATTAAACTCGTTGCGAAAAAGAGATAAAATGCTCGGCAAGCCTCGCAGTTTATCTCTTTTTCCCAACTCGTTTAATAAATTCAATAAAACATGAGCACTCATGTAAGATCCTCTATTTAGTGAATTCTGGAACCCAAAATACTCTAATCAGTTATTGCAAGTGCATATACTGGTCAAAGCCTAAGTTGTCACCACATTGCCAAATGACGTTTTATAACGTTATGATTATCCTTTGTATTTTCAGGAGACCCATTTTGTCCAGTTGAAATATATAAAACATACGCAGATAAAAGACCAGATGATATGTGCCAACCAGAAGATAGGTTTTATTTAGCTTTAAATCCTCACTACGGCGCGAACACCAAGAATGGACTCATGTGGTTTTTGAGGAGTCCCATGGGTAAAAACAAGCTGGGACAGTTGGCAAAAGTTATGAGTGTGAAGGCTGGTTTAACTGCAAGACACGTGAACCATTCCGCCCGGAAAACATGCATTTCCAAATTACTTGATGCAAAGACACCCCCTACAGAAGTTGCCCAGTTGTCGGGGCACAAGAACTTCTATCATTAAACCATTATAACACTGTAAACTTGCAAAGACAAATCGAAATGTCTACAACTGTGCATGGGGGAAGTGGCGATAGTTTGACCAGATCCTCATCTAATTCATTTCCAGAAAGGCAATCGGCGAACTTTAATATTAATAACAGGGGAGATGCTATCGTTGAACCTGTTGCCAGCACTTCTGGCAATGATTCAGATGAGGAACTGGTACAAGCGTCACAGCATATTGAGGATGCTTTATCAGCCATAAGCGACTTTGAAAATAGTCAGAACAATGCAGGTAGTACTATAAATGGACAAACTATTAATTTACCAATCAGACAAAGCCCAGGCGGATCTCTCCAACTGACAAACCAAAGCTTCAAGCCACAATCTCTATTTGCGAATTGTACTTTTCAGAGTCCTGTCACGATCGTAATGAAACATTAAGTTAAAAGACCTTAGAAGTAGCAGGCAGTTCTGTATTTACTTTAATGTTTAACTTAAAAAATTGTGAATTTTCGAAATAAATTTGACTCTTTGTATGTTCGGTATTTTTTATATTTTTGTCATCTGCTGACTTTTTTCTACAAATTTAACACTTTAAAAATGGCTTTGTGGTACAGTGTCAGAGTGCCAAACGGTTTGGATCCAGATCAGGCTCAACATTCTGTCTGTCCTAACCTGGATTCAAACCGTGCAAAGGTTATCAGAAGACGATAAAAGTTGCCAGTTACTATAAACTTTTTGACAGTGTTTTGTTCAAGTAGGTTATGAAACGTTTGGACTATATGCATTGTTCAGTGTTGTTTGTTTTAGTTATTGTTTCAAACTTTAGAAGGTGTGTAATAAAAAGGTTACGATATGGCCGAGGTGTGCCTCTAGGTCATATTGGCACTGGTTAGTCATATTGGCTAAACCAGTGCCAATATGACCTAGAGGCACACCTTGGCCATATAATAACCTCTAATTATTACATAATAAATAGTGAACTCGCCTGTAAGCATCTTTGTTTCGCTGTGAACATGTTCTCACCAAGACCAGCTTTGTAGAAAAAATTCCTTGCTCGATAAACGTAGGGTGACGAATCACATTTACAGTTAGAAGTATGAAAGAAAAACCTTTATTTCTCCTAGAGTAACTGAGAAACGGTGACCTTTTAACTATTTAAAAATGGTATAAGTTTCTTGATGAGATGGTAGGGGCCTGATGCTTTGGTTGTTTGTTGGGCCCTCCGGGGTTTACCTGTTGGATTTTTTTTGCTCCGGAATTCAGTTTTATTTACTGTTGAGTCCTTATCTTTGCTTTATCTCCTTGTTATATCTTGATTTATATGTTTTAGGAGATGATGCATTGATAAGTTAGGGGTCTTTCATGCAAACCAAATATCTATGTGTCTTGATCCACGTCTGAATTAAGGGTGAGGTTGGCGCGCCGTTAAACCGGTTTAAGCCCTCCAGTAAAATATTTTACTGACCGTTCCAAGGCGGTACTTCTTTTGTGGATCTTTTATATTTTTGTTCTGTCTTCTGTTTGCTATGTCTTTGTGCGCGTCTGTTTATATGTGCTTTGTTGTCACCTGCTGGGAAAGGGCTGACCTCTTGGCTCTCGTTTGTGGTGTCTAACTGTGAGTTTATAACTTTCCCATTGGTCTCCTGGGTCGGGTGTGGTACTTGATTGTATCCACTCCTGAACTTTGCACCCTTACTTACTCTGACAAATTACTCCTTATACAAATATTCCCGTGTACAAACTTTCCCGTATAACATTTCATTTCTCATCTCAAAAATCGGAAAGTATGTATTCTCAGAAATTCGAAATTGTTTAAGACACTTCCCCCAAAAGCTTTCCAAGCCCCATTTTCTCTGAAATAATGCCCCCCCCCCCCCCCCCCCCGAAGAAAACCCTCTTCACGGGAAATCTTCCCTTTGCAATGCATATTAAATAAGGTTGTTTTACTATCTTTTCTTTATATACTGTTCCTGATTCTATCCCATATACAAACTTTACCGTGTCCCATTTCATTACAATATGCTATATCCTTACAAAAGATTTTTTTGGCTTATAGATGTAAAGTTGTAAGAAACGAGTTATTGTTTAACACACTTCCCCAAAAAGCTTTCCGAGCCCCAATTTCTCTAAAATAATGTCCCCACACACCCCCCCTCGAAGAAAACCCTCTTCCCGGGAAATCTTCCCTTTGCAATGCATATTAAATAAGGTTGTTTTACTGTCTTTTCCTGATTCTATCCATTCCCCTATACAAACTTCTTTCCCGTGTGCAATTTATATTCTATTCTGTTGTAATATTTTGTGCAAGCGTCTGGATGACTCTGATCATTAAAAAATAGTGCCTGGTTGTATAGATTTTTTCACCGAAAAAATAATTCCCGTACCATTGTCTGGGCAGGCGCTATACTAAAGATAGTATTTGGAAAATGCTTCCCAGCTTAGACAATGTTCCCGGAAACAGCATGGCTCCAAAATGGAGGAAGGAGTAGGAGGTTTAAGATCAGAAAAAATAAAGGGGAAAACTCAGATGACTTATTTACTATAACCGTAACTGCATTGACAGACAATTAAGGACATTGGAATAATGCGAGAAATTTTCAAGAAAAGAACATGGAAAAGCTCTCATTTATAAATACCTGTAAATTGCACTCTGATGATAGATTAAACAGACAAAACAGCCTTTGGTGCTAAAATTATGGTTTATATAGTCTGATTCGCACCTTTCGCCAGAAGGGTCATTTACGGGCATGCATATTTTGATAGGTCAGGTCTATAGGGTAAAGTCCGGTAAATTCGGACAGTCGCCTAAATTCGGACAGGGACCTAGTTTCTTTTATTTTTGAATGATTGGAATAAAAATTAAATATAACTAAGCAAACAGTGAAAATCCTGGTGAGACGGCTCATAAGGAGCCGTCACTGTTTGCAAATGTGTCCGTATATACCTGATGTCCGAATTTACCCGACTTGTTTCACTATAGATGCTATCCAAAAGTACATAATTTGATTAAATATGTCTGTTGTCTCTTTTCCAAACTAATTTAAACGCGACACCTAAGTTATAACATTATATATTTTTCCAGGACATGAATTTCCACATTTATATATAAAGCACTGCAGCTCCATGCAGTCTGGGGGCAGCATAATTATTTTGAAACTTGTCCCCACTTTCAGGTTTGTATGGGCTTCCCATTCATTATCAAAAATCTGTCGACCTTAATGCGCGGATCCAAAAAAGCTTCTTCAGGAGGTCTAGGTCCAAAGTTTGGACGTTATTTTACGGTAGGAAGATGGGCTACATACCTGTCCCCAGCCAGTGACCTATATAGGATAGGTCACTGCCCCAGCAAACAAGGTGTGACACAATCGGCCCGCTAGCGAAATCGATTTAAAAGGCGTTTCGCTGGCGGGCCGATCGTGACCCGCTTTGTTTACTGGCCGATGTCATGGCTCGAAACTGAATATTTTCCAGCTTAGACAATGTTCCCGGAAACAGCATGGCTCCAAAATGGAGGAAGGAGTAGGAGGTTTAAGATCAGAAAAAATAAAGGGGAAAACTCAGATGACTTATTTACTATAACCGTAACTGCATTGACAGACAATTAAGGACATTGGAATAATGCGAGAAATTTTCAAGAAAAGAACATGGAAAAGCTCTCATTTATAAATACCTGTAAATTGCACTCTGATGATAGATTAAACAGACAAAACAGCCTTTGGTGCTAAAATTATGGTTTATATAGTCTGATTCGCACCTTTCGCCAGAAGGGTCATTTACGGGCATGCATATTTTGATAGGTCAGGTCTATAGGGTAAAGTCCGGTAAATTCGGACAGTCGCCTAAATTCGGACAGGGACCTAGATTCTTTTATTTTTGAATGATTGGAATAAAAATTAAATAAACTAAGCAAACAGTGAAAATCCTGGTGAGACGGCTCATAAGGAGCCGTCACTGTTTGCAAATGTGTCCGTATATACCTGATGTCCAAATTTACCCGACTTGTTTCACTGTAGGTGCTATCCAAAAGTACATAATTTGATTAAATATGTCTGTTATCTCTTTTCTAAACTAATTTAAACGCGACACCTAAGTTATAACATTATATTTTTTCCAGGACATGAATTTCCACATTTATATATAAAGCACTGCAGCTCCATGCAGTCTGGGGCAGCATAATTATTTTGAAACTTGTCCCCACTTTCAGGTTTGTATGGGCTTCCCATTCATTATCAAAAATCTGTCGACCTTAATGCGTGGATCCAAAGAAGCTTCTTCAGGGGGTCTAGGTCCAAAGTTTGGACGTTATTTTACGGTAGGAAGATGGGCTACATACCTGTCCCCAGCCAGTGACCTATATAGGATAGGTCACTGCCCCAGCAAACAAGGTGTGACACAATCGGCCCGCTAGCGAAATCGATTTAAATGGCGTTTCGCTGGTGGGTCATTCGTGACCCGCTTTGTTTACTGGCCGATGTCATGGCTCGCCAATTTGTTTTTTGTTTTTGTTGCTTTACGTCCCATGTCAACAGCTGTGGTCATTGCGGGACGGTCAGTTCACTTAACCACACTTTTTCCTGGGCAGGCTTGAGCAAGCGGTTAACCAGTAATTTGTGCACATACTTTCGCTTGTAACTGACAACAACCCTTCTTGAATAAATCAGCGGAAGGGAGGAGAATGACCGTAGAAATTATCATTCTCCTCCCTTCCGCTGATTTATTCAAGAAGGGCTGTTGTCAGTTACAAGCGAAAGTATGTGAATACTGGCCAAGTAGCTAAGGTGAATTTTCAGGGTGGGGTCCAAATTATGCAGTATTTTTACGCAAAACTACAGCTTTTTGTTTTACCGGGGTGGTCCAGACTTCCACACACTTTTTTGCATGGGGATAAAAGTCCAACGGCTGATAAAAATCCAACGGCCATTCCGCGAAAATACACTCGACGTAAACAAGTCAAAAGTGAGTTTTTTTTTTTTTTTCAGCATTATTGAAAGAACCACTGACAATGTTCGGAAATTCAAAGTAGCCAACAGGCACGGACGGGCGGGCTCACATGGTGCTTATAGTACAGACCCAAGGGTCGTGCAGTGTGAGGTAAAATGATTATTTTGCTTCATCATAATATATACAGCAAGCGTGTCAATTAATTTATTCGGTTTGTTTGCATTTATTTACTTGCCGCCCTCATTCATTGCAATTAAGAAGACGCTTCTATTTAGTACGGAATCAGCCGAGTGGCTACGAAAACTACCGAAGTGAAAATACAGGTAATCACAGCACAGGTAAATTCCCCTAGGGCGCCTCACAGTGTAAATTGTACTCAGTGATTGATACCTTGAACACATTAAAAACGAACTTTCGATATTGTTCGAAAAGCCAACCTGAGCACAATCGCGGCATAACCGGGGTTTCGCGATGCGCAAACCATACCTTAAAATCGTATCGAACCCTAATTGCGATCAGTGAAGATCGAGATCAGCCTGCGCATATCTCGATCTTCGCTGTTCGCCTCCGCCAGATGTTACTGTTTTTCGTGGCGAGTCCCTCCACTTTGCTTTTATGTTTAGGAATTTTGGTGTATTACTTAGCCTATTATATGTTTAGCAATGATCTGTCTCTCCAAATCTGAGTCAAATTAAACAGGTGGATTTGGGAATTATTGAATGTTTGTGTTTTGAAATTTCGCTAAAATTGGTTTAAACAAACTTCCTAAACAGAGTGGATATTTAGTATTTTTTGTGAAATGCGCATAATTTTGTGAGTCAGCCATTTTTGACAAAAGACCATGTAGACGTGAGCTTTTAATTTTACGAATTTCTATTCGTTCTTTTGTCTGTTTTGTGTCTCAACTTCAGTGTGGATCGGACGTCCATCGTCCATCGCAAAGGCAACACAACTGAACAATGGCGGTTATGTTACGGACGTCACATTGTGTGTTTATACTAGTGTTCATGCTAATCGCGTTCAAGCGTTGTTTAAGTTCTGAGTTCTACGCGGATAATGATCTCGGACAAACTGTACTAACGGGGAACAAACCGGGAAGACAGAGAGACGAACTACAGCAGGAGATTTTAACCTTGCTAGGGCTCCACCAGAAGCCCAAACCTATGGACCACGGCTTCGATAGCTCTGCTCCAAAGTTTATGATTAATTTGTATAATACGTTACAAAGTGACGAAGGATTGGGGATCGCTGACGATGACGTTTTCCATACTAACGTCAATTTGACGTTTGGGACAGAAGTGCAGTATATCAACGGTACTGATGTGATAATGAGTTTCGTGAATCATGGTAGGTTTTAAACCAGTAATCAAAATGTCCAAACAACGTCGATTGAATGGTATTGTAGGGTTATCAGATCACGTCGATGTTGTTACGACGTTCTTTCGACTCCCTGTGTACAAAGTCATGAATTGCATTTAAGCCTGCGCAAAGTAAGATCAGCAATCTCTCAACAAAAACATATATTGTGGGTACTCAAAAGAACCGTTTCAATGAGACGGTTCTTTTGAGCACCCAAAACGTGTAAAACTGGTGGGTAAGAAAATATATGGCCCAGACTGTTTGTTTGCTTACTGGTCCAGAAAGACCAGAAGTCCCTAAACGGGTACTTTAACAAACAGTGAAGACCCAGATGAAATACCTCATGGTGCAACACTTCATCAAGTTCTGCACTGTTTATTCCACTGATCTTAAAGGGTAACAAGTCGTTCCCCCAGTCGTTTCGCCTCTATTTTCCACAACGGTCGTTTCGCCCCAAACACTCTCTTTAGACTGAGCCTTCATCTGTTCATCTACTTCCATTCGTATCCTTTCCTTCATGAATATTCACGCTAATGCACCAGTCATTTGTATCCTCCGCCACCCTCGGGTGACGTGTGCATTACAAGAGCTGCCTGATCTGGGTCTTCTCTGTAAAGGCGTCTCTATAAGGTAACGGGTTAAGAAACTGTGCAGATAAGCAGCCTCTTCTGCGCCTTTGTTGCTCGCCAGCTACTTACGCCCTTCCCCCTTAGAATAAGTCCCTTATCCCCGCTTAAAACCCCTAAACAAATAGGTCATCGCATGATGAATGGCCATCTTTTGGAAATGAAGTTCAAAATTCTAAGGAGCAAATAAGTGAGATCCCTTATGGGATCATTAATCACAAAAGAACACCGTCTCCTCGCCATCCGCTCCACAAAATTGCAACTGAAATAGAAGAAAATATAATTAAGGAGGCAAAACTTTACTTCCTAAAGCTTGCCCTAGGGGAAGCTAACTTCGTAGATCGATGTCCGCGTCTTAGTAACACCGCCCGCGAGCTTATGTATACAAGAACTGGACGGAGAAGCGGAGTGACGCCCTGGCTGATGTTACCTTAAAAAACACCAGCGTACAGCTCCCCATTAGGGGGAGCGGAAAACTTAAACAAACGATGACAAAACTCCTTGCCCTTCCAGGCGGAATTAAAAACATACACTTTCAAGAACAGTGGGGGTGACACTGTGCAGACGAAATTGTCACGTCGATCCCCACAAGATTGAAACCTGTTATAGAGCATTTCCAAAATTCAAACTAATTAATGCCCCACACCTTTATTTAACGCAAATAGGCGTAGGATAAGTCCGAAATCCTTTTTTTGAAGCCAAAGTGGGTGCATAAAACTGGATGTGCCGCGTGTGCTGTATATGCCTAGTGCGAAGGGACCGCGGCACACCGACATCATAACCGAAAACAGTCAGTCGGCCAGCTACTTATCGCAAAAGGCACACGTGTAGACTCAGGCGAGAATGGGCATAAAGCTTACATCCGTTGGTTTAATTTGTGTCTGGTGCTTGTCTCTGGCTGGGCCGCCATCGTGACTCAACTTAGGTTTTCGGCTCTGACTAACTGTGAGCCATGAGCCCTTTTCTTTATTTCATCATAGTGTCTTTATTTGATTTGATTGTTTCTCTGTGATGATACATTGCATTAGTTTAAAAGGAAGCCTCCATGCGAGCTAAATATTTTGTGTGTATTTTAACAACAACAGAATCTAGGGCAAAGATTTGGTACCAGTAAAATGCATAGGCTTAGGCTGATGTCCGTTCTAAGGCGGTGCTTCTATTGTTGTTGATTCATCGTTAATTGTTACTCCCATTGTGGAGGTTCTGTTGTTGTGCAACACTTTTGAAAATCGTCTTGATGGAGAAGAGAGAGCTTGTTGCGTTACTTCTGGTGTCTTATGATTGTTAGTGTTCGGTGGCTCTTCCGCACGATGCGTGGGCTGGTCTGCAGTGTGTGGTTTTGGTATTTCCCGATCATACTCATTATTTCGACTCCTCATGGAAGTTCAAATGAGCCGCGACATTAGATTTCCAACAATGTGGTTCAGTGTGCGACCAGCAAAGGCTCAGAACAGTCTGATCAGAGCCTTTGCTCGTCGCTTAAATATTCTATAAATATTAAGCTACTGACTAAACATCATTTGGAGGTTCTAAGCTTAACAAGAGGCTGCACAGGCTCGTCTGAGTCTACACTTGTCAAAATACCACATTGTTAGAAATCACGTGTCGCGGTTCAAATGTAGCTGAAGTTTCTGACAATAGAAAGGTTACCCAGGACGCACGTATACGTTTACAGTACGTCTTTGCGCATATTACATGTGTATTATATTATTAATACCATATTCAAACCGAGTGGCTCTTTTTCATGCTGGCAACTTGTTCTTGTTGTTGGTATAATCCTCCTCTGGCAGGAGTACCGCTCCAGGTTGGGGCCGAATAAAGGCCCCTTCCCAATTCAAGAATGAGCAAACACTTCCAAAAATGGTACACATATCAATCTCAATTTCTTATTTCTATATTTTGGTGAAAATTTCATGAAAATCCGAACAAAAATAGCAAGTTTCAGACGCATGAAAATTTCCATAAAAACGTGAAGGAAACATGTTTTCTTTCACAATTTATGCAAATCGTCATTTATTTTATTGCAAATTTTCATCAATTGTTATGAAGGGCAATAAGGCAACAAATATATATGTTACAGCTTTATACTGCCAATTTCTTATATGGTTTTAATCCATTTAAAATGGCGATCCAGTTCTCATTTTAGACTGCATCAATTTTTCCCCATGTTTTATGGTCCAAATGCTTTTCCCCCAAATCCAACAGGCCCCAGTCCCCGATTTCAGAAAGGTAGGAAAATCCCTGGGGGTGAAGGGTCGCTAGTTCGAAACATAGGCACTTTGACAGTGTTGTGTCCTTGAGCAAGTGCGTAGAACTGGTTCAACCCAGAAAGACAGGAACACGTTCCGACATGACTGTAAATTGTTGACTGGGGCGTCAATAAAACAAACCGCGATGATTTTCAAGAACGGATCAAGGATTTCTTGAAAGGGGGTTCATATGTATACGGATGTGTGTGTGTGGAGGGGGCGGGGAGGCGTTCGCTTTGCTAATTTTATCTCATTGTCTAAAATATCCCATGGAAATGAAATAATTTGGTCTCACGGAGACCAAATTATTACATTTTCATAGGATATTAACCGGCCCCCTCTGGACCCACCACTGATATTTTGCGGTTGTTCCTTCGCTGTGACCTGTAGAAGCCTGGTGGGTTTATGTTTTTTTGTGGTTTTATATACGAGAGCTCCCGAAGGCTCAACCGGCAGAGTCTCATCCGACAAATTGGCGGAACTGGGGATCGAAGTCAGGACCATCCACTACACTTCGCTGACTCCTACAGTCCTTTGCAAAGCCCCTACTTTTACCAATATTCTCTGAGAGTGTCTAACAGTTCACCAAATTAGCCCATCTAATCAATTTGCCATGCTTTCTGCAGACCACATTTATTTCCAGGAGAAATTGTAGAAATGGGCTGTTTATGGCCAGTTATACAATATGGGTAATGTCATTAGAAAAGGTGTGAACAGCAAAAGCTCAGACCAGCCTGCACATCCATACAGTATGATCATACCTTGAAAATTATACTATGGAAAGTTTCAGCTAATTTAAAAACTTCCTACACACAAAATTTAAACAATTTAGCTATTCTCTGAAGCTGAGCAGGCTGATCTGCCTGGTGGCATACAGTTTTCCTCGCACCAAGGCTCATCAAGATGCCCATTTAGTGGTGTTTTAGATGAAGTTTCTTCTCACGACTGTTCACTAAATAGTCCAGATACCCAATCTGATACTCTGATCAGACTACAAATGCTCTGACTGACCAGAGTCTTCACTTGGCATTTAGAATAATACAAGTACGGTTCAAATCACCCAGTGTTTTGCAAGTGGGACTTTTGTCTTGTGCTGTCAAAAATGCAAATCGTTTGGACACAGATCAGGTCCAACAAAACAGACTCAATCAATTTATTCATTTTTTTTAAATTTAGGCCTGTGGTTCAGGAAATGGTGTGGTTTTAAGACCTTTCTTATCTAGAGCTTCCACAGTATTTAAAGCTGAGCGAAACCATTTGTGCAATTTTGGCATAAGCCATTTTGGGGAACACTTTTATGAAATTATTTTAAATTAGGTCCAGTGGTCCAGGAGGAGATATCATTGAAGGGATTTTCTAATCTAGAGCTCTGGAGGCCCTTTTCTTCAGCGGAGTGGAACCATTAGTGCAATTTTGGTAAAGGGTATTATGAGGAACAATTCTGTGAAATTATTTTGAATTTGTACTAGTGGTTCAGGAGATGTCATTTAAAGACATTTGCTACAAGAGCTCTGGCAGTCCTTTTGTTTAGTAGAGCAGAATAATTTGTGCAGTTTTGGAAGAAAGCATTATTCGGAAGAATTCTGTGAAATTATTTTGAACTTAGACCAGTAGTTCAGGAGATGTCATATGTAAGATCTCTTACCTGGAGCTCTGGCTGTCCTGTTCCGTGGAGCGGAATTATTTATGCAATTTTAAAAGTGGGCATCATGGGGAACATTCATGTGAATTTATTGTAAATTTGGACCAGTGGTTCAGGAGGAAGATGCGGTTTAAAGAAAACTTTTACGGACACACGATGCACGATGGACGAAGATTCAGCTCAGGTGAGCCCCCAAAAAAAACGAAGAACAAAAAACTGTCCACAAAGGTTATCAGCTGCCCTTAGCAGAATAAGAGAGAATCTATTGGATACATGTATGCTATGCAAATCTAAAATAGCAAGTTTCACACTTTGCTTACAGGGTAATATTTCATACAAATTTGTCGTCTGCTGATATTTCTAATCATTTTTTAAAAGAATCTTTCGGGATTACCACCTGAGTGTCAAAAAAAAAATTGAAACCAGATCAGGCCTGACACAGTTAATGAGAGTGTATGGCTATATTTGCTACTTGAATATGTGCTGAGTACCAAAATATAATTTGCGGAATAGAGCCTATGCCATTTTCATAAACAAATATATTTTTCTAAGTAGCCCACTTTGCTCACTGGGTAATTTTCCATGCTATTTTGTCGTCTGCTGATATTTTTAATCAACATTTTTAAAAAGAAGTCTTTCGGGAATACCATCTGAGTGTCCACCCTTTTTGGATCCAAATCTGTTTGCAAATGTTATCAGCAGACGACAGTTAATGAGAGCTCACTACAATAAGAAAAATAAAGTCTAGCTTTGATTACTTCCATATTCTTCATTTCTTATAAAAATCAAACAACCAGTCTAAAAACAAACTAAGCCATATAAGTGAATATCTGAGTGATGAATTGCACATTGAAAGTGTATTGAATTCTCTCTAAGACTAGTTCAACAGGTAAAAGAAAATTTGATCTGGAACCAGAGAGATTTTTACCTGCTAGACAGACTAATGGCTATTTTATGGCCCTTGTTCAGCTGCGCTTGACCAGTAGAGTAATTGAAATCATGTTTATGATGATAAGTCTAACTGTACCTGATTCCTCAGCAGTGAGAAAAAATCAGGGGCTTAAACTTTTTGTGGCTTTCCCTGGGTAGAAACCAGTACCGCCGGGAGGGTTTATGATTTGTGTGTTTATTATATGACGGGAGCACCCGAAGGCTCACCGAAAGTGGTTTTATGTGGTTTTTTTTTATGGTTTTAAGGAGAAGCCGGGAATCGAACCTGCGACCCCTGGTTTACAAGGCATAGCACTTATCCACTACACCACGGGGGCTTCTCTTAAAAATCAGGGGCTTTGGGTCTGATTGCCTAAAACAAAGATGATTTATTTGCTGATTTTCCTCTATCAGTTGCCTCTTATTGCGGGAAATTATTAATTATGTTTGGTTCTTGTCTAGGTTTCTAATTGACATGATAATATGATGATAATGACTCGACTGTCATAACAATTAGAGCCCGTCAGGCGAAATCCAACCATACAAATACCATACAAATAAAGGTGTACAGACACAGACACTATACGAAAGTATAAAAAACGTGTAGACCTTCATTGTAGTATACCGTAAAACCTGTCTTAAGCGGCCCCTCAAAAATAAGACCAAAAATTGGTTTTCAAGACCGATCAAGCTATATGCAGGTCAAAAGTATCTCCTCCTAAACCATTGGACGAAGTCCAACCAAATTTGGTTTGTGAATTGCTCATATGAATGGGGCGTGCAACGGCACATTTTTTTGGCCCCGCCCCCTGTGGCCCTGGGGAGGGGCCAAAAGGTCAAATATCATTGAATATCATTAAATTCCAATTACAAGGTCAATAACCAAACTTTGTGTGTCTTCTCACACACGAAAGATATAAAACATATCAGACGGGATTTTCCTTTGGCCGCCTAGGTCATGCCCCAGGGATGGGACTGGGGGGGGGGGTAAAACAAAAAAAAATCCGAAATTCAACCAGATTTGGTGTGTGACTTACTTACATGAATGGCACATGCATCAGCGCCATTTTTTGGGTCCCCGCCCCTTGGGGCATTGGTGAGGGGCCAAAAGGTCAAATATCATTAAATCTGAATTACAAAGTCAATTTCAAAGATTTTTAAACCGAACTATGTTTATCTTCTCACAGATGAAAGATATATATTATATCAGACTTGATTTTCATTCGGCCGCCTGGGTCATGCCCAGGGGTGGGACTTGGGGGTAACCGTGAGGGGTTGGAGGTCTAAAAAAAAATTCCGAAATTCCAGATTTTGTTCGTGAGTTACTCACATGAATGGCACATGCACCGCCATTGGAAGGGGTCAAAAATTTATTTTTCTGAACATGGTCATGTGGCATATCAAATTAAAGGGGATGAGCAGTAAACCAGGATACACTGAAAAATTTTAACCTACGATCAACCTGGTGCCCTTGCAAAGGGGTCAAAGAGTCAATTATCATTAGATTTCTTCGAGAGCGTGGGGGTTTACGATGGCGCGCCATCGAATGTGTTCTAGTTGCAATTTGCAATCAAATGATGGAAATTACGACGGTCTTGCTCTTGCAAATCTGCGTTTCACCCATAACGTAAACCCAGAGTGTTGCCTTAGTTAAAACAAACCTATGGGATAGCTTTAACAATGGACGAACAAAACTGGCCATTTTAAACAGCATAAGATTTGGAACATTTGTGCGATAAAACAGTGATTCCTCACTTCGCAGGGAAAGACAACATTTTCAAAACGTTACTATGCATAATCCATGTTAGCTCTGCGTTCCTACTGAAACGCATTTGCGAATAAGTACCCTTATTCAATGGGACGGCATAAACAGAGATCTGGCTCTGCGGAACATGTGCCTAAGAACTTAAAATAACTTAGTGGTTGCAAAAATCATCCATACTTCTATTAAATGAACAGCTTAGTTAGAAAATGGCAGTTTGTGTTCCGTACCAGGTCCTCTTAACGCAAATGGAAGGGCGACCACTGAAAGGAGCACTGATTCTCTTAATTGCTTCCCTTTTCAAAATGGGGGCTTCTCTGAAAGGAAAGAAATTGCTACCTCCGGGAGCTAGTTTTTTTCCTTTAAAAGAAGTTCTTTATGGCGTGGAATTTTTCCCACATTAATGTTTACAATTTTCATTACGCACTTGCGTAACCAGGTAACTGCGTAATGGGAGCTACGCATTTATAAGCAATCGGCCCAATTCGAGAATCGGCATTTAAAGGCGTATTAGTACGTATGGAAAAGCTGAGTCTTATTAGCCGAAACTGGCGTAAGGAAATTTAGTTCCAAGTTCAGCCATTATACCCTTATGGTATGGCATGTTGTCCTTCATCTAGCTTCACCATTTCGACAGCTCCTCCTGAGCCACACATCGGAAAGAGCTAAAACTATGTGAGGCATTAGGGAGGACAACTTCACACTGGTCAATGTAAACGCGCCGGTGGTTGCTACAACGAGCTGGTGGTTGCATTTTTAAGCATCGGTGGTGGCGTAAAAGGTAAAAAAATCTATACCTGTTGACTTTATTATTTATTTATAAACTTGCATTTATTTTATTTGTGATGACACCTGGCGCACAGACCACCGGTAACATTGCAGTTTATGGCTCTGCCAAGCAATTGGTGATTTAATTCATGGTTTGGACTGCAAATCCAACAAAGTTCTGGAGTTTTGCCGTGACAGGTGCTTTTTTCAAGTGTAACTGCCAAAATTGAGTGAAATCTGCGCGTCTAAGCGCAGCAGTTGTCATATTCCCATGAAATAACATCCAAAAAACGATTACTACTTTGTTTTTTTTCTTGGTATACTAGCAAATGTTTTATTGAAGAATTTTTATTACAACGCACTGGTGGCATTTTTTGACGCATTGATACAACGCACTGATGGTTGCACAGAATTCCTGTGGTTGCTGGTGCAGCCTCACCACAGCATTCTTATAAACGGAACATAAATCGTTATTTGAGCCAGCACATGATATTTCAGTACCAGGACGAAGACTCAGGTGAGTCTGTGCAAATGTACAGACTCGCCAGAGCCTTCTCTGCATAGAAAAAATAGAAAGTAGTAATTGTTTTTGGATGTTATTTCATGGGAATATGATAACATAGCTGCAGCTGTGATTAGACATGCAGAATGTCCTGAAGTTAGGCAGTCACAATGGAAAAAGCACCTGTCACTGTCAAACTCCACAACTGTGTCGGATTTGTCGGTCAAACCATGAATTAAAACGCCAATTGCATGGCAGAGCCATAAACTGCAATGTTTCTGACGGTTTGTGCGCATTGGGTCATCAAAAGTAAAATAAATGCAAGCTTATAAAGAATCATACAGTCAATAGGCATAGATTTTGTTGTTTTTGTACACTGATGAAGGCTCAAGCGTGACTCTGCAAATGTGTAGCCTCACCAGAGATACTCCAGAGCTAGCCCTGTTCGCACTTTGAGAGTGTTTTCGCCTATTTTTCAGATTGGCCCCAAAACTTTTAATTTAATGAGATTGTTTGTCCGTTATGATACATTACAATAGTTAAGAAGCCTCCATGCGAGCTTAAAATTTTTGTGCTTCAACAACAGCAGATTCTAGGGCGAAGATTTGGTACCAGTAAAATGCAATTTTAGCACCCCAGAGATATAGGCTGCTGTCTGTTCTAAGGCGGTGATTCTGTTGTTGTTGATTCGTTGTCGATTGTTACTCCCATTACAGGATTCTGTAATTGTTGTATATTTTGTTACATTAAGTCCATTCTTGTTTTGCAATCATCTTGATGGGGAGGAGAGAGAGCTGGCTGCTTTGCTTAGTTTGTCTTCCTGGTGTCTCGTGATTGTTGTGTGGCTATTCCTCTCAGTGCCATGGGTTTGTCTGCAGTTTGTGATTGTGATACTCACTATTTTTGGGTGTCATTCATGCGAACAGCGAAGGCTTTGGCCACATTTGCTTGGTCTAGTCTGAGCCTTCATCACAGTTTAAAATTCTCATGTGGTGACTCAAATGGCGATTGAATGCCATTTTGTGCGAGCAGCGAAGGATCTGGCGAGTCTGCACATTTGCACAGGCTTACCTTAGCCTTCGTCACTGTACAAAATCTCTTGTGCTGCCTTAAATGGCGATTTGTGTGCTATTCACGCCAGCAGCGAATACTCTGGTGAGCCTACTCATTTGCGCAGGCAGTCACTGGACAATGTAATAAATATCAAGATCTCTTGTGCTGGCAGCAAAGGCTCTTGGGAGTATGCACGTTTGCACAGGCTCGCCTGAGCCTTCTATACAGTATCGAAATATCATGTGCTGGTTGAAATCGCGATTTTGCAACGTTTATGTGAACAGCGAATGATGTGGTGAGTCTGCACCAGCAACCATAGGAATTCTGTGCAACCATCAGTGCGTTGTATCAATGCGTCAAAAATGCTCCCAGTGCGTTGTAATAAAAAAAATAATAAAGCATTTGCTAGTTTACCAAGAAAAACAAAACAAAGTAGTAATCGTTTTTTGGATGTTATTTCATGGGAATATGACAACTGCTGCGCTTAGATATGCAGATTTCACTCAATTTAGGCAGTTACACTAGAAAAAAGCACCTGTCATGGCAAAACTCCAGAACTTTGTTGGATTTGCAGTCCAAACCATGAATTATATCACCAATTGCTTGGCAGAGCCATAAACTGCAATATTACCGGTGGTCTGTGCGCCAGGTGTCATCACAAATAAAATAAATGCAAGTTTATAAATAAATAATAAAGTCAACAGGTATAGATTTTTTTACCTTTTACGCCACCACCGGTGCTGAAAAATGCAACCACCAGCTCGTTGTAGCAACCACCGGTGCGTTTACATTGACCAGAGTGAACTTGAGTTGTTTAAATCGTTGGGTTCCTATTCGGCGGTCATCTTGATTTTTTCAAGCGACATCTCTTTCAACAATATCATGCGCGGATCCAGAAAGTTTTGTCTGAGGGGGTCCATTTTTGACAACGTTTCATTTAGTTGATGTGGGGAGGGAGGATCCAAGTGCCACTATAAGCGGGCCATCATCGGCCATTAAATGGCGTTTCGCTGGCGTGTCGATGATGGCCCAACATTGAATCCTGGCTTGGTAGCTACCATTTTTCAGGAGATTCGGACCTGTATTGCTAGAAAACCCTATATTTTTGTGATTTTTCAGGGGGGGGGGGTCGGACCCCCTGTCCCCCCCTCTGGATCCGCACATGAATATACCTACCTATTTCAGGGTATCATTGGGGCAACATGAAGATTCAGAATTGCTTTACAGCAGGTCTTTATTGGTCTCGTCCTCGTGAGCGATTATGGCCCACTTGGACCATTTCTTATCAAAGAAGTTCTATTTGGCTGTTACAATCATAGGGAATATAAAAACATATTAAGCCTATGCATATTGCACATATTTCAAACTTTGGGATTCTCTTCCTCGCGGTGCCATGGGGTTGACTGCGGTTTGTGATTGTGGTATTTCCTGACCATACTCACTTACTATTTTTGGTCCGATTCAGTGGTTGGTTATTTTCAAAAGAACGAACCTAATTACATAGCATGGATGCTTAGAAATAATAATCCACCATCCAACAACCATTAGTTGGAAATGGACTCGTCAAATTGAAAACGATTGGAAGTTCATGGGCTAATAAATGTTTTAAAGACATATGCGGCTATTTCCAATGCGCACCTTTCCCGCGTCTGCAAACGGGGAAAGTTGTCTGGGTCCTGTCTTTTGACCCTTAACGGATTCGGATCAACACAGCTTCCGATATTCTTATGTCATATCGGTGTTCCGACATTTTCTTCACAAAATAACTAATTAAAGTGTGTTCGAAATATCTATTGACATCTTTTCAGAACCCATCGTCTCAGCACTAAAGACAGATAAATGTAGCTCAGTAGAAATCAAACGACGTACACAATAACCCTGGTTACGAATACGATAGTGGCCGAGTCTATACTATTTGTATGGTTATTTCGAGCGGCGCACGACATGACCTCGTGGCCTAGTGGTTAGCGTGTCTGGCTACAAAGCCAGAGGACCAGGATCGATTCCCGGATGCGCACATATTTTCAGTGTGTTTTTTCTTTCTTTTTTAACATTTTAATGCTAAATTACTTCATATACTAGTAAAATGGCATAATCAAAACGACCGAAATGGTCATCCCCGAACTTTTTATATTGAATTACGCATGAAACCTATGGGGGTGGGGTTCAATTTGGCCCTCTAGAAAGTGAATTAGTTCGGTGACCCCAGATTTATATTCTTTTTTCTGAAAGGTATTATAATAGTCCATGAATTAAAAATAAATTTTCAAGATTTTCAATATCAGATTTTTTGATACATGATTTATTCTAAAAACAAATTCAATTTTGCGACGAATTGCCAAAATATATCATGCAGTATCTTGTCACAGCATGGGATAACAAGTAAACATGCACATTTTCTTAAAAGTTTGAGGTCATGGGCAGTAATTTAAGTTAAAAGAAAGAAGCTGGCTGAAGATTACAACCGTTTTAGCTCGATAATTAGGACTAGTGTTATTATTTTATATTTCTAGAAAATTGGTCAATTGCTGTAAACTTCAATATGAGATTCTGAAAAAATAAGCACGGTGACATATCCTTTTTATTTCATAAATGGATACCCCATGCATAAAACAAAGTGTATGCAAAGTATTGAACATATTTCAATATGGGAAGTATTTAGTAGCATATGTCCTTAACACTTTGTATACTGGAAATCCCTAAACGGGTTATTTTGAAAACAGTGAAGACCCAAATGAAATGCAGCATAATGCTGCATTTCATCAGGGTCTGCACTGTTTGCTAAAAAGGCTTCAAATTAATAAAACTTCAAACAAAGAAACCGCCAGTGACAGAAATGCACCATTTAGAAACTTCTACCTGTGACCCCTTAAAGTACAAAATGGACAACCCCATTCTTATTGTATCAATATGTATGGGAAAATCCACCAGAAAACAAAGGGTTCATAGACTGGTCCATTGCAATAAATTCTCCGCTTTTTCGAAACGGTGTTTGCAGTCTGTTTCATGTTACTGAGGATTGAAACATACATCAATAAAATTATACTGATGATTACATTAAGCATATGTTGATTTCCTATTGAAGCCTATACTCCCACCTGTAAGGGTGAAACTGAAAAGAAGCATTTGAGCAGCAGCTGCATAAATTTGGTCACGGCTTATGAGAGGGGGAGGATAACTTCCATGGGCGGATCCAGAGGGGGACAGGGGGTCCAGACCCCCCCCCCCCCCCTGAAAAAGCACAGAAATACAGGGTTTCTTAGCAATACTGGTACTGATCCCCTGTAAAACCACAAAGCTACCAAGCCAGCATCCAATTTTGGGCCATCATCGGCCCGCCAGCGAAACACCATTTAAATGGCGTTTCGCTGGTGGGTCGATGATGGCCCGCGTTTAGTGGTATTTGAATCCTCTATCCCATCATCAACCAAAAAAAGGAAAAAAATCGTAGTCAAGTTGGACCCCCTCTGAGAAAACTTTCTTGATCCGCGCATGAATTTTAGTCAGAAAACAAGGTCTTGTCGAATTCATGTCCGTTCCGAAATTATGTATGAAGAATATGATTAAAAAGGAATGATTTACTAAGAAATTACTGCTTTCATATTCACAAATGATTGTTTTATCTCTTCGTAAAATTGTGTTACAATCGAAGAAATAAAATATGAAATATTTAAGGATCAGTCCGATTTTGCGTTAGACAAACGACAACAGACTTTAATGATATAGATAACTCAGGCCATTCGCAGATGGCATTATAGCATTTCAAAATCATGTTTCACTGAAATACATGATTGACATCAATTTCCAAAAGCAAAAAGATACATGTAAATGTTACATTATAGCATGAGAGAGAGAGAGAGAGAGAGAGAGAGAGAGAGAGAGAGAGAGAGCTAGAGAGAGAGAGAGAGAGAGACGGTTTGGCTGGGGGTAGGCAGTGTCGGGATATATGGAAAGTGCTTGTTATTTGGAAGCTACATGTAGGCATTGTCATCGAGAATAGCTAAACCCATACACACGCTTGCATGCATGACCATGCATAGCCATTTTCCATACCAATGGTTTAAAGTGTGGTTCATATGCTACACCAGTTAGAAATTGTCCGCAAGTGCCAGAAATAGACCGACTCGAATATTTGAGGTATCACTAAGTAACGTTACTGAAACCACGCGTTTTGGTTATGCACCTCCTGTTCCAAGCAAAACAGTTGTGCATTATTCATTTTCAGAACATTTATCTTGACGATCCAGGCAGGTCTTACCTCTTTATGTTGCATTAAAATAAGTTGCTAGCTGGGGAGATTAACGTTTGAGCGGATCCGTAATACAAAAGAGCAGATTTATTTTTACGAAAGAGCGGAGAACCATAAGGCAAAAGAGCGGATGTTCAAATCATTTAAATGAGCGAGTTTTCCAGGTAAACATCCGGGCGCAGGGGTGGATCAATGATTCACGGAATGGGGGTTCATAAGTATAAAGGTGTTTGGGGTTCGCTTTGCTGATTTTATCTCATTTATCTTAAATATCCCATGGAAATGAAATAATTTGGTCTCAGTGAGACAAAATTATTTCATTTTCATAGGGTATTTAATAGCGGGGAGGGAGGAGCGAATTCCCTCCGGATCCGCCACTGTAATGCGCTCCCAATCACACCTATTAAGCACTGAGCAAGTAACACGACTGAGTGTATACTTATTTAAAGGTCATTACCTGGAAACTCGCTCATTTGAATGACTTATCCATCCGCTCTTTTGACTGTATGGTTCTTCGCTCATTTCATACTCCGTCACGGTATGATTTCCGCTCAAACGTAATTCGCTCGCTATCTGTGAGGCAAGATCTTTTATGAAAGATTATACTTGCATGCAAAATGCCATAATACTTGTATGCATAATGCCATAATATAGGGACCATCCATTTTTTCATGCATTGACATTTGCCATAGGTCCATCGGGAGCTGTAAATGGCATCGTGTTCAAACAGCTTCCGAATGTTATTACAATGAAACAAACATGTTTGATTATAAGGATTTGTATTAACGTTCGTCAGGTCTCAAGTCAGATGTAAGAAAACAAGGGCTATTCCCGATGTTTTCGATACCTCCAGAGGGACCTGGCGAACGTTAATGCATTGGAATACCATGTTTGATTGTTATTCAACGATATTTACAAAACGTATGCTGATAACGTTTGGAAACAGTTTGGATCCGGGTTTGACCTGGATGTAGCAACCGTTTGACTATGATGGTATACTATTTCTGGAAGCTTTCTTAAAGTTTCAAACTAAAAAGTCCACCAATCGAAAAAAACAAAGCATGCATATCGATAAATCATCATATATACGTAGAAACACTTAACATTTAACCATTTTCCCGCCATTAACGACACTTGACCTCTGCTCACTTATCTGTTTAAACACTTTGGAAACCTATTGACTCAGATCAGACTGCTTCCTTAGGAGCAGTATGATCAGGGTTCATAGCGTTAGCTTCCTTGATCAAAAGTAGTCTGAAGCGCATTTAAATATATGCAGCAGACGTAAAAAGCAGAGAACATTTGCAGAACAAAAAATATCAACAGGATATGGATAACCCTTAAAGCGCCAATCACGACTGCAGCAGACGACACATTTTAGACATCTTTCCCAATTTTCGACAAAAAATAAGGTATGATATTACATGAGATCTCATGAAATATCATGCCTCATTTGTTATTTTGAAAAAGCGGCAAATTTTTTAATTGTCGTCTGCTGCAAATTCTGGGTGGCGCTTTAAGGGTTAAACATGTTCGTAGATAATAAAAGTCTGACAACCAATCAATTTTCAATTGTTTTCTTTCCGTGCACACTAAAGTGCGGTATGATATACTTTCATAGAATAGCAAATAGATATGCTCATAAGAAGCATGCGCGGATCCAGATTTTTTTCAGAGGGGGTCCAACTTTTTTTTATTATTATTAATGAGTGGATCCAAATACCACTAAAATCGGGCTTTCATCGGCCCGCCAGCGAAACGCCATGTAAATGGTGTTTTGCTAGCGTGCCGATGATGGCCAAACATTGAATGCTGGCTTGGTAGCTTTGTGATTTTTCAGGGGATCCGGACCAGTTTTGCTAATAAACCCTATATTTTTGCGACTTTACAGGGGGGGGGGGGGGTCCGGACATCCTGCCCCCTCTGGATCCGCCCTTGCTAAAGTGCGGTATTTTCCGTTTTGAAAGAGTATACTTTCATAGAATAGCAAACAAATATGCTCATAAGAAAGAACATGTAAGAGTTGGTGACAATACGGAAACCAAAGGTAATGCAGAAGCAGCCGCGCCACCTGCCAAAATTACGATTTCATACAATAAAAAAATATCATTGCTATCCCTTTTACAGGTATATTTGCCCCAAATGTGCAAAGGGACTCCAGATGCACTGTTCAAAACGTTCCATAATATATGAGCACGGTTACAACATGCTTAAAAAATAAGCCTAATGAATATGGATTTCTGCTACACACGCAGTATGAAACCTGTGCATTTTGCATGTGGTTTGTATAATCTTTAACACTGACTACTGCATTATAAATGAGCCACGACACGTGATAACCAACAATGTGGCAATTTGACAAGTGTAGACTCAGACGAGCCTGTGCGGCCTCATTTAAGCTTAGAAACTCCAAATGTTGTTCGGTCATTAGCTTAACACTCATAGAAAATTCAAGCGACCAGCAAAGGCTCTGATCAGGTTGATCTGAGGCGATGCTGGTCGTACATACCACATTGTTTTGGAAATATCATGTCGTGGCTCAGAGCCGTGACACGTAATTTCCAACAATGTGGCATTTTGACAAGTGTAGACTTAGACGAGCCTGTGTAGCATCCTTTTAAGCTCAGAAACTCCTAATGGTGTTCGGTTAGTAGCTTAACAGTCATATAATCTTCAGGCGACTAGCAAAGGCTCTGATCAGACCGTGCGTATGCGCAGGCTGATCTGAGGCTTGGCTGGTGGTACAAATCACATTGTTGGAAGTCTCATGTCGCGGCTCAATATATTCTGACATATCAGGTGCACGTAATGGTTTTCTTTAATGGCCGCCACTGTAGTGCGTAAAACTGTGGTAGCAAACCATCATCAAACGGAGACCTCAGAGCGTGCCGGAGGGCGCACTAAGATAAACTCTGATTGCGACCAGTTTCAAATATAAAAGCCAATTCTCTTCAATCTAAATCAAGATTAGAGATGTTTTGTGGATTCTAGAGACATAAAACACTAAAATTGATGTTACATAAGAGAGCCAATTGCATAGAAATCTTCTCGGACCCCACTTTTTCGACGGCAATTTTTACGACAAAATGTACCAAATCTGATGCCCCTGCTGGACAGTGTGCCCGAGCAAGCCACTCAAATCTTGCTGAATCAGGCAGAAATCTCAATGATCATGTGCAACATTAACAACTCAATACCTGCCTCCCACCTTGTTTCTTTGATAATCAGCTTTGAGTTCGTGTATATGAAAATGAAAGTAGAATTCTGATGCATTTCCAGGCCGAGCCACACATTCGTATTTTGGCCGGATAGCCACATTTAGTATTTTCAGTTGCCAAAAATGCTTTTTATTGATGATCAAACATCCCCAGGCACATGGAAACAGAACTTTACAGTATAAAATACAACAAAGTGTATTTAGAGCCAAGAATTGAAGGGTACCCCCTTATATTATCAAATTTGCACAGGCCCAGCTGATCCGATCCGATCAGTGGTTTGCTACCTGTACTCTAAATTCCGAAAGATATTCACAGGTTTTGCAATCGTGCGTGAGAGTGGCGAAAAGACACACAATTAATTTGGAGTTACTCTCCTGCCAGCCAAGAGTGACAGAGACTTCATGTTTTGTTTACAACATTATCAGGGACTTATAATCGATATATCACTTGTGTATTAATCGTATCCACAGGCTAGGATTTATACACAAGTGATATATCGATCCGCGTTAGCTCAAGTGCAGTGTACAATGTAATGTTTTACTTAACAATTGTAAACAAAATATTACGTCACTGTCACTCTTGGCTGACAGGACAGTAGAGGCGCCTGGTTCGAGCCTCACACACGACACTGTGCTACAGCATTGACCAAGACACTGTATCCTCACTGTTTAGTACAGCCAGGTTCAACCAAGGAAAACGTCCCTACATGTTTGAATAATAGTTAAGCAGGCAAAAATGAACTGGTATATATCGGTGTAGCTACATTAAGTACTGTAGCACTTTCATTAGGTGCAGTACGGTACCTTATGAAAGTATATGTGGACCAATTTTAACAGTTATGAAACATTTAAGTGCCACTTTTAATTAAAGCTTGTATATCAGGAAGAACCACTCCAAACATCACGATACTTGGACTTATATGGATTGATTACATCTATTGACCTCATGGTGTCCTGATACAAGCGCTAAATATGGAAACCATGTGGATTTAATTAATATAATGACCTGGGGTGGTGGTCTTGGTAAAACTTTGCTAGGCCGAACAATATTTCTAGACACTGCGGATTCAGATCAGCTGGCTTCTAGTGAGGTCATCTGATTAGGTCTGCACTGTTTATATTTCAATCCGAAGCTTATACTTTTTTTTTGGTTTTAAAAGAACAACAATTGGGTAGAATTTGAAATTAGTTGAGGTTATTCGGCATGGCAATGGTTGAAATATGCTTGAGAGATGTCCATACCTCTGTTGTCTGAGTGACCGGAAGGAACGGACATCACATGGACCAATGGAATGATTCCTTTTGCCTGATTTCACAACCCGAACCAAATGGATTGGTTGAAATGACTTATCAGCAATATTGCATGCCGGGAAGGCGAGAACTTTAAAAACTGAAGATCTCGCCTGTCTTGGGCAGATTTCGGCTTGACTTAGAGAGTGAATTTGGCAAAGGGTTTCGGCATCGGGTTTTAAAAATTATTATTAAATTAAATAAATTATCGCTCCAGTTTAGGACTTGTAAAATAAATTGTCAAAATTGAGGTTTTTTATTTTATTGACTTGAAAAAAGAAGAACACAACGCGGAGGAACAGTATTACACTAGTTATTTTGGTGCCGTGACCAGGATCGAACTTTGGGAACCATACAGACGTCGCTAGAAGTTGCATTGGTAAGTCTTTTTGACTTTACTTATCTGGGCTTTCTCACATATTGAACAAAATTAAAATATTTGAGTTATCATATCAGTTGTCATATACAGGTTTAATCTGCTACTTGAAAAATAGTACCTTATCAAATTATTTTTTTTCTGTTATTTACAAGGTGTTAAGAAATAGATTGGTGTTAATTTTTTTTTTTTTTTTTTTTTTTTTATTTAAAAATAATAATTAATAATTAAAAGGATTTTTTTTTTAATTACACATTATTGTACTCAATTAATTTAATTTAATATGGCTGAATTTCAAATTTAGCTAAAGCAATCAATGACAATTCTCAATGCTTGGTGCAGACTGCGCAAGGCATGAGTGAGCACAATCGAACAATGATTGAATGTACTAAACAAATTGTAGCGGAGGTTGGTAGTTTAGACCTAGGGGAAACGGAAAACAAAGAAAAAAGTATTGGCTTTGGGCAATTAAAGGTTTTTGATGGGAATCTAAAATTATACGAAAACTGGATCAAAGATATAGAGAAAGCGGCTTTTCTCAATCATGCAAACGACCGCAAGAAACAACTTCTTGCATATCAATTTAGTACGGGACTTGTTTCAGACTATATAAAAAGATACTTAGATTCGGAGGAACACAAGGGCTGGGACCACTTAAAGGCAAATTTAGCAAGTAGATTTTCTCCGGTTTTAGACGGACCGAAGGCATTTGAGCTTTTGGTCAGCCTTAAGCAAAATAAAGATGAGGATATTCAGTTTTTTGCTGAAAGATTGCTAGGTGCTGCGCAGCGAGCGTACCCACAACAAAATGATCATATACGACCCATTATAGAGTCTCAGTTACTGAGTATTTTCTTAGCGGGGATATGGGATAAAAACATTAGGGCGCAAGTAGAAAGAAGTGGGCCTAGAACTTTCGATGAGGCATATGCTCTAGCCTTAAGGGAACAACAAATTTTTCAAAGGTGTACAGCCCAAAAAGGACAAGACAGGCCTGCACATAATAATGTTAGGGGTCATGAATCGATGGAGATTGACCATAATAGGAATCGCTTTTATAATGACCGTAGGAGAAGGTTAGAAAGACCTGACAGGAATCCTAGACATGACAATAGGGACAGACATATGGACAGACGTTTCAATAACCGACCTAATGAGAGAGGGGGTATTAATCAGACAAGTCGCATAAGTTGTTGGGAATGCAATGAAGAGGGTCATAAAAGGGCCGAATGTCCAAAACGTTTAAACTAAATAGACCCAAGTATGTTGAAGCCGATACGCAGGTCAATAAACCAGTATCAAATGAGAAATATTTAGTTAATTTGACGGGAAATCCAAATAGTTGTTTAATTAAAATTGAGAAACAGAGAGTTAGGTGTCTTATAGATTCAGGGGCAACAACCTCCCTTATAAGTTGGAAATATTATAATAATTTAATATTTAAACCTGGTTTACAAAGGGCTTCAGCACATCTAGAATCGGTTGACGGAACAGCCTTATCTTTAAAAGGAAAGGTAGAATTAAAATTTGAAATGAAGAGTTTAAAATTGGCTCATACTTTCTTTGTAGTAGATGGAATAAACAGAAACATTTTATTAGGGGATGATTGGTTAACCTCAAATGGAGTAAGAATGTATTTTGACCTAGGTTGTATTCGTGTTAAGGGTGTTTATGTGCCATTAGTAGCGGACAAACATATAAACTCAATTTGTCGGCTAAATCGTTCATTGACAGTAGCTCCTAATACATCATATGTATGTTGTGCTAGGGTCAAGGGGAGTTTTGAGGCTGAAGGTGGTAGTGAGTTGCTAGTGCAGTCTTTTGATGATCACATGATATGCAATCAGCCTGGTGTAGAATTAGATGAGTCAGTGGTGAAATTAGATAGGACAGGAAAATTCCCAGTTAGTATTTCAAATTATACTAACAGGTTTATTAGGCTTAAGAAGGGTTGTGTGATAGGCAGAGCAGTAGTTATGTCTAATGTATGTGAAGAACATTCAATAAGTCACATCAATAGGTCTAGTAGGCAGGAAACAGCCACTTTGAATATGCCTAGTCAGGACGAAATTAAATCCCAAATACACACTGAGGAGAACCATAGGAAGTTAGTTGAGGAACTAGTCTTTAAGAACTTAGATGTATTTGCATTTAAGGACTCACAAGTGCTTGCTAGTGACTTGGTGAAAATGAAAATTGACCTTACTGATAAGACACCTTTCAAAATAAAGCCATATAGGTTGTCCTTAAATGACCAGAAGGTAGTAGATAAAGCAGTCAGAGAATGGGAAGAGTCAGGTATTATTTGTAGATCTAGAGGTCCTTACAGTTCAAGTACTGTGGTGGTAGATAAGAAGGACGGTTCAAAAAGGGTATGTATAGATTTCCGCCGTTTGAATAAAATTACAAAACCATATGTTTACCCTTTACCTACAATAGATCAGATCCTTGGTAAGTTAGGTGGAGCACAATACATTAGTACATTTGATTTAAAATCTGGCTTTTTTGCTGTAGGAATCGAGCCTAGTAGTAGGGACTATACGGCATTTACATGTGCAAGGGGACAGTTTCACTTCTGTCGGGCCCCATTTGGCCTGAGAAATAGTCCTGCATGGTTCTGTGAACTTATGACCTTGGCCTTAGATGGTTTGGATGATTTTTGTTCATTTTATATGGACGATATTGTTGTCTGGTCGAAATCTTTAGATGAGCATATTCGGCATATTAACCAGTTATTTGAGAGAATAAGGAAGCATAAACTTAAGTTGTCACTTAAGAAAAGTCAGTTCATGAAAGCAGAATCTAACCACTTGGGTTTCATTGTGTCACCCGAAGGCGTACGTCCAGACCCCTTGAAAGTAGAGAGTATTCGTACTCTTGCCCCACCTACAAATGTTAAGGAATGTAGGAGTTTTGTTGCAATGTGCTCATACTACCGTAGGTTTGTTCCAAATTTTGCTAAGATAAGTGAACCTATAGTTGCGCTCACAAAGAAACATGCTAGGTTCAAATGGACGGAACAATGTCAGGAGGCGTTCGATTTAATGAAAGAAAGTCTCACTGTCATTCCCTTACTTTCCTATCCAGACCCCAATAAAAGATTCATTCTTTACACTGATGCTTCAGACACTTGCATTGGTGCAGTTCTCTGTCAGGTATATACTGAGGGGGAAGAAACTTTTGAAAAGCCTGTGTATTTTATTTCACACAAATTAAACAAAAGTCAGATCAATTATAGCACTGTTGAAAAGGAGTGTTTCGCGATAATGTACTCGTTAGAACGCTTACATCACTGGGTGAGCTGTTCTCAAATCATATGTAAAACTGACCATATGCCCTTGAAGTACTTGTTAAGTAGTCACTTCAAAAATAGGAAAATAGCATCTTGGCAAATGAACATTGCCGAGTATAATATTGACATAGAGTACCTGCCCGGAAAACAGAACTTAATCGCGGATCTTATGAGTCGCCGACCCAATAATCACGAACCTGATGAAGGGGAGGTTCCGCACCAAGTAACTTCTCATAAGGTAAATGTCATAGATTCTTCAAAATTTGACCCTATTAAGTATGTGAATGCAGAGTTACCTCTCTTGGATCTGGATGACAAGCCCAAATTAATTGACCTTGATACATATGATGAGCAGCAGAAAGATGATAGCATAGTTCAGCTGATAAAAAATCTAGATACCGGCAAGCTCTCAAAATCCTTGGAAAAGTCACTTATTGTGATTGACAATGTCTTATATTTTGTATCAGATGTTGATGGATCTCCACATTTGCGGTTGTATTTACCTGATCATCTTACTAATGTAATGATCAAGGGGTATCATGATTTTGGCCACATGGGATTGGATAAGACGTATGATAATCTCAAGGTCCGCTATTACTTTCCAAACATGTATAAGAGAATCAATGAATATGTTTCGAAGTGTGTCACTTGTCAAGAACGTAACATGAAACCAGTCAAACCACCAATGGGTGAAATGGATATTCCGGCATTTGCGGGTTGCAAATGGGCCGCTGATATTTCTGGTCCCTATAATGAAACTTTGTCAGGTAACAAATATATCCTGACATTCATTTGTCTTTATTCATCATACATAGTGTGTTTTGCTATACCTGATAAGTGTAGTGATACCATTTGTTCTATATTGATCGAGGAAATGTTTCCTACATTTGGCTCCATGGTATCTTTGCTCACTGATAATGGTAAGGAATTTGTATCTGGGAAAATGGCCGACACATTAGCAGCTCTTAATATCAAGCATATAACGACTTCTATTTATTCGCCAATGTCTAACGGGGCCTGCGAAAGATCTCATCGAACATTACTGGATGTATTGTCAAAAAAACTTCAGGGAAATCCAGAGTCCTGGGACTTGTATCTGTCACAAGCATGCGCGGCTATTAACTTTTCGGTCAATGAATCCAGTAAATTGTCTCCATTTTTTCTAATGTACAATCGTGACCCAATCTTACCTGTTACCAATATTTTAAAGTGTAGACAGAGGTATGCAGGAGAAGATGCGTGTAAGTTAGCATTAGAGAAACAGCATGAAACATTTATGTTAGTACACAAAAACTTGAGACAAGCGAAAAAGCGCAATGCCAGGTATGCAAATGAGAATGCCAAGAATGTTAAACTAGAGGTAGGAGATTCTGTCTATTTGAAACAGCATGTCAGGAAGTCCAAGCTTGACAGGAAATGGCAGCCATTCTACAGAATAGTAAGTCAGAAGTCGCCGTATACCTTTGTCATCTGTAATCAGTTAGATGGTTCAATTAAGGAATCTCACGTGAGACATTTGCGATTGGCTAACATTGATGACTGGGAGATAACCAGGGAAGACAAGGAACGTCAAATGCGGAAGGCCAGACTGGTAGCCTCCCCTGATAACAGTGATTCTGAACCTGAGGCAGAACCACCATTAGCCAAGCTGACTAAGATGAAGAGAAGACACAGATCAGGCAGTTCCAGTGAAGAAGACATACCATTGCTAGAGCTTCAAAACCGGATCAAGGCCAGGAATAGGCAGCTGAAGCGTGAGTATGCAAAGAGGGATGTCTCATCGAGCACAGACAGTTCTAGTGAATCAGACCTGAAGACTAGACGCTCAGTCCACAATGATGACTCATCATTGGAGGGTAAGGATAACCAAGATCAAACACCCATGCACTATGACTCGGAGACGGATGAATACTACACTGATGTAGGTTCCACCGTTCCCAAACAAGAAAGTATGGAAGTAGATCAAGTAAATAATGTAGATAACAATCAGAAGGAGCAGGTTAAGCAGCTTTTGAGCGCAGTGATAGGGCTTCTGAAATAGTTATCTTGTAGATAGTAGTTAATCAGTGAATTATGTAACATTCATTTTGTTATGTGTATATAGCTTTGGGGAAGCAGTTTATATTTTAGCACTCAGTAGTGCGTTGTTGCAACAGGTGTATTTATTGACTTAGTAGTCGGATATTTTCCGGTGCTAATGTTTTGGCATTTTGGCAATTTTATGGTCAAGCTACTTGAATAGGTCAATGGGGTTATTGAGAAAGAGACTTGTAAGTTGTTAAAGAACAAGCATAATGACATATTTTGTGTTAGACGGTAGTTGACGTCTACTTACTGTAAGGTCTCGCGTAAGGACATGGGTTTTGCATAAAAGTAAAGGTTGATGTTAGGGACCGCCCATTTGGGTCCTAATGAGTTATATTATATATTGTATTGCAGGTTGAGCAGGATGTTAGGGACTAACATTTTGATGCTCTTCTTATTGACAAGTGCAGGCGCATTAATGCACGAAAATGTATTCTTTCATAAGATTGGGGGCTTCTCAATGTCAAGATCAAAATGGCTTATTTCCTTTGTAATAGACCTTAGTACATATGAGCGTTTCCTGGAGCGTTTAACAGGTGACATAAATAAGGTAGCCATTATGACTGATAAGGTGTTGAATGCTGCAGATACACCTGAGCATTCAAGGCTGAGAAATGAATATAAGACCGTCCTTGAGGGTATGCGGGGAGAGATTTCTGTCATTAAGGGAGTTCACGCTGACATTGTAGAAAGTTTCAATGACTATAGACTATTAAAAGAGACGGACGGACAGGGCAGACACAAGCGTAAAGTGTTTGGCTGGCTGGGTGACCTAATGAGTGATGTGTTTGATCTTGCTACGAATGCTGAAATTTCTAGCATTCAAAGGAACGTGTATAAATTGGCCGCTAATCAAGACACTTTGATGCATGTCGTGGAAGAGTCGCTATCTATACTTAATGTATCCAGAATGGAAATAAAGGAAAACAGGCAAAGAATTAATGACTTGTTAATGCTAATTGGGTCAGTTGAGGATAAGGTTATTAATATGTCTAATCATTTAGAGCAAGAAATAAGAGAAGCCAGGACAATCGTGGTATTGTTTTCAAGGCTTAATACGTTAATAGGGGAACTAAAACTTGCCTTATCAAGATCAATGTACTTCTATGTACATTTCCAAATACAAATACAAGCAGTAGCTATGCAGAAACTGTCACCAACGACAATTCCTGCGGAGCGATTACGCAATATGTTACTCGAAATTAAGGACAAGCTGCCGCAGACAGTTGGTTTGCCACGTGATCCACGTGCACATTTATTTGATTACTATAAACTTTTATCGTGTATACCTATTTTTGATGGTAAACACATTATTATTTCAATAAGGGTTCCCTTGGTGGAATATTCACAACAATTTGATATTTTCCGTGCTTATTCTTTACCTGTGCCATTGTTAGGCAGGACAAGGGTTGATAAGGATGATAAAAAAACTTTTAGCATACTATAAACTAGAATCTAATTATTTGGCAATCAACTCAGATAGATCACAATATATTTTATTAACGGAAACTCAAGTTAAAGATTGTGTTCAATCAGGCTTGCAAATCTGTAACGTAAAAAGTCCTATAAGAAATGCTAATGTTGGGCTTAATTGTCTTTTAAGTAACTTCAATCAGGATAAGGTTCATGTCAAGAAATTTTGCAATGTATGGATACATCAAACCACTTTACCAACTGCGTTTTATTTGTCTAATGATGTTTATTTGGTTATTTTGGATAAGCCAACAGTATTTCACATGTCATGTAAGAAAGAAGAAAGTGGAAGACAGCAAGTTGATCCACCATTTGGTTTTTTAACATTACATAAGTCGTGTCAGGCTACTTCAAATCATTTTTCATTGTTAGGGTATTTTGAGGGTCATTCAACAGAGAATATCGAAAGCTTTGCAAGTAATATGTTGAAGGACTATAATATTTCTGACTTAAGGGTTTGGGATGACATAAATCGAATTGTTCCTTTTAGCAATGATACTATTAAAATTCCACCTAAATTGGCTAACTTAGAAGATTTTCCATTGGGTAATTTGGTTGAAGACTTACGAAATAAATGGCAGATTGAGCCTATGGCAACAGAACATTTCCCACTATGGGGTTACTTGATAATTGTTATGTCTGTTATCATTATTCTTTGTGTTTTGGCCACATGCTTACTGAAATGTAAGTTCAAAATTCTAAAAAACATGCCCTGCCTTGTCATGAGAAAGCCCAAAATAAGGGAAGGTCATAAGACGAAATCAAGCGTGACGGAAGGTGATGACGACATGGTAGAAGTTGCCACCTCGCTACTGACAGACAAAGAACGACCAACTACATCCAACCAATTCATCAAGGAAAAGTTTGTGGTGCTGGACAAAAAATAGACGACAACATTTTTATAATTATTGAATAGACCTCCACTTCGTTTCAGATAATGGAGGGTGACAATGGATACGTCCTCTGCAAGGACAGTTTTTATAACCTGTTAGAACTAGAAGATGAAGAATCAGAGCATGAATGTTGGCTGAGGATGAACATTCCAAATTTTGTAGACAATCATTATCAACCCCTAATGAGTGTCACAGAACAGGTGGTTGTAGATATAGCCATAGACAAGATTACGTCAGGAAACAATAAAGAAAGTGAAAACTGTAACGTAGAAACCCTTCTAAAAATGTGTTTTGAGGCCAGAGATTTAGTAATACGATGTACGCCTTTCTTGAAGACTCAAAGAACCTACCCAGGGCATGTCTACATGTTGATATGCTATCATTTAGGAATACAATTGTATTCTATTTATGGGAACCATTAAGCATCTCAATTCTATTGACAACCTATGATGCTGAACAATGACTATATTTCTTTCAGAAGCCATGTCTGAAGGGATAGCCAGCTCAAGTGTACCCACTGATCCTTCACGGGTGAAAGAACTCCTGGAGGAAATGTACAAGCTCTATAACATCGATTTGTTACCACTTCGGAAGTGTATCCTTGGTGTTCACCTTATTGCAGAATTCACAGAACAAACAATGCTTCAAGATGAGAGGGAACTTAATTTAATCTCCTCTCTTTGTTTATGGAAGACACGGACGGACGCAGAGACGAACCCTATATCAACGAACTCTTTATCTATGGATGACCAGCAGTGTGACGAAGATAAGGACTAGAGGAACTCCTAATATAAACTTATTATGAAAGATGTGTATAATCAAGACTTTTTTTATGTTACAAGCCTTCCTATGTTATGCATTCATAGACAATCACATGAGGCTTAAATCTTATGCCTCATGGCGATTGTCTGGCATCATCGGGAGGAATGTAGCACTTTCATTAGGTGCAGTACGGTACCTTATGAAAGTATATGTGGACCAATTTTAACAGTTATGAAACATTTAAGTGCCACTTTTAATTAAAGCTTGTATATCAGGAAGAACCACTCCAAACATCACGATACTTGGACTTATATGGATTGATTACATCTATTGACCTCATGGTGTCCTGATACAAGCGCTAAATATGGAAACCATGTGGATTTAATTAATATAATGACCTGGGGTGGTGGTCTTGGTAAAACTTTGCTAGGCCGAACAATATTTCTAGACACTGCGGATTCAGATCAGCTGGCTTCTAGTGAGGTCATCTGATTAGGTCTGCACTGTTTATATTTCAATCCAAAGCTTATACTTTTTTTTTGGTTTTAAAAGAACAACAATTGGGTAGAATTTGAAATTAGTTGAGGTTATTCGGCATGGCAATGGTTGAAATATGCTTGAGAGAAGTCCATACCTCTGTTGTCTGAGTGACCGGAAGGAACGGACATCACATGGACCAATGGAATGATTCCTTTTGCCTGATTTCACAACCCGAACCAAATGGATTGGTTGAAATGACTTATCAGCAATATTGCATGCCGGGAAGGCGAGAACTTTAAAAACTGAAGATCTCGCCTGTCTTGGGCAGATTTCGGCTTGACTTAGAGAGTGAATTTGGCAAAGGGTTTCGGCATCGGGTTTTAAAAATTATTATTAAATTAAATAAATTATCGCTCCAGTTTAGGACTTGTAAAATAAATTGTCAAAAGTGAGGTTTTTTATTTTATTGACTTGAAAAAAGAAGAACACAACGCGGAGGAACAGTATTACAGTACCACTCCTCAAAATTCGTTTGTTATCTTTTACAGCGAGCAATATTCCTCATCTACGTCATGACAAAGACAGCACATTCTATTTTGACACGAGCGATGTATCACTCAAAGAAGAGGTAATTGGTGCCGAGTTCAGGATATATAAAGATCGGACGAAAAGACCGAGGGGTGGCGATTGTCTAATTGAGGTGTTCCGAATAGCGCAAGGCAAAGATCCAGAGTAAGTATTCCTAGCCATTATTCAATGGCGGGCCACGATCGGCCCGCCACCATCGGCCCGCCAGGGCGTTTCATTGCCTGGCCTATGGTGGCTCGTTTTTAGGTGTTTAATTGGCCACTATTTGGCCAGCAAAGGGGCTTAAATAGCATTGTGATTACGTTCTGACTTATCAGAAAACATGCTATGAACAGGAATAATCAAAATTTTTAAGTGCCCCTGGTGCAGATACCCCTTAACTCGTTGCGTAAAAGACGAAAGTATCGCGAAATGCGCGAACGTCATCCGCCTGTTATTACTGGTTGAAAGTTAAGACTGACGTTAGCAAAGAAACGCCCGACTTGGAGTGTAATTAACATTATTTCCGAAAACTTTCGTGTTTTCCATTGGTTACAACTTCTGGCTACCAGCTAAAAGTTTTGTTTTCAAATTGAGTTAAACTCACATCGACGATTGTAAAAAAACAACTGACGTCAGTGTTTCGCCAGAATGAACAGCATCAGCAAATCGAAATTATGGAAAATCATGGTCCATTCTGTAAAAATGAAAAAGGAATTATCCTCAAATCAGCCACGTGGAAGAGACAGTGAATGTAAAATGGTGCGTTTCTTAAGTCCTTCAGTATATAATCACGGTATCTAATAGTACAGTGTTACCTTACAGCAGTTGTCCAGTAGGGTTAAAGGATTTTTTAGGCTAAAATTGTTATTATTTTCTTATCGGTCGATGTGTTTTAGGTGCTAAAAGACTTCGGCGAGATCATATGCATGAACATGCAGGTTCGTATGAGCCTTTGATGTAGTGCAACGTCCAATGGAGCTAATACAGATTTTGACTTGACTTTTTCACTGTTTTTCAGAGATAAAACCCTAGAACCTGAAGCGAACCAGACTGTGGCTTGGGATTACGAGGGCTGGGTCAATTTTAGCATTGCCAAGGCAGTGACGCTCTGGACGAGTGCTCAGTTTACCAATCTTGGTCTTTATCTCAGAGTTACAAATATACATAAAGGTTAGTAGGCACGTACTGTAAAACCTGTCTTAAGCGGCCACTCAAAAAGAAGACCAAAAATTGGTTTTCAAGACCGATATTTTTTGCTTAATGCAGGTCAAAAGTATTGCAGAATGCATTCTGCAATACTTTCGACCTTCAGTAAGCTACCATTTGCCATTAAGATCTTTGTTTTGTCTATTTTTGAGTGGCCGCTTAAGACAGGTTTTACTGTAGACGTTGATTTATGCCTGTCAATGTAGCCAGCACGTGAGAATTTGGTACTTGTCGCATTGGAACCTTCACTGCTCGCATTCACAAAGGATGGATGTAGATGAAGATCCAGACCAAACTGTTGATATCTAGCCCTGCTAGACACGTCTGTCTGGGCATTGCAGGGGGGGCGGGGGTGCTTTTACGCATATGCAATAACAGCTCCATGTCTGGCCGGGCGATGTAAGTGTCGAGTAAATCAGTTCATGAGTTGTTTGGTCGTTATCAAATGCTAGGAGGCGGCGACCGTGAACGCAATTTTGGCGACCGTTTCCGATGGCCCAAACCGACGTTTCCGATTGCCGGTCAATAACGTTATATTTGCCGCGTTCTATGGTCATCGTTTTGACAATTGAAAGCACTGTTTTTGGCGATCGGACACGCAGCTTTAATATAAATCAGTGCGTTCGCCGTTGCCGCCTACCCAGTCGGTCATTCTTTTTACAATTTTAAACCAGTGACCTGATAAAGTGGAAAGGCAACCTAGCACACACCTGGGAAGGAACATGGGGAAATGCTCAGCTGTGTGTATTTTACCACACGTAGCGGAAATATTTATCTTTGTATCAGACTCAATTTACTATTCTTATTCAAAATTTATGAGATATTGTTTAAAAAATGACTTACGACCTACTGTCCATGCGACCAGGGTGACTAGTTTACCAATGTCATGTTAAGAGTTTTCTATGTAGAGAAACACTGAGGAAAAGGGTTTTTTTATCTTTTGGATCCGGACAACAAATGGGCCAGGCCTCGTTGTACATGTAATCATATCGGCGAACAGCTAAGGCTCAGCCGAGCCTGCAACATATTGCAGTCTCGCCAGAGCCTTCGCTGCTCGCATACACGAAGAATGGATGTAGGAGGAGGCTCAGACCAACAATTGGGTCTCTAGCCCCACTAATTAGCTATTCATATATGTTTGAAGTTTGATTTCATGCATATGCGATAAGTACGAAAATGTCGTGTCCTCACCCATATTATGTCGAGCCGTGGCAAGAGATATCCAACAATGTGGCATTTTGGCATGTAGACTCGGACGAGCCTCTGCAGCCTCCTTTTAAGCTTAGAAACTCCAAATGATGTTCAGTCAGTAGCCTACGAGTCATTGAATATTCAAGCGACGAGCAAAGGCTCTGATCAGACTGCGCGTATGCGCAGGCTGATATGAGGCTTTGCTGGTCGCACATACCACATTGTTGGAAATCTTATGCACTGGCTCATTATTATTGTGCATTTTATAATGAGTAATGAAACTGGCACCTGAAGTTTTGCTTACATTTTCATGTTTTGCGTACGTTTTCTTACGCGGTTCAAGGTTTTACGTACGTTTTCTGCAGTTTTACGTACATTTTCTGAAGTTTTATGTACCTTTTCAGAAGTTTGAGTATAATCGATGGAAACAAATTAATGGAATCGAGTTTACTTCGATTTAGCAAAAACTTTGAATTATCAATACTACGGATTCGACTGTACATTTTGATATATTTGTTTCAGGCAAAAATTTAGAGCCGGGCAAGATCGGAATAGTTGGTCGAAAAGGTCCAGATGATAAGCAGGCCTTCATGGTTGGCTTCTTCCGAAGATCACAAGAGCTGCACGTGCGGAATACGCGCTCAGCACGTGTGCGACGAGACACGACTCCAAACCCAAAGGAAAACTATTATTATTGGGGTGGCGACAGTTATTGTAAGTGCTTGAATTCTGTAAAAATTACTTGAAAATACTCTCAGTCAATACTGATTTTGAAAGCAGAGGACTTTTAATTTTTTCTTTGCTTTACCTCTTATCCTGCCGTTTTTTTCTTCTTCATGGACATGTTTTCTGCCTGTTACGTCTGCTGCATAGTGTTACGTCTGCTGCATAGTGTTACGCAGGTTACGTCTGCTGCATAGTGTTACGTCTGCTGCATAGTGTTACGATTGCTGCATAGTGTTACGTCTGCTGCATAGTGTTACGATTGCTGCATAGTGTTACGTCTGCTGCATAGTGTTACGTCTGCTGCATATTGTAACGTTTGCTGCATAGTGTTACGTTTGCTGCATAGTGTTACGTCTGCTGCATAGTGTTACGTCTGCTGCATATTTTCAAATGCACTCCATTGTATATATTTTCCGAGCAATGATCATGCAAATAATATAGGTTTCAAACACGATTTTCTATGCATAACATCTACTGGGCCCCAATGGTGGTGTCGTAGCCCCAGATTGCGTGCAGTGACGTATATCTAAAATTGGTCACTGGTATACACAAAACAAAAAGCCATGCATCAACAACACCTGGATTACCTTGGATATACATGGGTTTGTGCCAGTTAAATCATGACTGTTAATACATGCAACACTGCCTTTTATGCAATAATATTGAATAACTATTTTTTGCTGGATGACAAATGGGAATTTTTGATTTATACATAATATGAGCCAGTGCATGAGATTTCCAACAATGTGGTATGTGCGACCAGCAAAGCCTCAGATCAGCCTGCGCATACGCCCAGTCTGATTAGAGCCTTTGCTAGTCGCTTGAATATTCTATAAGTGTTAAGCTACTGACTGAACACCATTTGGAGTTTCTAAGTTTAAAAAGAGGCTGCAGAGGCACGTCTGAGTCTACACATGTCAAAATGCCACATTGTTGGAAATCTCATGCCACGGCTCAAATGCGAATTTTTGATTTATAAGTATGACATGTATGAAGTGCCTTTAGATCCTCATAGATTTGTAACAGTATCTGAGGACACAAGTATTTTGTATTTCAGCCATGGCAGACTACAGGACCCAGGCCTGTCAAAGACACACACTCTATGTCAGCTTCAGAAGTCTTGGATGGAAGGTATGAAAACTTACCCCTTAAAGCGCCACCTACATTTTACAGCAGACAACCATTTCAAATTTTGCCCCTTTTTCGAAATAACAAATAAGGCACGATATTCATGAGAATCGTCTTCTGACAGACGATTCTCATGAAATATCATACCTTATTTAACCCTTTAAGCTCCACCTACATTTTGCAGCAGACGACAATTTCAAAGTTTGCCGCTTTTTCGAAATAACAAATAAGGCATGATATTCATGAGAATCGTCTGTTGACAGACGATTCTCATGAAATATCATACCTTATTTTTTCGACAATTAGGATGGATGTGGCAAAATTTGTCGACTGCTGCAGTCCTGATTGGCGCTATAAGGGTTAATAAAGGTCATACGTGGATCAAGAGGATGGGAGTATTGATCTGAACCCCATCTCTGTGAAATTTTGGCAATTTAAAAGAAAACATTGTTTTAACATGCTTTATGACAAGGCTTTGGTTCAGTCATAGTATTGGTTGACCAAAACGAGAAAGTTCCATATTTGTTTTTGTGTGGATCCCAATGGTTGATTTTAAGGGAAAACCATATTTTTCCAAGATTCCAGGGGGAGGTGGGGTGGAGGCGTCCAACAATTTTCAGGGGTAGGGGGTCCAACTTTTTCCAAGGGGGTCCAATTGCTAATTCCTATGGATACCTATAGAACTCATGATTTTCCAGGGGCTGCCCCCCACCCCCCCCCACTCCCTCTGGACCCGTACATCATGACTCCGAGTGAATGCTACATTTAAGATTTATTTTTTTTTGCTGAAGACAGCTGATCTGCTGAAAAAAAAAATAACACCAAACTTCAGAGGCTCCACTTCCTGTCCTGAGGCAAAAAGATTACGAAATCTTTGTATGGCTATAGAAATGTGAAACCACAGTAAAATTTTCAAAATAAGTCTCGCTTGTTCGAAATTTGGGTCAAACTGGATACGAAGAATAGTACAAATTCATGTTTTATTTTAATTACTGCTTTTGGTATGCCCAAAACTTATGTTTGAAACTGATAATAATCATTTTTGGGGGTTACATATTTTTATGTCTATCTCCTAAAATTCCAACTACTGATAATTCGAAATAAAATTTCTAGTCTTGAGGACTTCAAAGTTATTAGATTTGACTGCATGCCCGGATCCAGAGGGGGGACAGGGGGTCCGGACCCCCTGAAAAATCACAAAAATATAGGGTTTCTTAGTAATACTGGTCCAGATCCCCTGAAAATTCACGAAGCCACCAAGCCAGCATTCAATGTTGAGTCTTCATCGGCCTGCCAGCGAAACGCCATTTAAATGGTGTTTCGCTGGCGGGCCGATGATGGCTCACTTTTAGTGCTATTTGGCGTTGGTGAGCACTATTTTTATTCCTTTAAAAATAATATATCAGAAATGGACCCAGTCTGGCAAAAAATTCTGGATCCGCACATTGACTGTGTTTTTTTTCTTTCAGGACTGGATTATTGCCCCTGAGGGTTATGCTGCCTTCTACTGTGGCGGAGAATGTTCCTTCCCTCTCGGCTCTCACATGAATGCAACCAACCACGCTATTATACAGAACCTTGTCTCACTCACAAAACCATTTGCCGTGCCACAGCCATGCTGCGCTCCAACAAAACTTTCCGCAGCGCAAGTGCTATATTTTGACGATAAGTCTAATGTGGTGTTAAAACGATACAAGCAAATGGTTGTGAAGGCTTGTGGATGTCATTGAAAGAAATATGGGTGAAAAATCAAAATTTAAAAAAAATCATGATCTTTTAAATTCACAACCTATTAACATTTTCATGGGTGAAAGGCTTTATGATAATTCCTGAATTCAGGATTTTGAGACTGACTTTCCATTTCCATAGAAAGTCAGCCTCAAAATGCTGAATTCAAAAATCACCAAATTAAGTAACGAAACCCATATTGCCATAGAAGTATGACCACGGTGCATAACAAGTTATTACAATATGATTAGGGCAAAAATAAAATAATATAAATTTAATTGTCAATTGCCTTATGACATACTGAAAATAAATCAGAGAAGTTAGTATCAAAATCGGCCGAATTCAGCACTTTGAGGCTGACTTTCTATGGAAAGTTAGCCTCAAAATCCTGAATTCAAGAATTATCTTGAAACCTTTCACCCATGAAAAGTTATCTTATAAATCACAGCCCTAGAAATAACCATTATGAACACTCACATGGTTGGAAGTTCACCAAAACTCTGAACTTTAGCAAATTGAATTTAAATCATAAAAAAAAACTTGCAGCATGCACACAAAAAATTAACAATTGCAAGTTTGAATTGGCAATTGTCTTTAGATAAAATGAGGTAGTGAAACTATTATATATCTACCTAATTGAGTATTTTGAGGCTGACTTTCTATTCTATGGAAAGTCAGCTATCCTCAAAACCTTGAATTCAGGAATAATCCTGAAAATGTTCACCCATATATAGATCTGAAAAAAATCAAAACCTTTAAGAGGGGTGTGAAAAGTATGGGTATAAAATTTCTAAGTGTTGAATGATAAACAGAAACATAACTTTTTAAGGCCAGAATAAGTGGTGTCTGGCCAATTCCCTCCTTTATTTATTTCTCAACAGAAACTTGTTGTGGGTACCCATTGGAAGCATCTCAATGAGACAGTTCTTATGAGTACCATAACCAGTTATTACAATATGACATGAGCAAAATAATTGCAATTTTTGTTTGAAACGATGCATTCACATGGGTGAAAGTTCACAATTTCCATAATCCTGAACTTTCAAAACTCCTATCTTAAAACTTGCAATATGCCCACTAAATATTCACGATTAGAAGCTTAAATGGTCAATTGTCTTATGACAGACTGAACTACAATCAGAGATTCTATAATAATCTGCTGAATTCAGCATTTTGAGGCTGACTTTCTATGGGAAGTCAGCCTCAAAATCCTGAATTCAGGAATAATCCTAAAAACGATCACCCATGCATTCAGGTATACCAAAGAATTTATTAAAATCAAATCTACATACAGTACAGTCCATTTATAACAAACCGTAACATGGATTTGGTTATAACGCGATCATGTTGTGGATCCCAAATTTTTATACTTCGGAATTTTACAAAGGAATTATAGGAAAATGACCATGAAATGGTCATTTTCCTATAATTTCTTTGTAAAATTGTCCATTTATAACACATTCACTTATAAAACAGTCCATTCCTAAGGACCCAAAACATAGCGTTATAAAGGGACTGCACTGGATATACCAGTTACACATGTCTCATAGGACACCTTGTTTGAATACAGCAACATCATAGTCAATATTTTCCTTGTTTATAGTTTGTTTATTTGTTTATACAATGTACTTTTGCCATGAATGATAATTTGAGCTGCTACATGAGATTTTCAACAATGTGGCATTTTGACAAGTATAGACTCAGAGTCAGATGAGCCTGTGCTCCAAATGCTGTTCAGTCGGTAGCTTAACAGTCATAGAATATTCAAGCAACTAGAAAAGGCTCTGATCAGACTGCACGTATGTGCAGGCTGGTCTGAGCCTTTGCTGGTCACACATACCATGTTGGGAATCTCATGTCACGGCTCATTTTTTACCAATTGTTTACAGTATGTCTCATGTATAGAATTATGTTTATTTCATCAGAACTCCTAAGGTTGCTTGCCTGGGACTCTCAAGTTTGGTTTTGGGACCCAATAGTTTAAGTTGAGGTCCTATATTTCAAACCCACTATGTTACAGATAGTGCTTCTTATCCCTTAAAGCACCAGTCACAGCAAAATTTTGTTTGCGGAAATGTTTTTGAAGCCTCTCGGTCAGCCTGTAGGAGCAGTCTGATCTGGGTCCATACTGTTTGTCTTTATACATATTAGTCAATAAAGTTACTGATTATGTGCAACAGACTACTTAAGCAGACAATATTTTCAGATAAGTTTTTTTTTTGGCGGGCGCTTTAAGGGTTATGTATAAGGGTTGCAGATTAAATAAAACAATAGCTAGAAATGCGCCAAACACTTTATTAAATTAGCTATATACACTGAGCAAAAGTTCTAATTGGTCATCTCTGCTAAAGGGTCATCCATTATATTTGATTTTGCAAAAATGTATGAAAGATATAACCTTGACAATTTGCATATGTAACTCTTTGACACTAATAGCTTGATTACCATTACTAGGATTAATATATTGTTGTTGAAATTGATAGAATTTAATGTTGAATAATTGACCAAAGTAGAGATGACCAATTAGAAATTTTGTTCAGTGTATGTATACTTAATAGCACTAAATGACTTTTAGGTGTTTGATTAAGTTTTCAACCAGTCACTACCTCATATCGCAAGGATATAAGGCTTTCACTGTTTGACATAAGGATGTAACTGACAGGAAGTTGAGGTGAACTTTTGCAAATAGTTCGGACCCAGATCAGGCTTGACAACTGTTAGGTCTGATCTGGACCCATGCTGTTTGACATAAGGATGCTACTTACATTAAGTTGAGGTGAACTTTTGCAAATAGTTTGGACTCAGATCGGGCGTGAAAATTGTTAGGTCTGATCTGGACCCATACTGTTTGACATAAGGATATAACTGACAGGAAGTTGAGGTGAACTTTTGTAAATAGTTTGGACCCAGATCGGGCCTGACAATTGTTAGGTCTGATCTCGACCCATGCTGTTTGACATAAGGATATAACTGAAAGGAAGTTGCTGTGAACTTTTGCACAGTTGAATTAATAAGTACAGGAAATTTAGAACTGCTGTTCTTTTACAATTTTGAATTTTTCTTCATTAGTACCCTAATCTTTGAAATTGATATGATAATGCTATAATACTTCATTGTTGAAATATAAAACCCACATCCACTTATTTGCCACATTATGTTATATAGTTCTGCAAATATATCAAGAGCTAAAACTTCTTTTACATGTGTACATTATGTCACATTCATTTTTTTTTCTTTTTTGTTATTGTGTTGTTTAAACGATATTCTGCTGCTGTGCGTGACTTGTCTGTAATTGTAAACTCTGTATGCCAGGCTTTTGTATGGAGAAACTTACTTATAGATAATGGATGACTTGATAACTATTTTTTCCCAAAATTGTCGAGGCCTAAAAAACATGCAAAAAAGGAGAGATTTATTTCAATACATTCGGTCAAAGAAATATAATATAGCATGCTTACAGGATGTCCATATTGATAGAAAAATGTATTCTTACGTAAAATCAGAATGGGGATATAATATTGTATTAAGTGCTAAAGAAGGTACAAATGCAAGCAGGGGTGTTATGATATTGATAAACAATAACTTTGCATGTGATACAGGACAAATTTTAACAGACCCGGATGGAAATTTTATCATTATGGAATTAACAATTCTCACCAAAAAAATTACTCTAGTCAGCATTTACGGCCCAAATGAAGATAAGCCAAATTTCTATAAAAACCTCAAGCAAAAGATACAAGATTTTGGAAATGAAAATGTTATAATTTGTGGCGACTGGAATTTAGTTTTAAATCCTGATGTTGATACTGAAAACTATTTGCACATAAATAACCCAAGAGCTAGAACGGAAGTCCTAAAATTTATTGAGGAAGATAATTTCATTGATGTATACAGGAATTTACATGATGAAAAAGGATTCACATGGAGGAAATTAAATCCAGTGAAAAAACAAGCTCGTCTAGACTTCTTTCTAGTTAGTGAAGAAAGTTTTGAATTTGTCTATGACAATTGTGTGGTATCAGGCTACAGAACAGATCATTCAGGAACCATACTTAAACTTAAATTCAATAATAACGAGCGCGGAAAAGGTTACTGGAAATTCAATAATTCCCTTCTAAAAGACAATGAATACATTCAAATAGTTAAAAAGGCAATTGAAGAAGTGAAAAATACATACAAAATTATAGATGTCCAACAAGATAGAGAATTTAATAATAATAATAATGATAATAATAATAACAACATCATCAATAATAATAATAATAATAATAATAATAATAATAATAACATCAATAATAATAATAATAATAATAATAATAATATCAATAATAATAATGATAACAACAACAACAACAATATCAACAATGATAATAATGATGATATAGAAAACACATATTCTATTAATGATCAGCTTCTATTAGAAATGATTCTTTTAGCCATCAGGGGAGAGACAATAAAATACAGCTCTAGAAAAAAAAGAGAAAATACTAAACAAGAAAAGGAACTAGAAGAGGATATATCACAACTAGAAAGAAATATCTCTGAAAATTTACAAATAGTGAGTGATGAAGATTTAAATGTATTAGAAAACAAGAAAAACAGACTAAATGAAATAAGAAAACATAAAATTGAAGGAGTAATGATAAGATCAAGATGTAGGTATGAAGACCTTGGGGAAAAACCTTCAAGTTATTTTTTAAATTTTGAAAAGAGAAACTTCACAAATAAGGTAATCACAAAAATAATAGAAGATAATGGTCAAGAAAGTTTAAGCACAGAAGAAATCTTAAATAGCCAAAAAACATATTTTAAAAACCTGTATAGTGAAAATATTTTAATTGATGACACACCTATTGAAGCACAGATAGGGGTAAATAATCTTAAAATGACTAAAAATGAGGCTGAGTCATTGGAAGGCAATATAAAATATTCTGAGCTGGCAGAAGCATTAAAAAACATGAAAAACTCAAAAACTCTAGGAAATGATGGGTTCACGGCTGAATTTTTTAAATTCTTTTGGATTGATCTCAAAAACTTTATTCTTAACTCATTGAATTATGGTTATAAAACAGGATCATTATCAATTACCCAAAAACAAGGTATAATCACTTGCCTTCCAAAACCAAACAAATCACCATTTTATTTGAAAAATTGGCGACCAATCTCTCTCCTGAATGTAATTTACAAGCTAGCATCCTCAGTCATTGCATCCCGTCTTAAAAAGGTTCTGCATAAACTTATACATGAAGATCAAAAAGGTTTCATTGCTGGTAGATTTATAGGAGAAAACATTAGATTAATATATGACGTCCTCTTTGAAACAAAACAACAACAAATTCCTGGTTTAATACTTTCAATTGATTTCAAGCAGGCTTTTGACTCAGTATCATGGAAATTCATTCACAAAGCTCTGGATTACTTTAATTTTGGACCTTCCTTCAAAAGATGGATCAAATTATTTCAAAATGGCTCAGAGTCATGTATTCTACAAAATGATCATATGACTGAGTATTTTATTCTACAAAGGGGCTGTAGACAAGGAGATCCTATCTCACCATACATTTTTATTCTCTGTGCTGAGGTACTAAGCCACATGATTAGAAAAGACAATCTTATTAAGGGTATTTTGATACAAAATAAAGAATATAAATTAAGTCAATATGCAGACGACACTCAAATTTTCTTGGATGGATCTGAGTTATCTTTAAGGAAAACTTTAGCTAAATTAAAATCATTTCACTCTTTTTCTGGACTTCAAATAAATGTAGAAAAAACAAGAGCAATATGGATTGGGTCAATGAATAAATCAAATCGTAAGATGTGTGAAGATTATAAATTAGACTGGAACCAGGGGCCTTTCAAAATCTTAGGAGTAACTTTCACACCAGAGGTTTTCGACATATGGGACCAAAACACAACAGATATCTTGATAAAAGTGGAAAATACTATAAAAACTTGGTCAAAAAGGAGACTTTCATTACAAGGGAAAATAACTATTATAAAATCACTAGCCATTGCAAAATTTGTTCACCTTTTTTTAGCTCTACCTAACCCTCCTGGAAATCTGGTAAAAACTTTGAATAAATTATTTTACAAATTCATTTGGAATTCAGGACCTGACAGAATAAAAAGGCAATATATAATTAAAGATATTACAAAAGGGGGTCTGAGAATGATTAAAATTGATAGCTTTGTTACAGCATTAAAAGTAACTTGGTTTAGACGGCAAATTGCTCAGACTGATTGCTCTTGGAGCAGTCTGTCAAACATAAATATAAGCAGTTTACTGACTAAAGGGGGCCACTACACACATATAAAAGCATACGAAATAAACAATCCCTTTTGGAAAGACATGCTCTTAAGTTGGAAACAATTTTGCCAAGCGGTTGAAATCGAGACACTAGAAGAGATATTATATAGTCCAATTTGGTTTAATTCTAATTTGAATAGGGGACAAAATTTATTTATTAAAGAATGGCATGATAAAGGTATAAGGAATGTTATAGATTTATTAAATGCTGAAGGACAGTTTTATCATTTTAATGAATTAAAAGACACTTATGATATACATGGAACTTTTTTAGACTACCAGTCAATTCTGAGAAAATTACCTGCCTTCTGGAAAAATAAAATAAACCAAAATAGTGTGAAATGTAAAAATTTGAGGCAAAATGTGGCTCAAAATTGCTATGTCAAAATATTGTGCAAAGATAAAAAAGGTAGCAGGACAATTTATGATATTCTTATAGAAAATAAGGATTTAACTCCTCCACCGCGAAAATGGGTGAACATATTTGGAAATATATCAGAAAATGACTGGAATAGTTATAACACTATGACTAAAAATATTAAAGAGGTAAAATTACAGGAATTTCAATTCAAAGTCAATAATCATATACTTGTAACAAAATCCTTTCTTCTCAAAATTAAAAAGGTAGACAATGATAGATGTTCTTTTTGTAATCAAGAATCTGAAACAATAATACATGTCCTCTTTCTTTGCAATAAAGTAAAAGAATTTTGGGTAGCTCTTCAGAACTGGTTGAGAATTCAAGCTAATATTGAACTTGAATTAACATCAAAAAATATTCTGTTTTTAAAACCTACAAAAAATGGTTTATTGAATCATATACTACTTTTAGCAAAGTATTTTATATACAAAACAAAGTTTTATGCCAATCGTATAATTTTAGAAAACTTCTGTATCTATTTGAAGAGGAAATATAAAAATGAAAAATACATTTCAAAGATTCACAATAGACAAGAAAAATTTCAAGCTAAATGGTCCGCTTTACATCAAGTACTAGAAGATACATAGTACTCCACAACTAGGTTATTTTCCCTTGAACCACTCCTCAAGATAAAGATTGTTGTGTGGAAATGAAAGTGCAGTTAAGGATAAAATTAAATGAAATCATAAGTCATCAAAACTTATAGAGCCACATGTATTGACAGGTCACGCAGAGCAAGTCAGAATGAAACTGTCTTCATAGATAAAGGAACTTCATAATTATAGACACTACATTTTAATTGCCATAATATACCATATTTTCCTAAATATTTAGACAGTGACTCAGGTAGAATATACAGTGTTATTCATCTGCGCAATAAATTCATAATATTCTGATGTTTAAATTATTAGGAGACATATGGTATAGACAATATATTTAGGCACAACCTGATGTATTTAACGAAAGAAGGAAGAAAGCTGGTGAGAGAGTACATAACAAGGAAATTCAAAACCATGTTTGTTAAATCAGTAATTGTGTGTATATATATATATACGAGGGATGATCCTAAAGTTCTGATCGTGGCGTGATATCTCTGTAACCAGCAATGCAACATGTCTGAAAATTGTACCAAATACAAATACATTCTTTGTCTGTACACCGCTCTGACAAGTTTTGTGTAACTCGAAGGAGCGACCGAAAATCTACCCCAAAACAGCCATACCCTCAATGCACTGTCATATCAAGCAGACTGTGCATATTAGAGACCTCACAATTCAGACAGGAGCAGTCTCAGCAATTCGTTTTCATGGCTGCTCAATGTTCATACGTAAGTAAAAATGTCCTGTAAATATGGCGAACTTTCTATATGATCTGAGTTTCCTAGGCCCTTGAATGTAAGGCTATGCAACTGTCAGGTTTAATCAAATTTTGGACCTCTTGAAGTTTTTGACCAGCCAACACAGCCGTAAGAACACCTGTATTAACGGTAAAACTATTTTTAGGCAAACCTAGATAAACTGACTTTTGTCTGAAGCAATAATAAATAGTCGGTATCATCGGAGACTGATAGTAACCCACATAAGAAAATTAAAACAAAGCAACAATTTAGGTCAATATATGGTGGTATACAAACTTGCATGAGTATATCTAACGATAAAACTCAATCAATCGCCCAAAGGTGCACTATTTCATAAAATGATTCAATATGGGTTTAAAATGAGCGCAAATCATCCGTCTGAGACCGATAACAATTTTGAAAATTCTTATTAAAAATCAATGAGTTTTTTTGGTAAAAAATAAAACTTTTTACAATATTCCAATTAAGATTAAGATATTTTGTAATAAAAATAATATTGGTCTTAAATAGTTTGCCGATATTAGGTTCGACATGTTTATAGTCAAAATTGATAAACAAAAATAGAATATTCTCAAAAATGAAAATTCTGCAATATATTCAAAATGACATAGTTTTCAATTTCAATGACGTCATAATAATTGCGCGTGTTCCTTAAATATTGAGTCGACACAACATGTCGCCATTCTTACATTTGAATGGATATTTTAAGTAACAAAAAGTAAAAATACAATGCAATTTTATTTTGTGAATCTAAAGATGCCGGGCTTGAAAGATCCAGATTAAAATATTATTATAATTCTATAACATGAAAACAGGCCAGTGGTATGGAGTGAGTCATATACAATGTGCTGTAATTATTAAACGAAACAATACAGCGAGAAAATATTAGCATCATTAGAAAGGTAAAGACTCGGTCTTTTCAATGGTGCATAGCATACCTCTCAAAAATGTATCTGGACAAAGCTACAAGGTAAAGATCAGAACTTTTGGATCATCCCTCGTATGTGATTGTAAATGATTACAAATAAAATATGAAGACTGAAAAAAAAAAAAAAAAAAAAAAAAAAAAAAAAAAAAAAGGCTTTCACTTGTTTGATTGAATATGGAGTCACCATGCAACTAAATACCAGTCTCTTTCCCTGATTGATCATTCATACAAAAAGGTGGAGTTTATTTTCTGAAACTGAAAATTTGTACAGAATTAAGTTACTTAATTATTAAGAGTCTTGATTTAATAATTGTCTAAGTCCACAGGTTTTCAAGAATAAGTGAAATGCTAATGCACTTGCATTTGCAACCTGACATCTGATTGGATAACATCAAAAATTTGCAACTGTATATCCTGCATTATACAGTCTGAAATAGTTTGATGTCATTAATTATGTCACATTTTGTTAGATGATGTGCGGCTTAATGTGGCTTGCAATGCTCCAATTTGAGATAAAAATACAGAAGTTCATTAGAATGGGGATAACCATTTTCAAAATTTTAATTTGGGGAGGTAAATCGTCGGATATACAGTCGGAAATCATGCTTTATGGCTCCGCTCGCCGTAAAACTAAATTTTCGATTGTATAACTGACGATATACCTCCCCAAGTGATAAGTTTGGATACACTTTTCTTGCACACCAGATTGGGATTTCCGTTGTTTTTACCTATGTGAGATAATTCATGTGAGATAATTCTATTTCACATATCATATCAGCCCATGAGAAAGATAAACAACGCAAAGCCGCATGTTGATCCATGACACCATTGAAATGTTAAAATGATGTCACCATGCAGCATCTCAGCATATTCAGGATTTTCTGGAAGCCTTTATCATATTTTTCCAATATAAAACGAGGTATTTAGTGGTGAGCAAAAAAAAAGAATCCATTATAAATGTGAGGATGGGATAGAAAAATCCGTCCCTCGCGATCACCGTTTGTCAACCTTTGGCAAGCCTTGTGATGCCAATCAGTGATCCTCCGGACAGATTTTTCTATCCCACTCCCACACTCATGATGGATTCTTATAATTCCCTAAATCTGTGATTGGGTAGAAAGTTAGGTCAAACACTAAACGGGCCGCAATGTGAGAAAACCTGTCATGGGGGTTTGTGAACAACACAGGCGCAGACCAGCCTGCACATCCACACAGTCTTTTTTTTGAAAGTATCATATGTAAACTTGCTACAGATGAAATTTCAATTTTCTAGCTAGTCTCTGTAGCTGAGGAGATTGGTTTGAAACTGGCTTTGTCAGACACCCCGAAGACAGGTTTTCTCGCAACGAGACCTAAACTAGCTGGTGTCCAGCAAAAGGTACAAGTTGGCATGATGACTGTGTGTACAGCTTAGATTCAAATAAGTCTGCAGATCCCTACAGTCTGATCAAAGTCTTAGTTTTCTGAATGATGAAATGTTGGACCATTGGTTATCCTGAGAGTAGCCTATCAAAGGCGCAGATCAGTCTGCGTATGCTGATTTGCGCACATGCCACCTTGTACCTTAGGCTTTATACTGGCTCAAATAGCCATGTAGATGTTTTCAGTGATAGATATTTCCATTCCTCATGTCATTATCTTTTTGTAAATATTTGGTTTATTATTTTCTTTTTCTTCATACCAGTACAACAAATCACCCCTACCTTTAATCCTTTTGTCCTGATGGACAAATCAGTAATTGAGCAAGCACACAAGATTTTGGTGATTATCGTATATGCAAGCAGCAAAGGGTCATCGGAGCCTTCGCTGCTCACATACATTTCATAGGCTCTAATGAGCTCTAATGAGTGCAAGTAAGCCTTTAGGAGACTCTAGCATATACAGGGTTGAAGAATGATTTTACGCATATACAATAAAACCAAAATCTCATGAAACTGTACCATATATAATAAGATTAGCTAATCAGCTAACATATGAACTGTATCATTACTTATAGCGTCCCATCAACAATCATTCAGTTATAAAGGGAAGGGTCTTCCTGGGCTGAAACAGTACTAAGCTAGGATCAATGTTCATGCTCAAGGACACAACCCAGTAACGCCGGTGATGCTTGAACCCATGGCCCCTCGGTCTCAAGTCCAGCACTCTACCACTGAGCCACTGCACTCCCATAGCAGCAAAGCAAGTGATCAAGGTTAATGGTGATTTGTTACATTCTCATTGTCATTCTTGTTAATAAAATTTGCTTGAAAACAATTGTCTCTCTTCTAATTTTAAAATGTATTTCTGTTTTTTTATTGTCTATGTGTTATGCACAATTGCTGAATCATTTACTATTTGAGCAGTCTGATCTGAGCCTTTGCTAGTCGCTTTCATATTATATAACCAGAGCTACTGACTGAACATTATTTGGAGTTTCTAAGCTTAAAAGGAGGCTGCATAGGTTCGTTGGAGTCTTCACTTGTCCAAATACCCCATTAGTGGAAATCACATGTCGCGGCCCATTAATATTTTACCCTTAAAAGTGTACAACTGCTTGATCTATGGTCTGTGATTGTGGCATTTCCTGGTCATACTCAACAATTTTTCAGTCATGCACTGTTTGCTCAGATAAAAACAATCTAAAAGGGACAGAAATATATTTAAATTTTGAAATTTTAAAATACAGAATTGACCAATCCATGCTTATTGTATCAATGTGTCAGAATGAAAAGGGCAGGGATTTTCCTACCTTTCTGAAGTTGGGGCCAGGGGCCTGTTGAATGTGGGAAAAAAGCATTTGGACCATCAAAATTGGTAAAACTTGATGCAGAGTAAAAGAACCAGCAGACCCCAATTTTAAATGGATAAGAAAAAAAATAGCAGTGTAAAGCTGTAACATATTTATTGCTTTAATTGCTCATAATAAAAACTGGTGAAAATTTGCAAAAAATGTGAATGTAAACACGTTTTCATGCACATTTTATTCAAAATTTCATGCAGCTGTCTCTGGTATTTTAATTCGGATTTTCATGAAATTTTCACCCAAATGTAGAACTAAGAAATTGGGAATGATATACACCGTTTTGGGAAGGATTTGCTCATTTTTGAATTGGGAAGGGGGCAGATATTTGCCCCAAATAAGATATAGGAAAATCCCTGAAGGGTTTAATGTCAGAATCTTGGTGCACAGCATCATCATGACAGGCTTTCCAGCAGCATCTTTGAAAAAACTAGGAGAAAACTAGGAAAATTATTTACAAAAAACTAGGAAAAAACTAGGAAAATCTAGGAAGTTTGACGCAAAAACTAGGAGTTATTTGTTTTGCTTTACCTTTTTTTTACTTTTCCCTACCTGATTAGATTACCACAGGAAACGAACACATTTCATCTACAACTAAGTTTTCTTTGCTGCCAACACTCATGAAATTAAAGGTTTTTTATAAAGGCTATTTTGGGCACAAAAAGGTTGTTTCACTGATAACCTAACAAAAATAAAGAGCAAATTAGCATTATTTTTTTTACTGGATCCTGGTCTTAAAAGCCTGGCTATGACTGATAGATGATGTAATGGAAGGGGTACAGCAAATTCTCAGCAAAATATTAATAGCGAACTAGTCACAAATTATGGTAGTAGAACCCCCTCCGCTCCCGCACATTTTTTTACTCCGCGACTTGAGTACCTCACTTCTAACCAGGTGTTGTGTTGACTGAGCAATGTTGGATTGAACATTTAAAACATTAGTCTGAAAGGGGGGTTTGGGGGTCCTGCCCCGAAAAATTTATGAAAACCAAGAAAGCAGGAGAAGCCATTTCTGGTCATTTTGCAGGGGCAGTTTTACCTAAAAGTAAATGAGGATTTTCAGAGGAAAATGCTCCAATTTAATGTATACTCTTTTTAAAACATAAGATTTAGACTAGTAGGCAGTATTAGACTTGGGTGCAGATACCACTGTTAAAATTTTACAACCTTAAAGGTCTTTATAAGTTAGTTAAAGGTTTTTCAGCAAAATCAAATATTTTATTTAGCATTTAACCCAAATTGAAGGTTATTAAAGGTTCCACTAAGAGACTGGTGTCAATTGTAGTCATCACAAGAGAAGGCTAGACTATGCACCAGTGACACCAGACACAAAGAACACCAAATACTGCCAGGAAAACACCTTGAAGGTCTTATTCTGAAACAAAAACACATTAAAAGACAGTTTTACTCTATCCAAAAAAGTGCCAAAGGGGTACTTGCATCTGTGCCCACTCATGGATTTTCTTTAAACTTTGCATAATAATGACTCATTATATACAAACTATAAAAATGTATTTATTGAATTAGAATGTTAAGAATAAGGCTTAGGAAGCGACCCTGACGTACTCCAACTTTGAGGTGACACCTGTCTCTTAATTTCCATGTCCTAAATCTATAGTTTTGTTTATTTCTATGATTTGTCATCAAGATTGAATCCAAAATACCATAGGCATTATATTAATACCAAGAAACCATTTGGATAAATTATGGTTTACGTTTTCTGAAGAAGTGATTATAAAATTTCAATTTTTTCTTCAAAAAACAAAACATTCAACATTAAATTCTGAAGATAGATATGTTCTAGTCTTTGTCAAGATATCATATTATCACAAAAACATGCCATATACATCCTGCTGATCTGAGCCAAATTTCATGAAAATCCAAAACCGGTAACTTTGTCATTTCCTACCTCTTATGGGTATAGATCAGTTTTAGCAAAATTAATTATTTAGTTGAAATGAATCAATAACTCAACAGAAGGAGTTTGTTTTTAAATCTACTTCCACTTTTCTTAAAGAAAGACATGTTTAGACAATTTCGAATGGTTCAATGGCTGGAAATGCCAAAAGGCCGTGGCCCCATGTCATGGCACTATGGGGCCAAGACAATGTGTATCACTTCCTCAAGCCGTGCATGATATTGTTTAAGAAACATAATATCCTATCAATAAACTTATGAAAACAAGAAGACAAAATATTTCCTTTACATCCCAACTGAACCAGAATAACCACATTTTGGTGCCGTGACCAGGATTAAGTGTAACAGGGTCATATCAAAGGTATCATAGAACAGTGTTCTACATAAATAAGTGAGGTCCAGAAACAGGAACTGTTTGCCTGGAATATACAGCCAGCCAAAAAATAAATGTTGCCATTAGATGGAAATCAGCATCAGTTTTACAAAAAAGAATAATCAGAGAAGATTTAAGCATTAATTTAGCAATACCTTTGAAGCCAAGAGTTCTCTGTGACCAAAATGGCTAATTTTAGCCAAAAGGTTTGACAGGGGGTTATTCTTGTGAACCAGGTTTATTAATGAGGCTTACAATTATAAAACCATAGATATAAGGTTCTTCTCCTGTATGAACTGACTTTTCATAAGGTTTCTCTTCTGTATGAATTAAAATTCTTAATAATGTTACATGTTAAGTGTAACATTGGTTAGATGTAGTTTTAACGTTCGAAACTAGATGTGGTAAGTTCGGTGTCACCATATTGTATCGTTTTGGGTAAGATTATTGTGTAAGCACTTCATTAAATAAGAATCATGGCACTTGATATCAAAGAATATTGTTTTTTTTCTTTTACCAATTAGTAATAGGGAAAAACACTGAACATATCAACTTCTACCAATAAACGTACTAGCATGGGATGATTCAAACTAAGCAAGCATTCAAGTATGCTTTACACTGAAACATAATTATTGTATTTTTACATTTCGATGAGTTAGGGCCCTGTGTTTACATCAAATTGAAAAAATATGTTATCGGTCCTTGAATTTCATGAAATTTGGTCTACATATTCTTAACATATATGGAAAGTTTATATGTTGAAATGGTATCTTGACAAAGACCGCAACGTGTAAAAATTTTAATTCCAAATTGACTGAATACAAAATATACAGTTGAAAATTGGGGTACCATCTCATAAAAATGAATGCCCACCCGCTATCCTAATACATACAAAGCCATTTATAGTATCAACAAACTTATCAATGATATAGTTATTTAATAAAACATTTCTACGCCCGTTACATGATATGTCAATTACTTTAGAAATGATTATAACTGGATACCCTAATGTATTGTAGTGATATCATACATGACGTCATAAATTAGCAATGGAATTGCATAAATAAAAACTCAAATGCACCATAAATATAAAAGTCATACTCAGGCAATTAATAAACATAATATTATCAAATTCCAAGCGTGGGCAGACTCCCATGTTAATTTCCAACACCATGAAAGAGCCCCTTTATGAAAAACTAGGAATACTAGGAGGTTTTAGACAAAACTAGGAAAAACTAGGAGCACATTTAAAAAACTAGGAAAAAGTAGGAAAACTAGGAAAAACTAGGAACGCTGGAAAGCCTGTCATGATATAAAGGTGGGCCTGACTTAGACCTATATATTGACCAGATTGGTGAAACATGTGCACAAGTTACTTGCCCTTGAATTCAGATAATGCCTAAATACATGGTATTATATGACTTTTTGGTTACTGTAAAGGCGGCACCTCATGAATGCGTAAATAGGACTGGTCAAACTTAGACATAGGTAAAAGTTGAAAATGAGGCGTGGTTTTATTCAAAAGTAACTGTATCATCTTGCGCAATTACCTCAGTATAGACTCCATTACCTCAGTATAGACGCAAAACACATTATTTAGTCCTTAAAACGCCAGCAAAATAACTGCATCTGAAAATGTTTATTTAATATAAGCATAGAGGTGAACATTGTGGACCCAGATCAGACTGCTCCTACAGTTTGTCTATGGGGCTTCAAATATTTTAGTAGACAACAAAAAAAAACATGCATTTTGTGATTATGCGCTTTAAGGGTTAAAACATATGAGTTCAGTGTGTATACAGTTAGGATTTTCATGAAATGCACGCACATTTGCACGGCCCGAACAACTTATTATTTCTTCACCAAATTATTAATACAACCTGATTTCCCTTGTTTAGCAGATGAAATAGCTGAACCACGCCAGGGTATGAATATGCAGCCTTTACAGTAAGCGTAAACTCTATTAATACAACTACAAGATATACTTGCTTCCTTTTATTTTCACTTTAAAGAGACAACAAAAATACTCTTAAACACCAAAAGTGATGTGAAGTAAAATATTAACCATCTTTTCTCTCTATAGTTTTTCCCTGAAAAAAATAATAATTAAAAAAACTATGTGTGCCTACCCTACCTAAAACCTGTCATCGGAAACACACTTTTTTTTATTTGGCCAAATCTATAGATCATCCTTATCCATAGTCCTTCTAATCTATAGAACCTCTGAATCTATGAAATTTTCAAATCTATAGACCCTCCAAATTTATAGAAACTGTGAATCCATAAAACTTCCTAATCTATATAAACCCCTAATCTATAGTTCCTCCCAGTCAAAAGATTCTCCTCATAGAAATTCCTAATCTAAAGAATTGCCTATTCTATAGTCTCCCGCCTATTCTATAGTCTCCCAGTCCACAGACCCCCCTTATAGAATTTTCTCATCTATAGAAACGCATATTCTATAGAACCTCCCAGTCCACAGACCCTCCTTATTCCTTAACTAGAGAACTGCTTATTCTACAGTACTCTTTAAGTAGCGAACAGTCTAAGTTCTCTATAAAAACATTTTAAACAGGACACTATACAACTATATGTGTTCATAAGGCCAAATAAAAAAAAATATGTTAAGAGTAACCCGACCCTACCTAAATTTACTGGCGAAACCTAGGATTTTTTTCAGACTTTCTGGAAAAATATATAATTTTATGCATTTTGAAAGGCGAAATGCCTTTCAAAATGCAAAAATTATATATTTTCAAAGGCAAAATGCCTTTCAAAATGCAAAAATTATATATTTTTTCCAGAAAAAATAATAATTAAAAAAATATGTGTATGCCTACACTACCTAAAATTTCTAGAACCGTTACCCAAAACATACTTTTTTGCCTAAAAATCGAGAGATCCTTCACAAGATAAAAATTATGGCACGTAATTTGTTCCCCAGTAACTGTACATTAACAAATGAAAAGTTGTAAAGAAACTCTACCCCAATTTAAGTTAGGTAACACATACATTTGCAAGCAGTGTAGACACTGATGAGATACTGAAAAAGTGATATGGTTTGATATGATGACAAATATCTTAATAAAAAAAAATATAACAATTTAGAAAAAATGATCTGCAATACATTAAATAATGGACTGTCCCCAACAGAATTCAATATTCAAATTGCCATAAATGTATCAACACTTATCCTGGTAGCTACAGATTTATCCTCTTTAATAAAACAGAGAAGATTCTAAAGCCAGCTGATCATAATCCATGTTGTTTTCCATTTGGACGCTGTTGTGAGAAAACCTGATTTTGTTACATGCATGCAACAAGGGGACTGACCAATTAGTCTGATCTGTGTCTTTATTATTCACTTCATGGAAAGTTTAATATCTATGGAAAGTCAGACACAAAACCTTGAATTCAGGAAAATACTGAAAAACTCTCATCCATGAAATATTAGTAAAAACACAATATGATAGCATCTCAGCCAGTACATGAGATTTCCAACAATTTGGTTTGTGCGACCTGCAAAGGCTCAGATCAGCCTGCGCATACACGCAGTCTGATCAGAGCCTTTGCTCTTTGCTTGAATATTCTATGACTGTTAAGCTACCGACATAACATCAGTTGGAGTTTCTAAATTTAAAAAGAGGCTGCAGTCTACACTTGTCAAATGCCACATTGTTGGAAATCACATGTCACGGCTCATCTTCAATACTGGCCAAGTCCATACAGGATCTCACACACGACCCACCCCTCAATTCCTCAAATGCTATCAGACCTCAGATAAGAGTATGCAGTAAAAATTATTTTTTCTTATTTCTCGACCAAAACATATGTTGTGGGTACTCAAAAGAACTGTCTCAAATGTTAAAACTGATGGATCCGAAAATGATCACAATTTCATGCTCAAATTTTTTAGTTATTATTAAATATTAAATCATTTTACTAATTTCTCAACTGAATCATATGGGCTTTGTTACTACAAAACCTGTATTTAGGGCTTCCGACAAAGCGAGAATCAAACCAGTCCCCTTAGCTTTAGAGACTAGCTAGAAAATTGAAATTTTGCTGGTATCAAGTCTTAACATGATACTTTCCAAAACACAAATGACAAGGGCGCTGATCAGACTGAGCGGATGCGCAGGCTGGTCTGCCCATTTGTTGTTCGCAACCCCTAAGACAGGTTTTCCCACGTCAAGGCCAATATGTTGTGGGTACTCAAAAGAACCAACTCAATGAGACGGTTCTTTTGAGTTCCCAAAACAAATGTTAAAATAGATGGATAAGAAGTTAATCACAATTTAACACCAAAACATTTGGTTCATTTGGACCCATATATTACTGAGGAGTTCTTATGAAGTCTTTCATCACATTATTCGGTTTATTCTGGTATTCTGAGGCTGAGCTACTGGGGAGTTCTTATGAAGTCTTTCATCACATTGTTCTGTTTATTCTGGTATTCTGAGGCTGAGTTGAAAGGTAGAATAGGAGTTTCTTCAACATTGGTTGAATCTTCACACGCTATGGCACACAACTGGTTCACTAGTAACCTGAATAGAAAGAATGAATGAATAGATATTAGTAGGTGAATTTGTTTAATTGTGTACAGGGAAGTTTGAGTAAAATTCAAGGACTTTTCAAGGACTCCTCAAGTCTATTTTACTCTCTCTCTCTCTGGACAACACTTATCCGGTTACCTCAGTATTTTTGTTGAGCTATTATTTTATTATCTGTATATTACCGGAAGCAAAAATACTTGCTATTTTATTGCAGGAGATGATTAGTATAAGCTTTTATGCTTGTTTTCAAATCCTGTTGATCTTTTCACTGTTATCATGCTATTGTATGCTTGTAATTGAATTGAATTTAATAAAATATTGTTTACACTATTTTACAGTTTTCAAGGACTAAAAGTTTAATAGGAAAAATACTGATCGAAGTGTTAAAATTCTTCTTCAAATATGCTAGACTGGGATAATGGAGAAATAAGTTCTAGCAAATGAGTATGAAATTGTTGTGCCTTAATAAAGGCACAACAATTTTATGCTGATTTAGATCTCTATCAACAGTGTAAAGTTCTACAGAAAATAGAAGATTTCAAGGCCTTTGAGTGATTTTCCAGTACTTTTCAAGGCAGATTTAATTTTCAAGGACTTTTCAAGAAAGCCCTCTAAATTCAAGTACTTTTCAAGTCTGTGTGAACCCTGTTAATGCTTTACGTCCCATTCAACAATTTTTCAGTCATGTCAGGACCATTTCCTGACCAGTTTTGTTAGTTTTATTTGATTCTTTACCTCCCCTCAACAATCTTTCAGTTAAACAGGGATGGGTCTTCCTTGGTTGAACCAGTACTAAGCTAGGATAAATGTGTCTTGCTCAAGGACCTCAACATAGTGACGCCAGTTGAGGCTCGAACCCCCAGCCCCTCGGTCTTGAGTCAAGCACTCTACCACTGAGCCACTGCGCTCCCAAGCAGCAGAAAAGTGTCTTGCTAATGGACACAACACAGTACAAGCAGCCCTTCGATCCCCAGTCTAATGCCTTACCAACTTATTAGATGTAAACTGGCCAGTTTCTTGTCTATTCAACAATACAAATGAGCCATGACATGTGATTTCCAACAATGTGGTATTTTGACAGTGTAGACTCCGACGAGCCTATGCAGCCTTCTTTTAAGCTTAGAAACTCTGTATGATGTTCAGTCAGTAGCTTAACTCTCATAGAATAATCAAGTGACTAGCAAAGGCTCTGATCAGACTGCACGTATGCGCAGGCTGGTCTGAGGCTTTGCTGGTTGCACACACCACATTGTTGGAAATCTCATGTCGCGGCTCATTTCTGTTAATACTAGTCCGATTTGCACAGAGTTTGAAGCAGATAAGATGGCAAAATAACAGAAACATGCCATCTTATTAGACTTTGGGACGAAAATCTGATTTAAAAGTTATTGACGAGCAAATGCTGTGTGAATTGAATCAAGGAGAATAATGCATATAACACAAACATCCACAATTGTTGTTGTTATTGTATAAGCATGTGATTCTCTGCCATGATACCTTGTTGGTATTCAAAAGAACTGTCTCAATGAGACAGTTCTTTAAAGCATCCAAAAAACAACTTAAAACTGATGGGTAACAAAATATTCATGATTATCTAGACCTATGTGTCTATCTACTGTAAATTCAGAAATTTTCCCGAGAATTTTAATTTCATGAATAGCGTTAAAAGACATAGTTGCTTCGTTAAAAATCCAGGACTAGGGCATGATTTGCCTACAAAATAAATCAATAGAGTGATTTCGCCGTTTCGCAAAAAAAAAAAACCTCGCAAAAATTTCCGAATCTACAGTATCTATTTAAGAGTCTTTTGAGATGTCTACAACTACACAAAATGTTCAAAACTTTAAACCTCTTCAATTTTGCACAGGTTTCACAATTTATCAATTTTCCAAAGTTGTAACAACAAAATAGAATGAAAAGAGGCTTTTGAGGCATGGATATTTTTAGAATTTCTTTGGCTCATTCTTGAAGATATTCTTTAAATGCATCTGGTTTCCAGCTACACAATTATGCAGAATTGGAACACAGTACTGATAACAGGTACCTACTTTAAGTAAATTGAATTTTTATTGCCTAACCATAATCAAATTATGGCTGGAAAGCACCACCCCCCCAAATCAATATGGATCATCATCAAATACATACACAGACTGTTATTGGCAGTGACTGTCATATCAAAGAAGAGTAGAGACGTTACAGAGGTCACAATATAGGGACTATTAACAAATACATACCACAGACTGTTATTGGCAGTGACTGTCATATCAAAGAAGAGTAGAGACGTTACAGAGGTCACAATATATGGATTATTAACAAATACATACCACAGACTGTTATTGGCAGTGACTGTCATATCAAAGAAGAGTAAAGATGTTACAGAGGTCACAAACAAATACTTACCACAGACTGTTGATGGCAGTGACTGTCATATCAAATAAGAGTAGAGATGTTACAGAGGTCACAATATATGGATCATTAACAAATACATACCGCAGACTGTTATTGGCAGTGACTGTCATATCAAAGAAGAGTAAAGACGTTACACAGATCACAATATATGGATTATGAACAAATAAATACCACAGACTGTTATTGGCAGTGACTGTCATATCAAAGAAGAGTAAAGACATTACAGAGGTCACAATATATGGATTATTAACAAATACATACCACAGACTGTTATTGGCAGTGACTGTCATATCACAGAAGAGAAAATATGTTACAGAGGTCACAATATATGGATTATTAACAAATACATACCACAGACTGTTATTGGCAGTGACTGTCATATCAAATAAGAGTAAAGACATTACAGAGGTCACAATATATGGATTATTAACAAATACATACCACAGACTGATAATGGCAGTGACTGTCATATCAAAGAAGAGTAGAGACATTACAGAGGTCACAACATATGGATTATTAACAAATACATACCACAGACTGTTATTGGCAGTGACTGTCATATCAAAGAAGAGTAAAGACATTACAGAGGTCACAATATATGGATTCTTAACAAATACATACCTAAGACTGTTATTGGCAGTGACTGTCATATCAAAGAAGAGTAAAGACATAACAGAGGTCACAATGTATGGATTATTAACAAATACATACCACAGTCTGTTATTGGCAGTGACTGTCATATCAAAGAAGAGTAAAGATGTTACAGAGGTCACAATATATAGATTATTAACAAATACATACCACAGATTGTTATTGGCAGTGACTGTCATATCAAAGAAGAGTAAAGACGTTACAGAGGTGACAATATATAGATTATTAACAAATACGTACCACAGATTGTTATTGGCAGTGACTGTCATATCAAAGAAGAGTAGAGACGTTACAGAGGTGACAATATATGGATTATTAACAAATACGTACCACAGATTGTTATTGGCAGTGACTGTCATATCAAAAAAGAGTATAGATGTTACAGGGGTCAAAATATATGGATTATTAACAAATACATACCACAGACTGTTATTGGCAGTGACTGTCATATCAAAGAATAGTAAAGACGTTCCAGAGGTCACAATATATGGATTATTAACAAATACATACCACAGACTGTGATTGGCAGTGACTGTCATATCAAAGAAGAGTAGAGACGTTACAGAGGTGACAATATATGGATTATTAACAAATACGTACCACAGATTGTTATTGGCAGTGACTGTCATATCAAAAAAGAGTATAGATGTTACAGGGGTCAAAATATATGGGTTATTAACAAATACATACCACAGACTGTTATTGGCAGTGACTGTCATATCAAAGAATAGTAAAGACGTTCCAGAGGTCACAATATATGGATTATTAACAAATACATACCACAGACTGTGATTGGCAGTGACTGTCATATCAAAGAAGAGTAAAGACGTTCCAGAGGTCACAATATATGGATTATTAAGAAATACATACCACAGACTGTTATTGGCAGTGACTGTCATATCAAAGAAGAGTAAAGATGTTACAGAGGTCACAATATATGGATTATGAACAAATACATACCACAGACTGTTATTGGCAGTGACTGTCATATCAAAGAAGAGTAGAGATGTTACAGAGGTCACAAGCTGGAAATATAAACAAAACTCTTTATATATATATACTTCCAGACCTGTAGAAAATAGTGGACTAACACAGGTAGTCCACATGTTTAGATGAACAAAAAATTTCAGCGAAATATTTCCTTACCCATAATTTTTAGCATATATTTGGGTGCTCAAAAGATCCGTCTCATTGAGAGGGTTCTTTTGAGTACCCACAGCATATGTTTTGGCTGAGAAATAAGAAAATTGTTTTTATGTTAAGCACTCTTAACTAAAGTCCTGTAGTCATTTAACCCTTTACATTCTGATGGATTATCCCATACATATCAATACAATAAGTATTGAATTCTCCATTTTGTATTTTGAGGGGAAGCCAGCCAAAATTTCAATAAAAGGATGTATTTTGTACAGGAAGATTGTTTCATCTTAGTAAACAGTGCAGACCCAGATGAATTGGGTGGTATTTATGTTGGTTTTCACTGTTTGCCAAAGTACCTGTTTACAGGTATCCAGAATAAAAAGGGTTAATTTGAAATGATATGTGCTTTAGTTTTTTGTCAATAAATACAGTAAGATATCAAAACTATATCCCTCAGACTTTTGCAGGGGTATAAAAATGACAGTTATTCCAGTTCTTTGGCATTTTTAAAAAAGATCATCCTTTAAAAACTTGGTGAAAATGTAGTATGATGCACCCACAGTCAGCTGTGGTCCCTTATGAGCCATGACATGAGATTTCCAACAATGTGGTATGTGCTACCAGCAAAGGCTCAGATCAGCCTGCACATATGCGCAGTCTGATCAGTGCCTTTCCAAGTCGCTTGAATATTTTATGACTGTTAAGCTACTGACTGAGCATAATTTGGAGTTTTTAAGCTTAAAAGGAGGCTACACAGGTTCGTTTGAGTCTATTCATGTCAAAATGCCACACTGTTGGAAATCAAATGTCGTCCTGCAAACACATGCACTTGTCATTTAAAAGCGTATGCAATAAAGAACATAAGGGAGTAATATGTAATATGACTTCTGAGTACTTCTTCCCAAAGAACTCAACCTAAAGGACGAGTGCTTTGGAAAAATTTCTCGTCCTTTCTAGATTTCACTGGTAATTACGAACAGCAAGTGGAATTTTTGTCCCCTGAACTTTGTGTAAATGGTTGCAAGAAAGATAACTTTGTTCCACTTCTTGATTCACTCATGTCTTACCTACCTTGGCTAACCCTTGTATTTTTGAGACGTCTGCCTTATCCCCACCATATGTTTCAATAATCTGTATGGCACACAAACTTAGTAAAACACCAAATACACCACTGAAAAAATAAACACATACTATCGCTACAATAAAACAGTATTGTTTGTGTTTATGCTTTATGTTCCAGTCAACAATATTTCTGGTATGCCAGGACATTTTCCAGTCTTCCTGGGCTAAACTAGTACTAAGCAGAGGGTAAAGTGACTTGCTCAAGGACACAACACAGTGCCGTCAGTAAGTCTCAAACTAGTGACCCTTCGATCTGAGGTCTAACACTCTACCATTTGAGCCACTGCCCTCCTCTAGAATGATACAATCCCAAGCAAAAATTTCTTTACAACATATTTACCCAATACAATATTGCAACCTTTTTCATGCCATACCAAGCACCAAAATAAGATAAATTCGGGTTTCAGCAGGACAATGCTTAACACAAAATAAGAAAAAAATATTAAAATTTTAACTGGATAAAAGTATATTTTTTCTTATTTTGTGATAACCATTGTCCTGTTGAAACCAGGATTTGTCCTATTTTGAAAGCACTGTAGATCCAGATCAGCTGGCTTCCACAGTACTTTCCACTTAGATTGTAAATACATGCTTACAAACTGGAATGCTGCAAGTAAACAGGATAAAACTCGGAGAGGAGTGTAGTACATAAAAATCATTGGGGTAGCACCCATTAGGCATGTGCGTAATAAAAATAGTAACATTCAAGGGAGGTCACTTAATGTGATAAAAGTGATTTTCCATACTATAAGGAACTGCTCATAAAGAAAAGAATTCGCTCCCTCTGGGAGCAAATTCTTTCCTTTAAGAGAAGTTCCCATTTTGAAAAGGGACGCAATTGAAGAGAATCATTGCTTGACCCAGAAGTCTCCCTTTTAGCATTTGTTATTGTGCTCCTTGAATGTGACACTTCCAATATCAGTGCTCTGTCGATATTCATTAATATTCAGTAGGTATTATAGAATTTTGATTGGCCTAGAGCATGCCTTGGGCAAGGTTATTATGTTCTGCATGGTTACCCTTCACTATTACCTTGGTAAGTAATATTACCAGTTCTAATGCACTTGCTTTTGTAACAAGAGGTCTGATTGGATTGCGTCAAAAATTGTGACAGTTTTTTCTGTAATATACTGTCTGAAATAGTCGACTTCATTTATTATGTCACATTTCGTTAAATGCCATGCGGCTTTACACGGCTTGCAACACTCCAATTGGTGACAAAACTGCAGAAATGCATTAGCAAGGGGATAACCATAATCAATTTTTTTGGAGGGGAGGTATATCTTCCGATATACGGTTGCAAGTCATGTTTTAAGACTAAATTTCCGATTGTGTATCAGACAATATACCTCCCCAAATGAAATTTTGAATACAGTTATTACACAGTGATGTCACTGTGCAAAGCAAGTACAGTTGTATTTAAGTCACATGTTTACTTGGTGCAAAGTGGAAACAATAGTGGACTCTTCTCTCAATATCACGGTTTATCTGATTTTCATTTGATGTATCTTTCAAGCCTTATGCTAAACAAAATGGTGAAGTTTTCTCAAAGAGTTTGTAGAAATAAAATAAGGTATAGTAAAACAATTGTTCAAGGGGAGTAGCAGTCTGAACTTGGTCCACTTTGTTTGCTTCCAGGAAAAAAATTCTAGTCTAAAGTATACTTGAATGTATGCAACAGATGTAAAAAGCAGACAACATTTTCCAGACAAAAACAGAGTTAGGATAAGGGTCAAATGCTTCTAACTAACAACCCTGCAGTACTTTTTCACCTGATAATAAACATACCTCATTATACAACCCATGTAAAACTTGGAAAAATATAAATATGGATATTTTCCTGCTCCAACCACGTCTCCTGAAATACAAAAATTGTGGAGATGAAAATTTCTTCAAATGCCAGGAGCACATAAATTCTAGCCTATATTATTGCAGTTGTTTACATGGTATATTGGCCAGCGCATAAGATTTGATACTCATCGTATCGCCAAGCAGCCAAGAATCAGGCAAGACTGTGCATCTAAGACTCAGGCGAGTCTTGGCTGCTTGCACACAAAAAGTGTGGTCTCAGATAATGGCTCAGACAAAATTTAGGCCACTAGTCCCCCACTAGATAGCTGTGCAAAGATGCTTAAATAATGACTTTTACCAAATGCAAAAAGTGTACCAAATCTCATGTCCTGGCTTATATATGGGACAAAATAAACTCCTAGAATGGTGGGTAACTTTTCATGCTTTTGTTGTAGACTGCTGACTTTTTTCAAAATTTACTATTTCAAAAATCTTTCAGGAACACTATAAGAGTGTCAAACTGCTTGGATCCAGATCAGGGCTGACATTCTGTCGGTCCTGATCTGGGTCCAAACTGTTTTGCATCATGTTTCTACTTAGTATGATAGGGAGCGCATTGGCTCAGTGGTAGGGTGCTTGACTCGAGACAGAAGGGCCGCGGGTTCAAGCCTCACTGGCGTCACTGTGTTGTGGTCTTTGAGCAAGACATTTATCCTAGCTTAGTACTGGTTCTACCCAGACCGTCCCTATATAACTGAAAGATTGTTGATGGGACGTAAAAAATCAAATCAAACAAACAAAAACTTAGTGTGATGAAAACTGTAAGTTATCTGGAAATTAGGTTTACTGATGGACACTGGACAGACTCTAGTTCTGTAATCATTTTTTCAAAACAAGCATATAAAAACTTACCAAGAAAATAACTTGATGGTGCAAGAACAATCACACTGAAAAACAAAGAAAAATTAATCCTTTAAGAGCCATTTACGACTGCAGCTGATAGCATTTTTTTCTTAAAATTGAGGAAAAAATAAGGTTTGAGACTTCCAGCATAAAATTCATATGAAATATCAGGTTTTATTTTATACTTAGCAGTGAAATCAATGCATTTCAGAAACAAATAAAAGTGATATCAATCACTAGTGAAATGATATGATATCAATGACTAGTGATTGATATCAGCCTGTAGCGTTTTTTGGATCACCTCTGACTTTTCCATTCACTTAATGCAGCTCACTTCGAGAGTTCAAATGCCTATAACTTTCTTATTTGTAAACAAAAACATCAAGTGTGGGTAGGCATTTTCTTCGTTAGAACATGAGGAACATTTTGGTACCAAAGTAATTCATATTTGCTGAAATTTTTCGATTTTGTATTTTCAACACCTCCTGCTTCAGTGAGTGAGGCAATGCATGAAACCTATGCTACGTAACGTCATCAACAAATTATAACGTCGCTTATGATGTCACTTGTCTCGCACTTAGACGCTGAATAAATTTCTTTTTATCTGTAAGTTCTGATGACAATAGATCATGTAGATTGATCCAGGTATTCTGTCACAAATACTCCTTTGTCTTCTTTTACATTATTGTGATTCGGCTTGAACCATGGTTAATTAATAAACTGTTAAGTCTTCTAAAAGTATAAATAAAAAGAAAATTTACTTTTTTTAGTAAATACGAAATATATGTCATCTCGTGAGTTGAAAACATCGAAATTTTCATTCGTGCTTGGCACTCATGAAAATTCTGATGCTTTCAACACACTCGATGAAATATATTTGGTATTCACCTCAAAAAAGTAAATATCCTCTATATATTTGCATGGTTGAAAGTTCAAAATTTCCAAAATCCTGAACTTTAGAAAATCATAACTTAAAACCTGTGGTATGCCTCCAAAATAGTAAAAAATCCAAGTTAAATGGTCAAATACCTTTAGATAAGCTGAAACTAAATCAAAGAAGCTGTTAGAATCTGCAGAATTCAGCATTTTGAGGCTGACTTTCTATGGAAAGCCAGCCTCAAAATTCTGAATTCAGGAATATTCCTGAAAACTTTCACCCATGTAATTGGTTTCTTAAGGTAGTGATTTGTTTTGTTTGATTTGATTCTTTACATCACATCAACAATCTTTCAGTTATAAAGGGATGGGTCTTCCTGGGTAGAACCAGTTCTAAGCTAGGATTAATGTTCTTGCTCAAGGACACAATGCAGTGACGCCAGTGAGGCTTGAACCTGTGGCCCCTCGGTCTCAGGTCAAGCACTCTACCACTGAGTCACTGCGCTACCTCTTAAGGTACTGACAAAATTTGAAAATATTTTTTGCAGTAAATATTTGATCAAACATGTAACAACATTTGCGCCAATTTGGACGTAGAGTATAATACATGATCACCCATGTATTGGTGAATTTTTGGTTTTCGTTTGGTTTGTTGCTTTACGTCCCAGGCAACAGCTATGGTCATATTGGGATGGTCTGTTCACCGAACCACTCTTTTTTTCCGGGTATGCTTGAAAAAGCGGTTAACCAGTACTTCTTGCACATTTTTTCTTGAATGAATCAATGGAAGAGTGGAGACCCCTGGAGCTGCAGTCAGATACCCATCTGTAGTCAGACATGTTACCGACTGCACTATGCAGCACCTGTATATTGTTGAACTTATTAAAACAAGTAGAGGAAAAGAGAAAAAATGTGAAGATATGCCAAATATTTAATCGCTTTTTGGCAAAGAGTTTAATCAATTCAATACAACATGAGCATGGATGTTATATTTTATTTATCACATGACACTAGAACAACTTTTAAATCACAGGATTTTTTGTGTGAAAATGCTAAGATTTTCTCTTATATATGTGACATTGTTACATATTAATTACAGAACATTTCTAAATTAGCTGTGACATGTCATTTCCAACAATGTGGCATTTTGACAAGTGTAGACTCAAACGAGCCTATGCAGCCCCATTTTAAGCTTAGAAAATGTAAATTTATTTTATCTATTTATTTATTTATACAATATTTAAAGAGGTACACTTTTAGCTGAATTAGCCATTCTACCAAGTGGCCCTCTATAACAAAACTATATACATCAAAACATTATTTACAAATTGCACATGTTTTAAAAGGGTGCATGGATGCATTAAACAGTTCAAATACATCTTTAAAGCTTGAAATAGCACATTCCACAGTGTTGGAAATCTCATGTCATGGCTCATTAAAATGTAGGCAACCAGTGGTTTATCAATTTTAATACATGGCGTTATATCACTCCTAAACGTGAGGTTATGTGATACATTATTTTCATTATGAAGACCAAAACAATGTGAACATTTATTGCTCCACTCCTAATATTCTATAATTTGTCCTCTAAGACACATATGAGCCACTGCATGTGATTTCCACAGGGTTTTTCGTACAGAAATGGGAAAACAGAATTCAAGGACTTTTCCAGGACTATTGCAGGCCTTTTTTCATTTTTCAAGGACTCAATTTCTTCCCAATTTTGTATAAACCAACGCAAAAAATGCACTTTTTTCAGCCAGAAATGTTGTAGTGGATAAAGAAAAAACAAAAAAGGTACACTTGTTTTTCTTTGATTCTGATTCCGGTGAAAAAAAACGGGACTTCTGCACAAATTGAATACAATATAATATGAGTCACACCTCGCTCTTGGATATGTATCTAGTGATTTTCACACTTTTTTTTTTCAATTTTCACATAGGTTTTTCTTGTTCATCCCATAAATCCGAAAGGACTGGTTGAATTTTATATTTTTCAAGGCCTAATTCATATTTTCGAGGATAATTTTACAAAATTCTGGGAAAATTCCAAGAAAAAACACTTTTTTCAAATTCCAGGAGTTTTCCAAGACCAAGGTCAAATTCAAGGACTTTTCCAGGTCTATGCAAACTGGTTTCCAACAATGTGGCCTTTAGACATGAATAGGCTCAGACGAGCCTGTGCAGCCTCCTGGTAAGCTTAGAAACTCCAAATGCTGTTTTGTCAGTAGCCTTAAAAAGAGACATAGAATATTCAAGTGACTAGCAAATGCTCTGATCAGACTGCGCATATGCGCAGGCTGGTCTGAGCCTTCGCTAGTGGCACATACCACATTGTTGGAAATCTCATGTCGCAACTCATATATATCACATATCATCATTTTTTTCTTTCAAATTAAACAACAGAACAATAGAAGAAAACTTACCTATATAAATAATTGCAGTAGAGTTTTTCATAAGAGCTGAAAAAAATAATTGAATAAAATAAAAACTTTCCTATGCCCTTCTCACAGGTTCCAGATAAAGAGTGCGTAATTAAATTTTTTGTCTTATTTCTCAACTAAAACATATGTTGTGAGTACCTCAAAATAACAGTCTCGATGTGATGGTTCTTTTGGGCACCCAAAACAAATGTTTAAACTGATGGATAAGCTTGGTTCTTAGTACTATAACAAGGCTCCAAAACTCAAGCAGAACAGGACTAAAATCCATGATATAAATGCCAGATTACCCGAAAATATAAAAGCCAACCTTTTTATAGACTGTTCAAGAGAAAAAATGAAGACAGCATTTTTACTATACTTATAATCATAGGGACAGGCATGAACAAACACTGTAAACCCAGATCAGACTGCTCCTTCAGGAGCAGTCTGATCTGAGTCTACATGTTTGTAAATCCATTACAATATTTTACACATCTTACCAAGTTACCATGCAATCAAATAAACTCTCTTTTTGTACACTGTATTTTTTCATCTTAGATCAGCTTTCAGAGATAACATTGCACAACCCTAGGAAAGCTATGAAAGTTGACTTTCAAAGTATTTGTTTGTTTGGTTTGATTCTTTGCATCCCAGTCAACAATTTTTCAGTCATACTGGGACGGGTCTTTCTGGGTTGAACCAGTACTAAGCAGCAGATAAAGCATCTTGTTAAAGGACACAACTCAGTGACTCCGCAGGCAAAGAGGACTTTCAAAGAGTGAGGAATATAAGTTTGTGACAAACTGACATACTCCTGCATTAAACGAGAGTTCCTGGTTCAATCTCTGCTGAAACAACAAGCATAATCTTTTTTTTTTATTATATCAACAGAGTTTTGCCCCTGATTCACTGAAATCCCATTTTTACTATAATTATTGACATGGCAAATGAGCAGTAAAATTAATATGTAGTGAATAGAGTGGATCAAAGTTTTAAAAAAATTACGAAAGATCTAATTCAGAATTCTGGAAGTACCTAGAACACATGAACACCCCTAAACACATATTTTGTACTAGACTCTAATTTGCGTTGAAAACGTAGGTAATACTGATTGAGCCACGACATGTGATTTCCAACAATGTGGCATTCCACATGTGTAGACGAGCCAGTGCAGCCTCCTTTTAAGCTTAGAAGCTCCAAATGATGTTCAGTAATAGAATAAACAAGCGCCTAGCAAAGGCTCTGATCAGAATGCGCGTATGCACAGGCTGATCTGAAACTTTGCTGGTCACACATGCCACATTGTTGGAAATCTCATGTTGCGGCTCAATTGTTTTTTCAACATAAATTTTGAATGGCCAATCAACACTCATTATTGATGAATTGTGCTGTTATGCATCTATATATTAACCAACCGATTCAGCTCATGTATCAATGGGTATCAACACAGTTCCTCATTACAAACACATTCGGCAGGGTTCAAGCTGGGCCCTCATATTAGGGAAAAGTGTCAGAAGTGACTTCTCCCTCTAGGAAAATTAGGGACAAGTGACAGTCAGATATGGAGAAGTTATAGCGTAAAGTTACGGCATTTTCTGTCAGTTTAGAAGCACATTAGTCATAACTATTGCCATTAAATGGAAGGAGAAGTACCATGCAGTGGTAGTAAAGGACCTCGGACAGTCTTAATGAAGGATTGCCCATAAAAATGGCCAGAGAAAAGTTTCAAAGAAAATGATATTTTTCTATGAAAAAGAGAGTAGGTTCAACCCTCGACTTATCCACAAAAGCTGTTTTCTCATTGGACAAGTACCAATGGAAAAATATGGGTTGAAAACTCCGTTTTTGCTATTCAACATATAGAAAATAGAAAAAGTTTTACTGAGGTGCTTTCCCCCCCCGTGACCAAACTATTCCTTTTGCATACAGTTGTAGTTTTACATTTCACACATCATATAAAAACGGCATGTTTGGTCACGGGGGGGAACGCTGTCAAAATGCTCAAAAACACTTTATTATAAAAACTTATTAGAAACTTATTTTGTAAAAGCCTGTAGGTAAATATCAATTTGCAATGGCATATATCAGGGCTTTAGTTATGAGTGCTTATAAATAAATTAATTGTCTCATTTCTCAACCAAAACATTATGTTGTGGGTACGCAAAAGAACCGTTGCAATGAGACTGTTCTTTTAAGCACCAAAATTATAGGTTAAATCTGATGTTTAAGAAAATATTACGATTTTACCCTAAAAACTCTGTTTATCTAGACTATGATTTATACAGTATACAGATATGATACACCTCAGTGCACATTAGTCGAACTGGTTGAACTTAAACATTACAGGTAATAGTCAAAAGTAATTGACAGCACACTTCTTTAGACGAAACAATGAAGTCTTCTCAACCCGAATTTTATGCAAACGTATCACTTTCGTCTCATGTTTTATGCCACAAACATTATATTAACATGTATTTAGGTGAATACTCGACGAAACTTTGACTTTTTGTGAAATAAGATTTGGTCACAAAAAATACCCCCACCCCCTAAACCCTAAAATCCTGGCATAATTATGCAATATTTTCAGAATATTTTTATTTTGATAGATGCACTAAATGTAAAGGTTTGATTTAAGCACAAAACTATAGTTGTCAATTAAGTATTATGCTAGCCACAGGCTGTCAAAATTTGGGCAGATTGAATAGGAAACTGTCCGAGGTCCTTGTCACCGAAGCTTGAGTTTCTGTGGTAACAGAATGAAAACGAGTCTCCCTTAAAAAATTTTTTATTATTTTTTTAGGGAGACTCCCACTTCTGCATAGGTCCCATTTAGGTCAAAATTTCAATTTCGCCGTAGTCCCCCCACCCCCTAGCTTATTCCCTGATCATTGCTGCATAGTCAATACAACATGTCAAAATGACATTTTGAGCAAAAAAAAAATAAAGAGATGAGAAATAATATTATTTAATGCCAGATGATAGAGCGATTTTACAAAGTTTAAAACCGATTTCGAATGCATGAGAATCAACACATTATATTATCTATTTATATCTTAAGCAATCAGATTGATTAATGCAACATAAAGCACTTCAGCATCAATACCATAATCAATTTTATTTGCTAAGAGGGGAAATGTGAAAAGTCCATTGGTCCTTAATGAATATCCATGAATCTTACAATGTGTTGATATGTGAAGATTCCCATTTTCAATGCAATTTAAATCCAATCCTAGACAAGGAATTGGAAACATGCACATAATGCATTTTTTTTTATTTGATTCTTTACGTTCCAGTCATCAATTTTTCACCTATGTCGGGACAGGTCTTCCTGGGTTGAACCAGTACTAAGTAAGGATTAATGTGTCTTGGTCAAGGACACAGGTAAGGCTCGAAAAATCAACCCCACGATCTCGAGACAAGCACTCTACGACTCTACATAATGCATTTTTGTAGTACAAACACCAGAGCAGTGGTATACCAAAATTCTTTAAAAAATACTGAAGAGGACCAGGCCCAAGGTTATCAAACTTTTTTCAGAGCACAAAATTTATCCTGCTCAATAATGTTATTACCCTACATTTATTAGCATGATAAGTATACAAAATCTGAGTGTCAGACTTTAAGCAAAAAACTTCTTTATTTGTCGGTATTTAGTTTTTATGAGCAGTTGAAACATGCTCAGTTAAGTTAAACATGAAAAAAGTTTTATAACCTCGGAGCCTGGTGCCAGTGATTATTAATTTACTCTTTGCCTACTGGGTAATTTTTTTTTGCTTTTCTGTTGTCTGCTAATTTTTTTCAAAATCAACTTTTTTGAAAAATTCTTTCACCAATACCATCAGAGTGTCAAATAGTTTGGATCCAGACCAGGCCCGACCGACATTTTGTTGGGCTTGGTCTGGGTCCAAACTGTTTGCAAAGGTTATCAGCAGACGACACTAAGAGATAATGAGTTTACATGCAGGTGCATCACCCAGTACCTACCTAAGCTTTAATCTTCCTTTCATCAGTTTTGAATAAATACCAAGAGTACCTGAAAATAACAAAGTAACCACAGGTTTAGAAACAAAATATTTTAGCGTAAAATTGTAAATATTTTCTTACTCATAATCTTCAGCATATGTTTCGGGTGCTCAAAAGAACAGTCTCATTGAGAAGGTTCTTTTGAGTTCCCACAACATATGTTTTGGTTGAGAAATAAGAAAACTATTTTTCTGTTATACACTCTTAACTAAAGGCCTGGTAAACAAACTAATAAATGCACATGCTCTCATTAAATTTATTTCTAAATTGCTTTCTTTATTTCCTTAAATAGTATACGGATGTTGTAGGCTTGTAAGAGAAATTTCTCAGAAATCGAAATTCATGAGATTTAGCATGTGCGGATCCAGAATATTTTGTCAGAGGCGGTTAAATTTTGATGTTTTTTTTTTTTAGTTTGCTGAGGGGAGGAAGGATACAAATATTACTATTAGAGGGCCATGATTTTGAGGGGATCCGGACCACTATTGCTAAGGAACCCTATATTTTTGTAATTTTTCAAGGGGGGAGGGGGAGGGGGGAGCTTGATCCCCTGTCCCCCCCTCTGGATCCGCACATTTTTATACCAATCTCTTTTGCTTTTGCATGCAGTCATCTTTCAAGCATTTATATGCAGTTTCTAGTAGTGAGTTATTAGTTTAAATCTTAGCATGATCCCTTCTACTATGTCACAACTTTGAGTGTGAGAGCAGTGAAGATTCTGGCAAGACAGTGTTGTGCTACAGGGAATAAGCTAGGGGGTGACTAGGGCAAAATAGTCACCCTAGGGGCCGAACTTTCACCCTAAATGGGACAAACAGAGAAGTGGGAGTCTCCCTAAAAAAAACTTTTTTTAGGGAGAGTCATTATTTTCATTCTGTCACCACACAAGCACAAGCTGCAATCTACTATCACTGCATAGTTTTTCTCCTTCCATTTAATGGCAATAGTGTGTGTAATGACTAATTTGCCTCTTAACTGACAGAAACTGTAGAATTCTGCGCTATAAATTCTCCCTATCTAACTGTCACTTCTCCCTAATTTTCCTGGAGGGAGAAGTCGCTTCTCCCTATTGTCAGGGCCCGTCTTGAACCCTGTTCAAGTTTGTGTGTATATTTGTCTTAATTGTAAATCGGAAAATGGCGATTCATAACTAATGTTATACTGTTTGCATTTCAGACTATATAAATAAATACTGTATTGTATGGTATCAGGGCTCACTCTGCCATTAGCCTTGAAGACGTTTGCTACTAAAATGTAGAGTGACTACAAATATGTCATTGGCTAAAAGTGCAGTCTAGGTGGTTAAAAAATTACATATTTGCGAAAAAGTGTATTTTGATCGGCATTTGGATTTTCCAATATTGCTTTTATTATTCCTGCACACTTTATTATTGTGCCATATTTTACTCTTTGGATGCAAGATTTTTTCAAAACCATCAGGGCGTCAAACAGTTTGGATCCAGATCAGGCCCGACATTTTGTCGGGCCTGATCTAGGTCCAAACTGTAAGATGCAAAGGTTATCAGCAGTCAACAAAAGTAGTCCCTAGCGGCCAAAGAGTTAAATACAAAACAACTTTTGGATACTACTTTCTGGCTAAAACCTTGGCTAAAGTTAATTTCACTAGGCTCTAACTTTTTCCATATGGCTTAAGTGTTGGCTACAACAAATTCTGAGCCAGGGTAAGCCCTGATTAATGTATTGTGCAGATAAGCAAACTGGTCTGAGTTTTGCTGCTTGGATATGGGCCTTGTTGTGAGAACCTGATTTTGTTGCATGCAAACAACAAAGGCCATGCAGTCTGATCAGTGCCTTCATTCATAGGGTCAGTTAAGCAAACAATCTTAGCATAAAATTGTGACTATTTTCTTACCAATCAAGTTAAACACGTGTTTTGGGTGCTCAAAAGAACCGTCTCATTGAGACAGTCACTTTTGAGTACCCACAACATATGTTTTGGATGAGAAATGAAGAAAATAATTTTCCTGTATGCACTCTTATCTGGAGGCCTGACATTCACAGGTATATATGTTGCACATAGTTCTAAGGACTGCATATGTTTTGTTTAGAAACTAACTGCCCTTTTAAAATCATATCATGAAGAAACAATGCCTTATTTAGGGTTTTCCGACACACATTCCAGGAAAGAGGGGCCTAATTTCAAAATTCAGACTTATATCTGTAAGCTTTCACCCATGCAGTTCCTATATAGCCTACTTCACAGGCCTTCCATACGTTTCGGGATTACCATCGGGACTCAAGTCACATGTACTTATATCACATGACTAACTCAGACAATCGAAATTACTTCTGTTACCACGAGACAGAGCAGCCATATGCTCGAGATCAGTATCAAAACACCAAAAAAAATTCTGTTTTGTAAGCAAACCGGTTTGTATGTATTGCATACGATGTGAGGATTAGTTGTAAGGGGCCACTTAGCCCGCTTTGTATGTTTATTCTTACCTCGAAAACCAATTTTATGTTTTTCAAACAGCAGCCTTATGCCCCAGTCACACACACACTTACGGACTCTGCGGATGGTATGTAAAGCCCGTCCGCAACTATCCGTTCATTCCGTAACGATACGTATCACATCCGCAGAGAACGTAACAGTTTGTATCTTATCCGCAACTTACCGCAAGGCCCTTTCCATCCGCGCCAAATTTTGAAAAATATCAAAAAAGTTCTGCGGATGAAAACAACGCAATGATACGTAACGTTAGGCAATAATACATAATTAATCGTATCGCATCTGTATCTCATCCGCATCTAAACGTATCAAAACCTATCATTCCACAGTCGACCCAAAATTGCGGACTATTACGGATTCATTCGGGTCGTTACCTTAAGTAACGCTTAGTTGCTTATCGCATTCGGCGTATTTTACATATACACACAGATCGTTGCGGATAGTTGCGAATGACTGATTTCATATGCGGATAAATACGTACTGTTACGACCTCTTACGTGGATGATGAAGCCTTTGCTACAGCACCCCTGGAACAGGAGAGTGAGTCTTCAACTATCGTCTTTCTCGTGCTAGACGATGTGTTGAGAATGCCTTGGCATACTGGCTATAGGGGGGGGGGGGGGGGGGGGGGAAAGAAAGTGTATGCAGAAAAGATTGAAGGTTCTAAGATTTAAAACATGGAGATTTTTTACATGATTGTTCTGTATTATTGCGTTTATTTAATGAGATAAGGAAAATTGATAATATGTGAGGCTCTGCCAAGGATGCTATCATTTATCATTAACAAATGGAATATAGTTATATAATGTTTGATAAATGCAATATTCTATTTATCATATGACATATTTGCATTTGTATGTATAAATAAAGGTCCTTACTGTCAAGAATCTTACCTGATATTGCTCATAAACTGACGCCATATAGCTTAACTTATTTGTATATTATTTAATCTACAAATGGAGTTTCATATTTGCATAGCCTCTTTTTCGATTATGTGACAGCTGCGTCTTTATCCGCTGCCTCTTGCTGACTATGTCTACGGCGTTAGAACAGTTGTAAGCCTGTTGAGATGTTTGGGGGTGAGAGTGTGCCTTCTAGAGACATGCTGCTTCTTCTTTCCAGGCATAAGGTTTTAAAAAATCAAACGATGAAGGGTGCAAAGTCTGCGGTTGTAAACAGATCCACAAAGTATACGCAACAGTCCGCATATAAAGGTATCTATTCACATTTGCTCGTATCTAAAAATAAGGGAAAGTAACGAAAGGGATGTAGTCCGTATCTATTGGTATCTGTCCGCATTGTGTCGGTTCACTGGAACGCATCAATCCGCTGACATTCGTATTTATCCGCAATGATCCGTTACTACCCGCAACTGAAGGTATCTGCGTCTTGCAAACGCATCAAGAAATTAGGCACCGCCCTCATTTTTCTGCGGACGACTGCGGTTTGATCCGAAACTCTCTGTAAAAGTCCGTATGTGTGTGTGTGACTGAGGCATTAGATTGTTTACATTCTGAAGTCAGTATTGAGTAGGTCACAGCACCGGTGTCACTGACTGAGTAGGTGTTTATGTAAACATTTCACCATTTGAAGAATGACTCAAAATCTCATCAAAAACATCATTGGTAATGTGGCATCGAGCTATCAAGTCAATCTAGCGAAGGAAATTCCTAATATAACCAAAAACTACATAAATTCGCACCCTTTCACTTGTCAACATTGGATATCTGCAATGCTTATTTAAATATATGTCACATTGTTTGGAAGTTTTTTTGATTGGCGAGATATTTTTCTATTCGGGAGGGCTCAGAGCTAACCTGAATGTGTCAAGAAAACTTGGTATGAAATTAGCTATTGCCCTTACCTGTAGATAAAATATGTACACACATCCAGAAATAGGCATCTCTATCATAATCTGGATCTGTTATTCCTATTACTATAGATGAGATTACCAGCACCATCACCATGGAGTAGCTAAATATACTGGTCAGCTGAAATAGATTAAAAATATATACTTACTAAAAGTCCAAACTGGCCACCTACATTTTACCCTACTTTGTGTGTGTATGCAGGGCTCGACAGTAAGCATGTTCCTACACAGGTTTAGAAAGGAGCGCAGTGGTAGAGTGCTTGACTTGAGACTAGTGGTATACTGATGACCGGGTGGTATCGATTAGCGGCGTGCTTGGAGCTCCCGATTTCGATCATCGATTTAACTTTGTCAAAATCGATCATCGGGTACAAGTGCCGTCAACAAGAAAATTCAATAATTACAGCGATACAGTCTGTCACTATATAAACCTATTTCAATGATGAAAATGGGCTCCGAAAAAATCAATATTTACTTTGATACAGTCTACCACACTACAGCGCATTACACTGCGCAGCATTTATTCGCCATTTGCAATCACAATATCCGGTTTCTACTTTCGGAATTGAAAAGATATTTGGCTCGATGAAAACACTTCCTGCCCTTCAGAAAATGCTAGTTTCACCCGTAAATTTTAGCACTCGTCCTGTAGGACGAGCGCTTTGGGAAAAATCAAACGTCCTTTCTAAAATCCACTCGTATACGAGCGTATGAGTGGAACTTTTGTCCCCTGCATTCCCAATCCAGGGTTCAGGAAGCTCAGTACTTGGCTTCTACTTGAAATATGAAAAAAAGAAATGGCTATGGTTGTACATGTGTATAAACTCATTTTATATGCAAAACTATGAAAAGAAATGAAACAATTACATGTGTATGATTTAAGCTAAAAAAGTACATACAAGAAAATAATGATACATAGATTTTGAGATTTAACAGTGAAACAGGCAAGCAAAAGCAATCTCACCAGGAACCAATAATATAATGGGAAAATCGCATCAGCAGCAGCAATCGATTTCAACCGATGATCGATTATGAAATCAAACCGATGTCCCACCACTACTCGAGACCGAGGGACCGCGGGTTCACGCCTCACCAGCGTCACTGCGTTGTGGTCCTTGAGCAAGACACATTTATCCTAGCTTAGTACTGGTTCAACTCAGGAAGACCGGTCTCTGTTTAACTGAAAGATTGTTGATGGGACGTAAAGAATCAAATCAAACAAACAAACACAGGTTTAGATAAGGAAAAATTTTTAGCGTAAAATTGTAAATATTTCCTCACCCAATAATTTTAACATATGTTTTGGGTGCTAAAAAGAACTGTCTCATTGAGACGGTTCTTTTAAGTACCCACAACATATGTTTTGGTTGATAAATAAGAAAATTAAATTTTCGTTACACACTCTTAACTTAAGTCCTTTTTCTATAGTACCTGTACTTGTAGAATCATGGTCAGGACAAGTCAATCCTTGGTCTTGGTTGGCCGATTGGGCTAGTTCAAGTAAAAAAAAACTATCCGATGTAGCACAGGACGCTACCGAGCTCAACTTATTAAATGAAGAAACAGATGTTATTAACAGACTTGCACATGCATAATACACTTAAAGTTTTTTTGACACCAATTTTATATAATTTGAAAGGGGCACATTTTAGGTCAGGGCTAGTGCATTTTAGGTTAGGACAAGTACATTTCACTAGGTCCTTGTCCGACAGGGCTAGTGGGTTAAAAGTTAATGTAGAGCACTGATATGCAAGAAGTGAAGGCTCTGACAAGATCGCTAATATGCGCAGGCTCATTCAAGCTTTGGCTACTCGCAGATGAATCTACTGGTCAGCTGAAATTAAATACAAATGAGCCATACCATGCGAAAATGTGTCTTTCGGATTTCCCACAAGTTAAGATTCAAACCAGTCTCCTCAGCTACAGAAACAAATTGCAGCTTTGAAATCTGAATTGAGGAAAAGAGTCATGCTATCTAAGCGGTAAACAACAAAAGTGCTGTCAGATAAGACTGTGCAGATGTGAGTAGTTTTTCCACTGAGTGCAATGAGTTTTTTATATATATTTTTACAAATTCAAAGAGACCAGGCCTCAAGATAAGAGTGCATATTGGAAAATAATTTTCTTTATTTCTCATCCAAAACATATGTTATGGGTACTCATAAGAACTGTTTCAATGAGACGTTCTTTTTAGCACCCAAAACAAAGTTTTAAATTAATGGGTAAGATAATAATTAAAATTGTACGCAAATAAAATTTCCTTATCTGGATCTATGAGAGACTTTGAAATGCAATTTTTCATATTACATAGAATCATATTTGATAGCAATAATTTCATGTGTGAGTCGAAGGAGGACCATTTATTTATACTTCTGAACCCACAGCATAGGAACTTTAGAGTTTGTTTGGTTGTGTTGATATTTTATAACCTAGTCAACAATTTTACAGTCATGTTGTCACAGTTGAGATGTTTTCCTGTCTTTGTTTGTTGGATTTTTTAATCTTTACATCCTAGTCAATCAATCTTTCCCTTATGGTCGGGATGGGTCTTCCAGGGTTGAACCAGTACTAAGCTAGTAATAATTTGTCTTGCTCAAGGACACAACCTATGCACTCCCCATTTTTTCCTGTCTTCCTGGGTTGAACCAGTATTCTTGCATAGATGTCTATTCGTATAGCTGTTTACACCCATTGTCAATTGAACGAAAATCCATGTTCAAAGCAGGAGATTCACATGCTGTTTGAACATGGGTCTGATTTTGAAAATACTTAAATGAGCACTGCATTATTTACAAGACCTTATATACGGAAAGCATTGCGGACCAGACTGATCATTTCGCCAATATTTTTGTTTGTGAAAACGTTGCGTACGGTTATGACGTTGTGACGACTTTATGACGTTCGAAAGTACACAGCCTACGCCATTTTGTTTAGAGAAATCCAGTGTAAGAAAATGGACAGTTAAATGTTTTAGCAGCGTTTTCAGTGCGAATTGGGCTGGAATAAGGTAAAATATGCAAGAATAAGGATCACACATGTTTGTTTCATTGCATTAACACTTGCGGGGTCCCTCGGATGATGTTGAACACTAGGCCTATTGGCCTCGTGTTCAAACAGCATCCTCGGGACCCGGCAAATGTTAATGCATTAAAAAAACATGTGTGATCCCTATATTAAGCAGAGTTTAAAGTGTCTTCCTCAACACACACAAGGCCTATGGTGAGACTTAAACTAGCTAACCCTCAATCTCAAGACTAACATTCTTCCACTGAGCCATGATGCCCCTCAAGAGTATTAGAGTCACATGGATTCTAAAAAAATGATTTTTGAGGTAAGATCCTGATAGGATACTGAAAATCTTACCTGTCTGTACATGACCAGCTGACCAGTGCAGAGTATCACAGAGACTAGGTTGTGCAGAGACAAGAATACAGGAATGCTCTAAAATTATAAAAACAATTAACAGCACAGGTTTAGATAAACAAAAATTTTCAGCTAAAAATGTTATATTTTCTTACTCATCAGTTTTAACATATGTTTTGGTTGCTCAAAGAACCGTCTCATTGAGACGGTTCTTTTGAGTACCCACAACATATGTTTTGATTGAGAAATAAGAAAATTAAATTTTCGCTTCACACTCTTAAAGCTGCATAGTCTGTAATTTTTGATCTTTTACTTTTTGAAATAATGTTTCTATTTTTCAAGAACCCAGTAAAAAACTTAAATTCAGGTATACATTTTACCAATTTCGTAAATCTTTACAAAATATCAGGATCAAAACAACAGCATTTATGTTAAAACTTGACTGTCTAAAATTATTGGAGGGACGCAAATAATTACCAACAAGAGAAAACACACCTGTTTTTATAAGATCATTCACTTTTCCATGCAGTTTTCAGCTAGAGTGAACAGATTTATTGTGAAAAGTTAACTAAATTCTGCTTTTACAAATGATTTCAAAAGAAAAGAAAATTTTTCGAAAAATGTTCACAGTTGCAGACTTAGTCTCTAAAATCCTGGACCAGAGTTTATTTTTAGAGATTTGATTATTTTTCTGCCAAAAGTCTCATTGAAACGGGCTTTATAGGAGAAAAATCTTATAGCAAAATGTAATTTAGTTGAAGATTTTGCAATAATTTCTAACTGCAAATTACAAAAATTTCTCTGCAGCTTTGGCTGTCACAGTGAGGTATCTCATTTTCTCTCATGGCATTCTGAGCGAGAATTTTCCCTGATTTACTCTTTGCATGCTGATTAATTTTTTGTGCTTTTGATGTGATTCTGCTGGCCTTTTTTCTGAATCAACTTTTAAAAAAATCTTTCAGGAACACTATCAGTGTCAAACAGTTTGGACCCAGATCAGGACCGACATTTTGTCGGTCCTGATATGGGTCCAAACTGTTTGCAAAGATTATCAGCAAAGGAAAAAAGTTGTCGCTAGCAAGGAAAAGAATAACAACCAACCACTTTGTACACTGGAAATCTAAGAACAGTTACCTTGAAAAACAGTGTAGACCCAGATGAGAGGCTGTTATTATTAGCAATCTTATATAAGTGCTAAAGCATGACAGCGTAGCTGGACTGCAACCTTTTAATTGAGAGAAGTGTGACAACCTTAGATTATGTAGGACATTGTACCACCCTATACACGGGATGCAACATTATTTTTTACAGTGCAGATTAGATGCAAGCACACACATCACGTGAGAAATGGATTGTTGCAAGTTGGCGTTATTTTAACTTGTACAGACAATTATACAAGGAGTTAAGAGTCAAGACTTTGCAGAGAAACACAGTGTACCTACCTCTATATTTCGCCATATGTTGTAGTTAAAAAAGCATCCCTTTGCAAGAGAAATAATATGTTTTTAGTGCTGCGTGGTATTATTGGTATACCGATAAATCACAATATGGTTTGAAAAAGAAACGTACCGCGATATGTTTTTGTTGTATCCGTTCACTTGGAACCATTCGTACGTTTCCGTGTATGTCCTGGAAATGCTGCACGCAATTGATCAAAAACATATTTTTTGTCAGACTTTTTATCATGATACATAAAATAGATCACAATTAAAACCAAATAAGTTATTCGATAATATTACGATGTTTTCTGCGGGGAAAACTTTTATTTTTATGAATTATAGCAGTCGCCTAGTTACAAAATCCAATATAGCGGCATCCTATGAATTTATCATTGTTGTCAACAAAAAAAAGAAGAAGGCAAATTCGACAAATTTATATCCCCGGACAAAGGGTTATTTGAGAGAAACATGTAAATCACAAAACATAAATCCCATTTATCGAACCCTTCGTTCACCTACAGTATCATTCAGATCATAACAAACGCCTGTCAAGTATGTTTTAGTGCTTAGTTCAATCAAAAATATACTTACATCTGCACAATTTCAATATCTGACTTTTAAACCCAAGCTCAGAGGTCAAAATTGTGTGTAAATTCAAAGTGTTACCTTGCATGTAGGTCTACACTTCTTCCACTTTACTTAATGATATGCAACATGACCACTTTTAGAAAACAGCAAAAAAAATGACCTTTTGACCCCACCCCAGGGGTCGTTGGTGTGTGTATTGACAGCATACTTAACTTGCTTTCATGGTGCTCTGTGCTCAATTCCCTTTAATTTGATATGCAACATGACTACTTTCAGTAAAAGATAAAGTTTGACCTTTTGACCCCACCCCCTGGGTCAAGGGTGTGTCTGTGGGCAAAATATTTGCTACCATGTTGCTGCCAGCGTCGTCAGCTTTAATTTGATATGCTACATGACTACTTTCAGAAAATTATATAGTTTGACCTTTTGACCCCACCCCCTGGGTCGAGGGTGTGTCTGTGGGCAAAATATTTGCTACCATGTTGCTACCAGCGTCTTCAGCTTTAATTTGATATGCAACATGACCATATTCTGAAAAAGTTTAATATTGGCCTCGGCCCCACCCCCTAAGTCCACCCAAGGGGCTCGGAATCAGGCCTTCAAACTGAAATCCCGTTTGATATGTTTCATATCCATTGCTGCTGTGCCTGCATGCAAAATTTTAGCAAAAAATATTAATAATTGCCTTAGTTATTGCGAAATTTAAATATTTGACCTTTGACCCCTTAGGTGGGGTCAAAGGGGGTGGGGTAAAACTTTGACACTACCAAACTTATCTACAGGCTTTTGGCAATCATGGTTTATAGTGAGAAGTTGTTAAATATAATAGCTTTGGTGAAATGTGAAGATCATCACACAAAAAAGCTAATATAGGTTTTGCCTTATAATTGCCTATACTTAAACAAGTGCAATAACTCAAGTGTTAAGGGGTCAATTTTGACCAAACTTATAGGATATCGAGAGTTTATGGTACTAATCATTTGTACCAAGAATGAATTAAATCTGACCAATAGGTACTGAGATATGGTTCCGGACAGACAAAAAGTGCGGACGGACGGAATGGACGGACGCACGCACGGACGACGCCAAAACTATATCCCTCCGACTTCGTCGGGGATAAAAACTACAGTGTATATTTGTCCAATAAAGCGGCCACTAGCGAGGGTACCACGATTCTCAGGAACATTTTGGGTTGGTACCATCCGACTACCCTTTCCAAATCCAAGATGAAAAATAGACCTCCAACATCAACACCAACACCTGAATTTTTGTGTTGAAATTTGGGAGGATTCCTGATGAATTTTTGTGTTGAAATTTGGGAGGATTCCTGATTACTATTTATTAAACAGTTACAGCTATTCATACTTGTTTTTAATACTTGAAAACACAGAAGAACTGACCTCACCTTCTAACACTTTAACTATCAATATTTTCATGATACATATCGTGATAGGTATCGCTACACGGTGATTCCGTATCGCTATATATCGCAATACGGATTTCTTGGGGATACCCATCCCTTATGTTTTTCATGGGAATATCCTATCAAAGACACGAAAATTGATTACAATTGCTAATTGCTTGAGTTCTGTTTGTCAGACTGTCCTTGTTTTTTGTTTGATTTGATTCTTTACATCCCAGTCAACAATCTTTCAGTTACGTTGGGACTGGTCTTCCTGGGTTGAACCAGTACTAAGCAAGGATTAATGTGTCTTGCTCAAGGACACAACACAGTGATGCCAGTGAGGCTCTAACCCTCAACCCCTCAGTCTTGAGTCAAGTACTCTACCACTGAGCCACTACGCACCCAAGACCCTGATCAGACTGCTTCCTCAGAAGCTGTCTGATCGGAGCATGCACTGTATGCATGGGCCTTTTTGGTAGGCAACTAGTGTTTAAAATTGTACAACTTTTAGTGTATACATAGTACTTACCATTGAGGCCAGAGCCTTGGACCCAGAATAAATCATACACACAAAACAAGCCATCCCCGGCAACCATTTTGCTATGTCAGCTCTGCAAGACGCGACTTTAGTTAAGAGTATGTAACGAAAATTTAATTTTCTTATTTCTCAACCAAAACATATGTTGTGGGTACTCAAAAGAACCGTCTCAATGAGACGGTTCTTTTGATCATCCAAGACATATATGTAAACTGATGCATAAGAAAATATTTACAATTTTACGCTGAAAAATTTTGTTTATCTAAACCCATAGCAACAAAATACATAGGTCAAGATAAACAAAACATTTGGTTGTAAAATTGTGAATATTTTCATATCGATCAGTTTTGGGTGCTCAAAAGAATGGTCTCAATGAGACAGTTCTTTTGTGTACCCATTACCCACAACATATATGAGCTGTGACATGTGATTTCCAACAATGTGGCATTTGACAAGTGTAGACTCAGTTGAGCCTGTGCAGCCTCCTTTTAAGCTCAGAAACTCCAAATTATCTTCTGTCAGTAGCTGAACACTCATAGAATATTTATACGACTAGCAAAGGCTCTGTCAGACTGTGTGTATGCACAGGCTGATCAGAGGCTTTTCTGGTCGCACATACCACATTGTTGGAAATCTCATGTCGCATCTCAATTATTATGTTTTGGTTGAGAAATAAGAAACTATATTCTTGGTTTAAACATGTTTTATTCAAAATGGTTTGTACATGGTAGATACAGCTTGAAACAATAAGATAAGGATATTAGAACGGAAGCATGTAGCTTATAAAGTTCTTCTCCCAATTAATTTTAGATTATGCATTCTTATCAAGGGGCCTGATAACATTCTTCTGTTAGAAAGAAAAGCATCACACCTGTATGTGGGTTAAAGTATAGCCATTGGTGATGTTGAGCATGTGATGTGTTAATAATGCTAGTCAAATTGAACCATTATCTACCACCCGTGTCAATGTGTGTTTATTAGTATAACATGTTAAGAGTAAAATTATCATATGTGTGAACCATTATCTTTTGGAAACTCTGAAAATTCAGGTCAGATTGCCATGTGCGGATCCAGAAAGTTTTGTCAGAGGGGGTCCAACTTTGACGTTTTTTTTAGTTTGAAGAGGGGAGGAAAGATCCAAATACCACTATAAGCGGGCCATCAACGGCCTGCCAGGGAAACGCAATTTGGCGTTTTGCTGGCAGGCCGATGATGGCCAAACATTGAATGCTGTATTAGTAGTTTTCTGATTTAAAGGGGATCCTGACCGTTTTGCTAAGGACCCCCTGTCCCCCCCTCCCCTATGGATCCGCACTTGGATGGCTCCTTCAGTTTACCACTGTCTTAAGAGACCTCTTTTGGCCCTTCCTGAAGGTGGTCTCGTAAGACACATTAACTGTTCTTTTCACATATTCCTTAATTATCTGTTCAAACACTAGTACACTACGCATCTACAAATTGAGTCAGAAGGTCTAAAGTTTGATTTGAGACTTCTTCATCTTCTATATTTTAAGTGTGCAAGCAGCAAAAGCTCTAGTGAGACTGCACAGATGCGCAGTCTCACCAGACCCTTTGCTGTTCATCAATATTATAAGTTCCAAAATCACATGAAATGTGTAGTCTTGACAGAACCTTGGCTGCTCGTCGATTAGAAAAGTACCCGAATCTCATTAACCCTTAAAGCCACCTATAATTTGAACCAGACGACAATTTCAAATGTTGCTAATTTTTCAAAAATAACAAAAAGGCATGATATTTCAGGAAAATCGTCTGCTGTAATATCATGCCTTATTTTTGTCAAAAATTGGGAAAGATGTCACAAAATTTGTCGTCTGCTGCAGTTGTGATTGGCGCTTTAAGGGTTAAATATGCTGGCTCATATCAATCAATGAGCCATGATTGGTCAATTTATGAATCATACCTTGTAATACTCTCCATTAAAGTGGGCAGGTGCTTTGTGGTCACCATAAGACTGATCATCAGAAATCCAACAAGTGTCTGCCATCTGGAAATGTACAGTAGAAAATAGTAAATAAAAGCAATAATGGAAAAAGAAAATCTATGTGTGTGTTTATTTATAGTATAACATGTCAGATTTTTGAAACAGTGAATTTTTCCTTGCATGATGGTCCACTCTTCAAACCACAAAATTTGATTTCTAGCAGAATTATGATATTTCTCTCAGTCTGTAGCAGAAATTAAAAATCTCTATTATTAAAAATAATTTTTTTTTTAAAGCATTTTTTCCAAAATAATTCATTATAATTGAATCTTCCTTTCTTCAGGTCTATCATGGCAATCAGGCATGTTGTAGCAGTTTCAATGCATTTTAAGCTTATTGTTGTGTTGGCATGCAGGGGACAAAAATATTAAAATATTGCACTTGTCCTGCAGAACCAGTGACATCATTATCATGTGACCACTAATTCCACATTGTACCTCCAAGGTCTGATTCCACGGAATTGACCGAGGAGCTACAAATAGTAGTGCCTTTTAAGGAAAGCAAATTTTGAATACATTGTTACAGTAGTTTAACTATTAAAAAATGCAATTATGGGAGCAAATTTAAATGCAGTACATGTATTGCACAACCACACAACTACCAGATTAGCAAATAGCTAGTTCATGAAATAAAATTTGGAGATAAAGCTGTCATGGTAACTGTAAACTTCAAAATAGTTTTCTTTATTTTCAGTAGCAGATGCTGTTGGTACACATTAGAATTGCATCATAGAGCAACATATGTCTTTTCATCTATAATGGGCCTTTCACCATAAGCTTTTTTAAAGCAAATTCTCAACTACAAGTGTACTTTTATTGTTTCAGTGAAATGAGCAGATAGAAATGAGCACATTTTCATGTAGTTAAACTTAGTCATGCCCCTGGATGTCAATAATACTAATAGACTGCCTATTTTATGCATTTGACAGCTTCTTTGGAATATTGCTAAATTGGTAGTAGCCCAGTTGCATTTACCAGCTGCAAAGATGTAGCATCATCTCTTTATATATACAGTCAGCACAAAAAGAAACGGGAACCTTACATAACTGGAGCGTTTTTACAGATGCGCATTTCAAACTGGCTCTAGTTATCAAACATTATGTATGGTTTGTGTTTCTTTTTGTACAGATTATGTTTATCCCCTTCTTATTAAAAATTAAATGCTATTCTCAGAAAAGTGATATATACTGATTTTTTTGTTTGTTTGTTTTTGTTGCTTTACGTCCCAAGTCAACAGCTATGGTCATTACGGGACGGTCAGTTCACTCAACCACACTTTTTCCTGGGCAGGCTTGAACAAGCGGTTAACCAGTAATTTGTGCACATACTTTCGCTTGTAACTGACAACAACCCTTCTTGAATGAAATCAGCGGAAGGGAGGAGAATGACCGTAGAAATTATTTCATGATCAATCTCCACGAAAGTATGGGGCCGCGATATATACTGATGGACATAAGAAACGTTACATGCAAAAGTTTTGATAAATTACTCAGAAGGAAAAAAAAAAAATAGTGACAGCAGTTAAAATATTCATGCATATTAGCCAATATGCCTGATAAAAAAAATCAATAAATTCAAATAACCCTGATGCTTTACTCAAGGTTCTGGTCATGGTAAGCTTGTGTTTGTGAACCACATGTCTAACCTGACAAAATTCTATTGTAGCGCTTCTTTTTCCCCGTCAGTATATTATTTACATTGGATATCTTAAAAGCACTCACCCTTGAAATATTGTTGGATACTTGAATCCCAAGACAGTTAGAACAAACTGAAACAAAAATAATTTATTAACCCTTAACCCCATATGCTATATTTAGAACATTGCATCATTTTCTATAAATAATTCAAATTTTCAAATATTTCTAATATTTTTTACATTTCAATAGTTTTAAAGATATTATGGAAAATGGAACATTTACTCCAGGTCCGGAGCAAATATTCCATTTTTCATAATATTTTAAAAAATCTTACATTTCAAAGGCGTCCAAAGGAGCTTGTGTGGAGTAAAAGGTTAATACACTGTCAACTAAAGAGTTATGTGCATTAGAGGGCTAGTTTGGCTCCCTCTCAAGCCAAAAAATGAAACTGGCTTTTCACCAATTTCTTCTAATTGGTTTAAAGGAACAATAAACAAAGTGTTGTTTTCTGGTATTTATTTTACTTTTGCTGTTGCTATAGAAACAGAAAATGAACACTAAATTAAGCTCAAATTAGAGAAATGGTTAAATGGTCTCTACAATTCTCAAATATGGTCCAAAATCACCCATTTGTGGCCATTTTCTGATGCTATAGCAAAGGTAAAAGACAAATACATACCAGCCTTTTACACTTTGTTTATTGTTCTAATAAACCATCATCACCATCATCCTAATCATCCTCATCATCCTCATCATCATCATCATCACCATCATCCTCATCATCCTCATCATCCTAATCATCATCTTCATCCTCATCATCCTCATCATCCTCATCATCACCATCATCCTCATCATCCTCATCATCCTAATCATCATCATCATCATCATCATCTTCATCATCATCACCATCATCCTCATCATCCTAATCATCATCATCACCATCATCCTCATCATCCTCATCATCCTCATCATCATCATCATCATCATCATCATCATCATCATCATCATCACCATCATCCTCATCATCCTAATCATCATCATCACCATCATCATCATCATCCTCATCATCCTCATCATCCTAATCCTCATCATCACCATCATCCTCATCATCCTCATCATCATCATCATCATCATCATCATCATCATCACCATCATCCTCATCATCCTCATCATCATAATCATCATCATCATCATCATCATCCTCATCATCCTAATCATCATCATCATCATCATCATCATCATCATCACCATCATCCTCATCATCCTAATCATCATCATCACCATCATCATCCTCATCATCATCATCATCCTAATCATCATCATCACCATCATCCTCATCATCCTCATCATCATCATCATCCTCATCATCATCATCATCATCATCATCATCATCCTCATCATCATCATCCTAATCATCATCATCACCATCATCCTCATCATCCTAATCATCCTCATCACCATCATCATCATCATCATCATCACCATCATCCTCATCATCCTAATCATCATCCTCACCATCATCCTCATCATCCTCATCCTCATCATCATCATCATCATCAGCATCATCATCATCATCCTCATCATCCTCATCATCCTAATCATCATCATCATCATCATCATCATCATCATCATCATCATCATCATCATCATCATCATCATCATCATCATCATCACCATCATCCTCATCATCCTAATCATCCTCATCATCATCATCATCATCACCAGCATCCTAATCATCATCATCATCATCATCATCATCATCATCATCATCATCATCATCCTCATCATCCTCATCATCCTAATCATCATCATCACCATCATCCTCATCATCCTCATCATCATCATCATCATCATCATCATCATCACCATCATCCTCCTCATCATCATCATCATCATCACCATCATCATCATCATCACCATCATCCTCATCATCCTCATCATCCTAATCATCATCATCACCATCATCATCATCATCCTCATCATCCTCATCATCATCATCATCATCATCATCATCATCATCATCATCATCATCATCATCATCATCATCATCCTCATCATCCTCATCATCCTCATCATCATCATCACCATCATCCTCATCATCCTCATCATCATCATCATCATCATCATCATCATCATCATCATCATCACCATCATCATCATCATCACCATAATCCTCATCATCCTCATCATCATCATCATCATCACCATCATCCTCATCATCATCATCACCATCATCCTCATCATCCTCATCATCCTCATCATCATCATCATCATCATCATCATCATCATCACCATCATCATCATCATCATCATCA